>JAPQRQ010000003.1:17298015-17322041 GCA_037367365.1 Apogon talboti
GGAGATGGATTGGGGGGGGGGGTTGGAGTTCACTCGTGGTTAGGCTTTTCGGAGTCTGACAGTCAGTAACGTTACTCCAGTCCAACGACGACAAGCAGTGTTTGGAAAACCCCCAACGGAAAAGACAGAGTTGACACGATAATTCGAAATAATCCACTTGCATAGTAATAACACCAGCGTGTGTAGTGTTTCTGGGCGAGTCACAGCCTTTCGACAGTCCTGTCTGTGAGTGTGTGGGTTTGTGTGACAACGGTGCACTCGCGAGGTCGGGGAGGGGCATAAACGACGTACACACACTCCAAGTAAACACAAAGAAAGGCATTGCAAACAATTAGCGGAAGTACCTGGCAATCAAATATACACAAGATTCCTGAATGGAATCAAAATATAATTCCCTTTCACTAGGGCCCTTGGTTCAGGAAGACCCACCCCCTCCCCCCCCTCCCTCATTCTCCTTTGTCCGGGACCACAAAAGGAGAAAAAAAAAACCCTTTATATCGCTGAGCGTCTTAGTGTTGGTCTGCACTGATTTACAGCTGGGAGCCAGAGTTGGAGCTCAGACCTGGGATCAGATTTCCGATGGCTGCCTCCCACGGCCGGAGAGTCCGAGGGGTTCTGACCCAGAATCAGTGGCTCGCCCTGCCCTCTTAACCCTAAATCTTGATCGTCAAATTCAAGTCAGATATGCTGTTGCCTTCTGTGGCTCCTAACAACATGTAAGACAAAAAAAAGAAAAAAAAAAGAAAAAAGACAAGCACAAAAAATTATAACACACTAGCATATATGCAACAGGCGCTCTCTCAGGCCAGGGATCCGCTACTGTCTGGAAGTGTTCAAGTCACTTTAAGTTCGGGACAGTGGAGGAAAAAAAACGGCCGAGACAGTCCCCCTGACTGACAAAATATGGCAACAGCACAGTCCCATATTACAGGACACAAACACATACACTAACAGAGGCATACACATGCACACAGTCTTGAGGTGGTTCTGCCTGTGCTGGATATTAAAACAGGAGCTACCTCTTTTAGACCAAAAATCTTCATCCCTTCACTTGCTTCCAGTAGACAAACTACACCGAGGGACAAGACGTCCTCAGGGAGTTTAAAGGTTCTAGAAGTAAGACTTGCATGTGCTTATATGAAGTTTGTGGGAGGCATCCATGATAATAGGCTGTACGTCAGTTTCTACGTAAACGACTCAGGTGGATTTATCCTCATTCATTTGTCTTGGTTTCTTCAGTGCCTCGTAAAGGGATGGAGCAAATGTCAAATGACTGGTTCTGAGCACCACAGATGTCACATATATGCGTCAGTCTTTCATATTGAACCTTTAATGCCACTGTTTAAAGTCCACTATGTAAGATGACGGAATTCGTGCTTATGTGAAACCTATGTTCGGTCATTATAGTTGACATTAGCTGACAGTAAATAACTTTGTACACTATTGTATATGGCATTAATTCAATTACATTAGGTTTTGTTATTGTAAAATACACATTTTAGTTAAAATTGAGTGTAGTGCTTTCCCTGGTGATCTTTCGCTAAAAAAAGTTTAAACTATCTGCTGTTTGTTGTAATGTATTCACGGTGGATATGTCTCCCCAGGCATTGCTTCTGTTTTTTTTGTTTTTTTGTTGCCAATATTGTACTGTGTATATTTTTTTTCCTGATTGTTTTGTCTTGACTTCATCTATACAGAGACAAATGTCATGAATCGAAAAAATTTGGCTTGTATTGCCCAGCTTTCTGTTATAGTGGAGCAGAGAAGAAGCACTGAAGAGCTTAGAAGTGAGAATTTCTGTTGAAAAAAGTGACCCGAGGAAAAAAAAATCCAAGTCCAGTATGTTATCATGGATGTAGAAAAAGGAAACCATCAACCACCAACTACAAGCTCCCAGCACAAAACAGCCTGCAATAAAGACTTCATGTAAGCACGTGAGAATCGGTTACATCATACTACATCGTTAGCTTGCTAAATTGAATGAGATTAAGACCAGGGAAGAGCTCCTTATCCCTTTCTGTTCCTGTTCTCTTCATCTCCCTGAAAATCACAAGTAAAAGTGGAGAGGAGAAAGAAGTGGTGTAGGAGGGGCGTGGCCTTTGAACTGAGGTCCATCTCAGCTTGATGTCATATACATACGCTCACATTCACATAGAAATACCAACGGTTTAACACACACTCTAGAGATGCTGCCTGGGGAAAGGTTCGTAAACAAAATTAAAAACTCTACAAAAATAAAATAACCGTATAAAAATGCCTTTACATATACACACAAAAATTAAATAAGCATTTACTTTAGTTTCAAAATGAAAAAAAACATTATTGCACAAAATGAAAACCTTTGTTCTTACGTGATTAACTGTAAAAAAAAAAAAAAAAAAAAAAAAAAAAAAAAAAATGTAACACTGAACCGCAAGCAGCTTGGCTGCCAGGCTCAAGACGAGGTCAACTAAACTTGACAATGACTTAACTGCCAAGTCCAAAAAGAAAAAAAGGAACAGACCTGAAAAAAAGATGAGAACCGAAATACTGCAAGTGAATCGGAAACAGAATGTTGAAAACCTACAAACAAAAAGTCATGCAGAAATGAAAAAATAGAGATAGTAGGAGGAAGATGCAGAGCCAAGGGCTGCCGTTTTCTAAGGGCAGCCCCAGAGTGATAACTGCTGGTCTCTGGTCCTCTGTCTGCCGTCTGTCCTCCTTCGAGATGAACGAAGAGCCAGGGCTTTGCAGCCAGAGAGGAGGAAATGGGAGGAAAAAGTTTTGCGGATGAGAAGGTGGAGGAGGAGGAGTGGCTTCTATCTGCTGAGGCTAACTGGTAGGCTGTCCCTCTTTCTGCGTCGCCAAGTGTTACGGTGATACTGTGTGTGAGTGTGGGTGTGTGTGTGTCCGCGGTTAGCCAAAACAGGGTTGTTGACGAGAGGCGGGTTATGGAAGCCCTTCACGTTGAACTTGGGTCCATTCTGCAGAGGGAGAAGAGAGAGTGGAGATGGAAAAAAAAGCAGATAAATGCACAAAACTCCTTTCTCTCACACAACAGGATGTAATGTTTGTTTATGATCTGCTTTAACACTACTCAGAATGAGTTGAAAGAGACAAATGACAGAATGGAGAGGGCTGAAGGGAGAGAAGATGGAAGATGTGACATTTTCAGGGTGAAAAATGGATTGTGTTGCGTTTCTGTGCGTGTGGCATCTGGCGCCTACCTTATGTGTGTGGCTGGAGTGGGGGCTGGGCGGAGGCTGGGGGCTGGAGGGGGCAGGGGCATGAGCATGGGCTGGGGGGGGCATGTGGAAGAAGGGAGGAAGCCCGGTGTCTATACACACCTGTCTGCCAGGTATGGAGTGCATGGCTAGACCACCGGGCAGTGACACGCGAGCCTGGGGGACAGAGGGAAGAATTAAATCAGGCTGTAAATGACACATCAAAAAACACAGATTCTCCCATATTCATCTAAAACCTTCCGACTGTCTCAATATGAGGAGTGCAACATGTCCGTGATCTCCAGTGTTACGTTTCATCACACTGATATTATATACACTATATGGACAAAAGTATATGGACACTTTGAATTCAGGTGTTTCTTTTCTAACAGGGGTTTGGGCTACTAATCAGTAATGTCATAATATAGGTTTATATTGGGATAAATAACATTGCATTGGTTAGTTTTGGTTAAATTGTTATCTTTGCTTCCAAAATTCCTGAGATGGTTTTTACTTCATTTTTCCTCAAATTGTTTTTTTTATTTTATCCTTGACTAGTGACTTCCATGACTTCAAATGTTCTACCTCCAAATTTCTAAATATTTTTCATGCTCTGACTGTCTGACTGTAAATAATCATTTTCTACCACAACTAACCATCTATTTTCATCACATTTCACGTAGGAAATGTG
Source organism: Apogon talboti (assembly GCA_037367365.1). Lineage (NCBI taxonomy): Eukaryota > Metazoa > Chordata > Actinopteri > Kurtiformes > Apogonidae > Apogon > Apogon talboti. Next base: position 17,301,910 of record JAPQRQ010000003.1, read on the forward strand.
ATGAAAAATTTAACTTTAAGGAAATATTGATGTTTATAACCTATATGGACAAAACTATTGGGACACATCATGACTACAGTGCTCATAAGATGTCCTGTTCATGCTGATTTGAGATTTAAACATCAACAAAGAAACACCTGAATACAACCTGTCCAAATACTTTTGTCCATATAGTGCATTTCAATGTATGTAACTTAATAAAAATGTAAGGTGATCATGTTGTGAACTAGTGTGAGACCGTGGGAGTTGTTGGTTTCACTGTCACTGCTGATGAAAATCTATCAGACACGGCTCGTGTTTACAGAGGAGATATGTAATATCTAGTCGCTTCTACATAATGTGATGTCAAAATGTTATTTACTTTATGTTAAGATAATTAATCTAACTGTAATGTAGTTAATTTCACAAACTGCAGGTGTTTTTCCTTGTGATTTCTCATAAACCCTATAGTGCGGTCACTGTGGAGAGCCTACCTGTGAGCCTGGAGGCATGAGCAGAGGGTGCGCTCCCATACTGGGCTTGCCGGTGCTCATGTTGAGGCCTGGTGGTAAAGCCAGGCCCAGAGGCGGGAACGATGGATAGGGTGGCATGGCCGGAGGAGGGATGGGACACGGCGGCGCTGAATCAGAATCCTGACAAATAGCATGAGATGGAAGCGATGATTAGCAAGAGCGACATGATATTACTTGCGACGCTTCTCTACTGATGCACTTGAACAAACACTTGCTAAACCTGAAAACCTTCTAAGAACATTAGAAGGTCTCATGAAACCAGCCCTAGAACCCTCGGGCAGCTGTAGATACGGACTGTTTCAATGAAATTACATTATAACAGAACATAATGCCAGCGTTTCCTTCAGCTGAGTGAGAAGAAAATAAGAGGGATTTGTAGGTCAATTAGGTATGTGGCAGAATTCCACATTATGTTAAAAATTAACTGCATAATCACACTCATTTACAGAGCTAATAATTAACCCATCTACTACAGTATCCCCATGTCATTTGGTGGTTTGAGTTTCCTCAAGGCTGCCTTATAGACTGTGTACTGGAGTCAATGATCACTCGCAGTATGTCACATGTCCTTCTGAGATCCAGGAAAGTTTTTGGCTATTTTTACTTTAAATAATTGTTGTGATTGGACAGTTTTTTCAGATATTTTTTTTTCTGAAATGTCCTTTACAGTGGACAACCCTGTTTTTCTTTTTTAAAGTAAACCTGTGAAACTCTACAGAGGACTAAAATGCATTGTGGAGTCTCAGGAGGATATGACTAGATTATGATCAAAAACATTTTATAGGCAGCTTTGATTTTTCTGTGCCACCTCTGAGCTTCTTTGCAGTTCCAGTTTTTTTTTTTTTTTCTTACATTGTCCGATCCAGAAAGTGAAGAGACTGAGGAGGCTGATGAGTGCTGCTGAGGGCTGGAGATGGACATGGGTGAGTCTGCACTGTGGGGCGACACCGAGTCCCTCTGCTGCTCCTCTGAGCTGCCACCAGAGCCCAGCTCCTGCTCCGACGCTGGCTCCTTAGGAGGTAAAACTAAGGAAGAAAAACAAAAACAATTCAATTATGAGACTGACAGCTGCAGGCATCAAAAGTCCCATAGACCAACTCTTCAGGCTTTTTCATTTAGGTCTGTGGATTTGTACCTCTGCTGTCCGTTCGTGCTGGGTCCCTGCCCCCCCACTTCTTAATGATCCATTCTCTGTAGTCAATCACCTCCTGGGTCAACCTGATTATCCTGCCCAAGGTGCTGCAGGACAGAGGAAGTGGGGTTTTAACAGAATGCCACTTTAATCCGGCACTGGTGCAGATTTGCTGACTGGACATAACCTTTACCTTTCAGAGTCTTTGTTGGGATACGACCGTGCAAGTGGTGACACGGCGTGACTCAGGACAGTGTAGGCGTAGTCAAACACTTGCTTGACATGAATGGCACCGTAGGAACCCCTTCCCACATCGTTACCTGAATAAAGACACGGCAATAGAATAATAAAAAAATTACAAAAAATATCAACATAATGTCTTAGTGCATCAAAAATCATTTAAGACAATATTTCATCTTATGACATTTGGATGATGGTGAAGATGAGGTTTCTTTCAGACTTTAATAACATAAAACATAATGAATGCAACTTAAGACCCATATCACATACATATATGCCAACAAAAACTATCCAAATGACAGAAAACTGAAGCTTTTCAAGAGGAAAAAACTATAAACACTGTAAAAATACTTGGTTTTGCTAGTGACTTCATGTTTTTCTGACCACCCAATGCTTTTATACCCACACATCGCACTGTGAAACCAGCTGGGTGTGTTAGCTGCACAGTTTACATTAGTGTCACTGGACAGATCTTTCTGTTTTGTAGTTTTATTGCCGTTTGATCAAAACACACTCAGAGATGAGAAAAATACTGTGTCGTCTACAATCTCCCATCAGTGTTCAGGTGGATTGAGGTTTGGCGACGGTGAAGGCCGTGACATATGACTCGCATCATTTTCATACTAAAACCATCCAATGAGCTCTTGTGTTGTATGGATAAGGGAATAATCATAATGCAAAAGGCCACCAGGAAAGGAATGATTCATCCCAGACGCAGCTTTGCATTTACTTGCAGTGACTATTCCCTTGCAGGGTTTCTGTAGGTTTCAACAGACTTTTAAAAACAGTTATGAATCTAAGTTTAGACCTACTTCATGTGAAGATGGACAAATAAAAGTACAAAGGCTGAACTTCGATGATCCCCCAAATGTGAACATAGAACAATACTAGGTCAGTTCAGGTGTCTTCTGGTGGTTCCCATTTTTCGGACATTTTTCTAATGCAAGAAATTTTAACAAGTTCAAAGATTTCAGTAGGTTTTCGTCAAACAGTGAATGTCCTGTTTTCAAAGCTGAACGAACAATACCCACATTAGATAACGGTAACATTAAAAACAGACACCATGTCACCCACAGGTCATGTTGTGATACACTACCTGGGTGTGCCGACATAAATTCTGACCCAGTTGCATGGTTCACATCAGTGGTTAATGGTTTGATATTGGGCATTTACACTGTAACCAATACAAATTTCAGAGAGGAAAACCAGTTTAAGACATGTAAAACTATGTACAATACAATTTGTGCAGTACAAATCAGATTCATTAATTTTAGAAACATTAAAGATTTTCAAAGGACACACTCATCCTCTTCATACAGGGTTCAAGCATTCAGGCTTGTCCTAATGTGCCTAAGAGATGTACTCAGCTACATATAGAGAAAAAAGGTGTAGGATGGTGGACCCATCCTACCCCCACCCCCAACCCCCCCACGCAATATCTATGTAGACTAGTGTCAATGGTTTTTACACCACTGAACTCTCCAATGTGCAATCATGTTTGTAATGAGGGGGTTTATGCACTGCAGCCCTACTGTAATATCCCAGATACACAGTTACAGATGTCACTGTTTCTATGGAAACACAAGCCAGCTGAGGAGTCTATGTCGCCGAAGATTCCACTGTCCGTGCTCCAACAATGAACTCCGAATCATTTTCATTTCCTCTAATTCCAAAATCAGAGTCAACTGGGCCCAGTCAGGATTTTAAAACATGCCACAGAGCAGGACAGGGCCTAGATTGCTAACTTACAATGCAGTGTGTCTGTGTGGAAGCATTTGCATTTCAGTCATATGTGCAGGCTTTTATAGTAGCAAATTACAAAGTAAAACCTGTTCATTTCCACTGCATCTAAAGTAAAGTCATCAACTGTCCAGGACAAATCTGTAGCTTGTTTTTCCAGATAAGGGAGACATTGTCATCCTCCACAGTGTCAGTCTTTAAACTGCGACTGGATGGTGCCAAGATGGGAGCCCCCCCACCTTGGAATATGAATTCTATACATTATAACCAATGTATAACAACTAAACCTTTGGGTAATCCTAAATGTGTCAATGTCTGTTGATGTCCCTGATGTGGCAGTATTCAAAATATTTCAGCGTATGTTTTGTGGCAGCTTGGGCACAGAGTGAATCTCTACATCAACTCCCAGTTTTAAAGGGAAAGATCACCATTACCTGCACTTTTCCTTTGCTAGAAACCCTTTTTTTCCCATTCATACTACCCACCTGGGAGCAGTGGGTCTTCTATACACAGCATGGATGGCCTGTATCCATTCGTCATGGCCTTCATGATCTCCTCTTTGGCTATGTATGCGCCTCCGTTTTTGATGCGGATCCCTGTTTTCAAGTAGTTGAAATGGCGACCGTACAACTCGAAGAATTCAATCAGCAAGACGCCCAGGTTCTCATTTGGGTTCCGAGCATCGATGCGAGGATGGAGCTAATTGAGCAAAAATAAGACGTCTGAGTACTCAATACTACAACAGCAGCATGTTTTTCAGTCCTGTGTACCTGTGTGTAAGTTTAGTACCTGTAGGAAGCTGATGACCATGAGGATGAGGCTGTACGAGCTGATGCCTCCAGTGAAGACTTCGTTTAGATCTCTCTGCAGCAGAAACTGCTTCAGTACAAAGATCAGGTAAGGCAGCACCGGATACTTCTGAAAATGGATGAGGAGACACGTGGAATGAGAACTGCTGAGTCAGTCAAGCATAGATTAAGGCAAAGAGAGCTAAGAGACAGAGGTGATCTCGCAGAGAAAAAAAAAAAAATAAGACTCCAGTTAACTTTGACAGATCTCATTAGAAACCCTTATTTCTCTTTGGTGATTCACACAAATTCAGAGAGCTAGCTTATGCACTGGATAAAGCCAAAAGCCCATTATTTTATGATTTACATAAACTACAAGCTGACTCACTATGCATTTTTAACGGCTCATATTATCTGGAGCAGGAAAAAACAGACTTGATTTTGGCAGAAATTTTTCTAGAATTAACCACCTTGAACTTTATTAGAAATGAGATTTACCACTGATCTGAAAACTGAAAATTAGAATTCTCAATCAGTTGTAAAAAAGAAAAAAAAACCACTAACTGAAATACCTCACAAAAATCAATCACAACTCTAATCACAAACAAGTGTAAAACATGAACATGGAGTATTTTTAAGTTAAGTTACAACATCAGTGTGCAATTATACAACAATCACAAAAGGCTGCAACTGAAAACATCCAGATTTAGGAGAATTCAGGGTAAAGCACTTGTAGAAATGGAAACACAAAATAAAATCTCTGCTGTATGGTGACACTTTGAATTTATCAACACAGAGCAGACAGAGGTGATGTGTAAATTACAGTGTAGCCAATAATGTAACTTTTCTTAAATCACATTTGCAGCACTAGTGCATTCAAGTTGTTTGAGAACCAGTGTCATACTGGGACAAAGTTTCTGTCCAACTCTGATTATCTTGATCATGATAAGATGTGTGAATCTTCCCCAAATTCACTTCGATCACAAATGTAACATCAGAAATTTGGAAGGAAAATCTATTTGTTTCTTTTAGTGTGAGGGAATAGGCTATTTTTTTTCTGTGGTAATATGACCACAGTAATAGATACTGCCTAACCACTTGTTGATCAATCAGTCTGTTTTTCTTCTGAGAAGCCATAATGCCCACAATTGCTGTAAATCCCCTGCTGAAGCCTCCATTATTGCTGTAACCACAGTGATTCAATCCATTTTTCTGTAAGTGGATACAATTTAAACATCAGAACTCGTAATAGATCAGATGTATGAAGTGTCACACTCCTTCTCACCACATAAATACTCCATCTTGCTTCCAACTGGGCCACACTGTCTGAAAAGGTGTTAAATATGGCTTGCAAAGGCCTGAGACAAGATAATATGCTTAAACCCCAGAGGGTCTGAAAATGGGAATTACAAATATGTTCATTTTCCAATTGAAAAGGCAGCCTAACCTCCTGGCAGTATGTGTGTGCATATCTGTGCCAACAGAGCAGCAGGGCTAGGTTGACTTTTCAAATATGCTTTTAAGAAGTGAGAACAAGACTGGGAGGTAGTCTGCTCCAACTGGCTGCATGGGAATCTGGCATATTCACTTTGAGGTGACCTCACAAGGACAAGACTGCACTGGAGTGTGTTCCACCCACGCATTAACAACATCAACTATCACTGCACTAATGCCGAGTGTGGTTGTCAACAGCAGGCTTTCAAGCTGTGACACGTATTTGCAAAGAACCATAATACAAATATGAAAAAAAAAACAAACAAAAAAATAATACTGACAGCTGGCTGGAACATTGGCACCTGGAATTCCTCTGCTACTACTACAGTTGGGACTATAGCATGCACAGATCAGCAGGAATTTTGTCAGAGCCATGGGGTGAAACACATCTCAGCTGAGTAGAATCACCAGCAGGCTTACACTCAGCTCAGCTCCAGCTTCCTCTTGGACATGAGACGAGCCAATACAAGGCTGGAGTGAAGTAAAGTGTAATGCTTTGAACTGCTGGCTTGCCTGATTCACATTGGGAAATTCCAAAAGTTCTGCATTTAGACAGCACTGTAAAATGGTAATTATGTGACTGGTGGTTTTTATTTAAATATGCTGGCATGACCTTTTCCTCCCTGCTTCCTCCAGCCCTTCTATGCAACCTGACTACTCATTCAGTTACCTCCAATAATCTACATTATCATTTAGAAGCCTTGATGCCTTTATATGTTGTCCTAATTACCTCAAGCTTCCAAATTTTTGCACACAGATAGCCTAATAATTATAGTCCAATTGATTTCTTGTGGGATACCAAACACACACACACACACAAAGTCCTAGGGCAAACACTGTTTAACATTTTGTGAAAATTGTGGTCCAACTTTTTTTTTTTAGTTTATTAATGATCAAACAGGTAGCTGGGATATGTTGACTGTAATGTAGGAATCTTCTTGTACTCTATAAAACATACTAACTAGCAGAATTTGTGCTAACATTAGCTAATACAGCCAAGTCATGCCAACAGGCCATCTACTGTTAAGTACTGATTGTTAGTGTAACTTCTTTATCACGACTGTCAACTATTAGAGCCGTCAGTCAGAAAACATGTCTAATTTAATTAACAGAAGTTCAGAAAGGCTCAGCAGGTTAGAAGGCAGTCAACATTCACATAACAGACTTCAGACTTCTACAGGCTCTAAAATGTTATTACTGAGACAATAATACCAAAAAAAAGGACCGCAGATACACTTATTAAAGGACCCAAATAAGACTAAAGACAAATGAGACTAAAAAAGAAGAGTCAGGGTTTTCAAATAGATTTTTGGGCATCTAGCAGTCAGTAATATTACACTTTGAAATTTGAATGCACTGACTTAAATTGCATGTTTTCCCTCGACTCTGTTGTTACAATTACAAAATAATTCACATTCAAACAGTATAGCTGTAATGTGTGTGGTTCTGACAGGTGTCTCACCTTAACATAATCTTTAATGAAGCTGGCTGCCTTGACGCCAGTCTCCACGTTGAAACTGATGTCTACCTTCACCTCGGTCTCCTGGTCTGTCAGCTTGATGATTGGCACCTGAGGGAAGATGATGTGACAAGAATCAACACACATTAGTTTGACCCACTGCATCACGGACTATATAAACCTCTATGTGGAAAACACTGTAACCTCCAAGACAGTACAGTGTTTACCCATCGACAAGCCCTGGGTGACCCCTGACCTGAAGGACCTGCTGAATGAGAAGAAGAGGGCCTTCATCTCAGGAGACAAGGAGGAGCTGAGGAGAGTCCAGAGGGAGCTGGAATACAGCATTAGGAGGTATAAGGACAGCTCCAGGAGGAAACTGGAGCATCGCCTGCAGGACAACAATGTCCAAGATATGTGGAGAGGCCTGAAACACATCTCAGGCCATGGGAATAAAGGGGATGGACATTCTGGGAATGGAGATCAGGACTGGGCAAACAAGGTGAATTTGCATTTCAATAGGTTTGACTCTGTCCTGACTCCAACCCCCACCCATCCAGGTCCCTCTTCACACCTCTGCAGAAGTTGCGACCTACCCCCTGCTGTTACCATCAACACCTCAGCTCCATTCACACCTCTCTGTCCCGGCTCCAGCCCCCAACCTTTCATGTCCCTCCTCCTTTCACCCCTCCAGAACACCAGCCCCCCCCCTCTGCTGAGACCACCATCACCTCTGCCCCTCACTCACCTCTCTATGTCCCCCCTCCCTGTCACAGAGGACCCCCTCTCCATCACTATGGACCAGGTGAGGTGGGAGCTCAAGAAGACAAAGGCCAGGAAAGCCACAGGCCCAAACAGCAACTGCTCCAGGCTGCTCAGGGAATGTGCATACCAGCTCAGTGAGGTGGTTCTGTACCTGTTCAACCAGAGCCTCAGTCGAGAGAGAGTCCCCGCCCATGTGGAAGACCTCCTGTGTGGTTCCGGTTCCCAATAAAGCCCACCCCGGTGAACCGCAACCATTACAGACCCGTTGCCTTGACCTCCCACCTCATGAAGACCATGCAGAGGATTGTCCTCCGCCACCTCCACTCCCAGGTGAGCTCTACGCTGGACCCTCTGCAGTTCGCCTACTGTCCAGGCATCAGGGTGGATGATGCGGTCATCTACCTGCTGCACTGGGTCCTTTCTCACCTGGAGTCCCCCGGGAGCACTGTGAGAGTTATGTTCTTTGACTTCTCCAGTGCTTTCAACACCATCCAGCCGTCGCTGCTGCAGGGGAAGATGGAGGAGGCAGGCGTGGACCAACATCTGGCTGCGTGGACCACCAACTACCTCACTGACAGACCACAGTATGTGAGGCTACACAACTGTGTATCAGATGTGGTAGTCTGCAGCAGAGGGGCCCCCCAGGGGCCGGTGCTCTCACTGTTTCTGTTCACACGATACACATCTGACTTCACATACAACTACACACACTGTCACCTGCAGAAGTTCTCTGACGACACCGCCATCGTTGGTGGTGTGTCTGAAGGGAATGAACAGGAACACAGGGGGGTCATCACACACTTCATGGACTGGTCTGAGCAGAGCCACCTACTCCTGAACACCAGGAAAATGAAGGAGATTGCGCCTGGCTTCTGCAGGTCACGCTCACAACACACACAGGTGAACATCCGGGGCCTGGACATTAAAATAGTGGACTCTATTGAGAACCTAGGTGTTCACCTAAACCAGGGGTTCTCAACCTTTTTTGAACCACCCATTAAAGGCATCATGAGCCTACCTGTGGCCCCCCTATCCCCGAAAAAAATGTGTGTGTGTGTGTGGTGGTGGTGGTGGTGGTGGGGGGGTGTATTCCGCGCATACCTCACGACAGATACGTACGTTTACACGTGCCAATACTCCACTCTACAACAGCCGTCTCCTCTGTCCCTTTGCAAAGTGAAATTGAAAGTTAAGATGCTGACGCACCCCTCTCAGCTTTCTTATTCCAAATGTTTCTGTGATGTCGCGCGTGTACATCATGCACTCCGTGGGAGACTGTTCGTGCCCTATCAGTTAAGAACCACTGACCTAAACAATAAACTGGACTGGACTGACAATACAGACACCCTGTTCAAGAATGGCCAGAGTCACCTCCACCTGCTGAGGAGACTGAGGTTCTTTGGAGTGAGCAGGGTGCTCCTCTGGACTTTTTATGATACTGTGGTGGTCTCTGCAGTCCTCTTTGGCATCCTATGCTGGGGAGCGGGCAGTGTGGACAGAGACAGGAAGAGACTCAATAAACTGATAAAGAGAGCCGGCTCTGTCTTAGGCTGCCCACTGGATCCCATCTAGGAGGTGGCGGACAGAAGGATGTTTGCTAAGCTGACATCCATCATGGACAACCCCTCCCACCTGTGGTGCCGGGCACCACACTGTAGAGGCCCTGAGCAGCTCCTTCAACACCAGACTCTTACATCCTCTGTGCAAAAAGGAGCAATTCTGCAGGTCATTCCTCCCCATGGCAATCAGACTTTATAACAGTTCCCAGGAACTTTCTTGGTAAATTAATTGGTAAATAAATATTTTTCATTTTCACTTGTGTGGCTTTTTTTTACCTGTCTTTCTCTCTGCACTTGCTTGTTGTATGTTGCTGCTGTTAACTGTGAAATTTTGCCCATGGTGGGATTAATAAAGTCTTATGTCATTTTCATCATTTAAATCAGAGGGGGAAAAAAGAGCATCTGTCCTAACTGATGGGCTGTTAGATGAAACACCTGAACTAATCCAGAATGAAAAAGTTATTAACTACTTATTTTCATGTCAGTCAAAGCAGCAGTTTACCTGCCCACGTGGATTCCCCTTCCTTAAACTACTAATGTGGGCCTGCAGCAGTAAAGGTAGGTTCAATTATGACATAGCATTGAGGCATTAAATGCTTTTTTTGAGCTGAACAGCCAACAGAGAATCACCATGATTGAACTCTGCAATGCCCCCTGACCCAAATAATACTAGTTTTCATTTTGGGTGAAATGAAACTAAAAAAAAGTATGTGTTGTTCTTTTCATGTAATCTCAAACTGTGCAGTCACCACTCAAAAAAAGCCAACTGCAGCTGGCTGAATGTGCCACCTATTACGCAAACAGATGGAGGATACTGAGTCTCAGAGGTTAGTTCACATCCTCTTTTTCCACAGATGAAAGAGTGGATCAGCTAAAGCTTTCTACCTCAGACTATTTCAAGTGCAGTAGAACTTTTCTAAGAATGTAAAAAGTACTGCCAAATTGCAATTTGGCTGGAAATACTCCAGTCCCCTGCTTGCTTTCTCATTTTCTAAGGCTGTTAATATTTTATCACTTATTGTTAAAAAATGAGTCTTTTAAGAAGACCAAATTAACTGTAATACAGTCCATTAATCATTACATCAGTGCACATGGAACACTGTATTCCAATTCGATCAAAATCAGTGTTGCGTTTGATGGACATATGTTGGTGCAAATTAGTGTGCCACACAGAATGTCTGCAAAACCTGGATGCCTGCCTGCGTTCACAAACACTCACTGTAGCCTTGTCCAGCACTTTGATGGAGAAAGGTTCTGCCACGTTATGCTTGCGAAGGGCTTGTTCCAGCTCTTGTAGAGGGGGGCGTTCCCACTTCCCAAACACCACCAGATCAATGTCACTGAGAGAGAGAACAACAACATTAAATACTACTCTGAAAAACTAAATAAAAAATAATCCAAATAATACTTTGATATTTAGGGAAAATTAATACCTTGTTTTTGCAATAAAAACTAATAAAAAATGAATTGATACCAATCAAAAATAATGCTTTCTAATGATTAAGCATTAGCTTCATTTTGAGATTTTTTACTATTTTACATTCCCATTAGTTGTTTCTAACAAGCAACTAAAGCAGTTACATTACCCTCTTCAAAACCACCAGACTTCCTTGACAAAAACAGCAATTTTACATAAGAGGTTGCTGGTCTACCACTGAATCGATTGATAAAATTTGTTAGTGTCAAAAGCTTAAGCCTTAAGTTTCAAGCTTGATCCAAGCCAGGCAGCAACAGTACTTCTGCACTTCAGTTCCCTGACAGAGAAGGCTGTCAGATGGAGACATAAATATTCTAAATATAGTGTACACTTAATATTGACTGGTTTAGAGGTGGCTAAAATACATTTTGCTGCTGCTGCCCCTATCCATAGTAGTACACTGCTTTGGTTCTGTGCCAAACTGGAGCCATACTGTAGGGAAAATGTCGACTATGGATGAGCTCAACTGCATTTCAAACAATCCAAACAGACATTTTAATGTACTACATAAAGTTGATGTCATGGGCATGTGAATGTTGTACTTTAACAGGATTACTTTTGTTTAATCACAAATAATTGCTCTTACCTTGTTGGAAGGTACAGGCCTGTGCTGAAGCTGCCAAATATTTGAACCTGGAGACAAAATATTAAAGGGAATATGAAAATGTGACCCAAAGTCACCGTGGCCACGAAAATGACAAGAATACTGCACAAAATAACGAGCACTAAAAGCCCATTTTATATATCATGACTTTTTATCTCACTGAAACCTTAATGGCTTTGACAACTAGGGGTGTAAGAAAATATCGGTTTCACAATATATTGCGATATTTCATTTCACGATACTGTATCGATATGAAAAAGTACTGTATCAATATTTTTTGGTATTTATTCAAATGCAGACATTGTTTATTGGTTTTCTCTTATTTATCAAGCTCTTTTATTTATATATTCACATGGGTGTTTTGCTCTGTTTGTATATTACAAAAGTAGTATTGTGATACTGCAGGTCGTGCATGTAGTTTTTTTTTTTTTTAAATCGATAACGCTGCTTTATTAAATAATAGCTATTTTAAGCATCCTAAAAGCACTTATTACTGTCTGAAAAAGGCAGATGTTAGATCTTTTGTCGGGATTGCACAAAAATAATGTAATGGTGTTGGATGATTCAGGGACTGTACACTATGTGTTCTTTTCACAACTGATAGAATATGAACATTTGAGCAGGATCTTAAACTGTAATGTCTGTAAAACATAATTTTATTCATTTGTGTTTTTTGTACTGGTAAAGCCAGATGTTAAAACTTTATTTATCCAAATCCTGCACTTTAAATTTTGACTGAAGAAAGTTTTGTAATAAAGCATTAGATCCTGTTCTGATAAAACAGTATTTGTGTATATTTCTTATGTAATTAAATATTTCTAGGAAATAATCTTTTAAAAAAAGAAACAAAGCAAACAAAAAATATCACCTTATTAACAGTATTGTGATATATTGCAATATATCCTATTGTGATTTGTATCATATCGCCAGATTGTTGCCAATACACACCCCTATTGACAACATGTTTTTAACAGTATAAACCATGAATTGTACAACACATACTTGTAGTGATGATATACATATCCTATTCAGATGTTTTCAAACTACCGGGAATTAAGTATTTCCGGGTTCCACTTCAGAGACGGTGAATGCTGCCAAGTGGAGAATGCTGCCAAATTAAGTATACAATGACTAGAAAAAAAATGCTGTGTTTGAGGCTGTAAGTGAAATGCTCTCCAAAGGAAGCAGAGTGGAGTTCTTTCCTTTTTCCCGTCTGGTAAATACAACAAGGCAATAGCACAAAGACAGGCCAGGATTAATAGGTTTAAATGAAAAGGGACTTGGTACAAATCACAGGCTCGATCCATTTACCTGACAATCTGGCTAACAGTGGAAGCAGGGAAGACTGGCAGCCAACAAATCACCCCTGCATGTGTTTTACATGATTAAATAATGAGGAGAGCATTACATCACCGCTCAACAAGCTGCAAAGTCTGCCACCGCTGCTTCTACACAGGCCACTTTTTAAATAAAACTACTTTTTTTGCTCCCCGATTGTTCATCATGCGTGTGTAGTAGTTACATTAGTGAAAGCAGCACACAGATGTCCAATATTTCAGTCATATTGCACAAACACTGCCTTCTCTTTAAAAAGTGTTGTCAGAACATGGTATCTCAAAGATTTATGAGTAATCTGAGATCACCATTTGTCTGGATGCCAATAACTCCCTCTCCATAAGCAGGCTGTATGATTTGAGAGATTATGCTCTGTGATATGAGGGGGAAAATCTGATCCGAATAAACAGACACAAATACGTATGCATCTTACATCTGCAGTGGGCCAGCGTTCCTTGATGATCCTTTCTATTCGGTTGACCACCTCCTTCCTCATTGCTGCTTCCTCTGGTCGAGGAGACATGAAGTTGTAGAAGTCCATCACTTCCTCGTGTAGTCTGGATATAAAACATGACATAAGTTTATCTACATCACACAAAAAATTATGATACACACAATCCCACATGAATCATGACCAGAGATGGAAAGAAATTTTCAGAAATATCTTCTCCGTTTCAGAGTTTTTCTTTCTTTTTTTTTTTAAATAAGAAATTGATATAGACCTTGCAGTCACATGGGGAAATCTAAAAATTGTTTGCACACGCCACCTTGGCATACATTTTGGAAAAAAGTCCTCTACAGATGGTCCATGATATGCTTCCTTCTTATCACTGTTCAGTTTAACTCCTAACATGCCAGGGCAAAGCAATAACACTTTTGGTAAAACTAGAAATGTGATTTGTTACCTTATGTTCCACCTAACATAAGGTTTGTCATTTTACAGTTTAACAGCCCATTTCCATTGTCTTAACATATGATCTTGCTCTACATATAGTAACAGGTGTAACCATGCTCGTCAACATAAACCTAACTTATTACAAGCCTGAACTCATGTAGTCATGATAAGGTTCTTCTTTTTAGCATACCCACAGGGAACCTGCACCTGCAGAAAACTGACAATCTTCTGCAGAATACTGCCACAGGCGATGTTAATCCATGTTCAATTTCCAAATGTGTGTGTGCGCGCATGTGTGGCATTTGCCTATTGCTGTGAGGTAAAATTAAAAAAGTGAATGGAGTTGTGGAAAATATCCAAATGTTGACATGTACCTGAAGTGCTAACGTGGAGCAACTTAGCTACACAAATGAATGATCAGGTAAATGATTCGGACAATGTCCATATTTTCTGAAAGCAGTCATTACTACGTTAGATGAATTTTGTCTAACACAGAGGGGGAAAGGAAAACACTACTGAATCCTGTTGATTTTAATCACCCTCAGATTGTGTTTGGTTCTGCTTTACTATTGAGAATATTTGGCCCACCATGAAGAGAAAAACACAACTGCATGCACCTTTGTGCTTTAGATCAAGACATTTAGACACCCTCCAGTCATATGTTCATTGCCAATATGGCTTTTGTGTTTGGGAGCAGAGGGGCATGTATTTCTGACCAGTCAAATGTCTCAGAACAGTAGACCCCTTTTTAACCCTGTAGTCATTAATTTTTCTAGGAATGCATGCTATGATGTCAGTGTGAAATACAGAACAGGGAGACTGTCACAATCAATTACCAAAACCCCGGGGGAAATGCAGTAAGCCCATGTGCCCACTGCTTGGTGGAAAAAAAAAAAAAAAACCTCATGCCAACTAGCCAGTCGGACCAGACCATGTGCATGCCGGAAGCCCACCTCTGACTGAGGACATGCTTATAACTTGCCCCCTCACAGTCCATAAAAGACGTTCAATAAAAACTCTTTTAAACAACTTTGACATTTTGAAATAAGTATTGCTGTTCATCTTTGCTGTTGCAATTTATAAAATCATGTTACAATTATATCTTAAGGCAACACAACATTTTTCCTGCTGTAATTTCTGCCATTAAAAGATGCAAGCTGCACAAATACAATATTATTTGAATTTTCAATCTGTAGTACTAAATCCCTCTGTGCAGGACTTCAAAGAGCAGGCCTGAAGGCAAACCAATGCATTACCAGTTAATGTACAAGCCAAAACTTGCACAAGTAAAGTTGTTGAACAGAATAAACCCAGACAAAATTAAAAATGTTGCTCATTCACTTTCAACAGGACAAAGTACAGATGAACAACACTGTTCTTTTCCCCTTTAGAGACACTGGGAAATTTATCATCAAGCTTGAAAAAGTGCTTTTCCTGACAAACACTCATTCCTTGCACTGAAAAGTCCCAGATGGGTGCAATCAGCCATCACAAATATCACAAGTACATGCAACACATCTGAAAGTTCTTTGGTTTGTATGAGGACCCATCATATAGAGGAAACTTCTAATTATGATATAATTACATACAGTATAGTAATAAGTAACATATATTGATATATATGCTGCTCTTACTAAAACAGTAATGAAGCTCTGATTGCGGTACATTTAACACACCCTAGAACGGCAAAATTTTAGATCAAATAAAGGGTAAATCATTCCAAAAGTTGGCAAAACTGCGGATTGTACATGGACTAACTCGTCAATAGGACGCCCTTCAAATGCCTGTTATGTCACAAAAATGGATACTCCCAAGCAGAGCAAACTAGAAAATATAGTGCAGTGTGACAGAATCTAGACTGCCTTTAAACCAGTTACAACAATACAACAGAGACTATTAGAAGTAGTAGTTGTTCTACTGACATTTTACTTCAAGGTGCAGTTTACTTTAGTACATTGAAATGTGATTCACAGTAAAGTATCTCAGAACTTTCAGGCCAACATTCCATCATGTCCTTAGTGTATGTGTATCGATTTTTGTTTCTATCTTCAATTCAAGCAAATAGGAGAAACTCTAGAATATTTAATGTGCTCAAGAGTCAATTAGCAACTCCATTATTTGCAAATCGCATCTAAGTTTTACCATTAAGTAAATGCTCCCAAACCCTGTTAGCTAAAACCAGGCAGAGTAGTAGCGTTACTTCACACTTCATATTTTTATATTTATTCTATACCCATGCTGTCGGTTTGAGAGGAGAGTAACCGGGGACAGTTTATTCACTGCAGTTGTAACATGTGTGCGTCTTACGTGAGTGAAAAGAAACTACAGTTACCTAAGTGGGCTTATGGACTCGTGTTAACTAACGGACTACATAAGGCCACATAGACTACACCACATCCGGTGAAACCCTTCGAAATAAACCACTGACTCAAAGAACACTGCGGGGTAAAATACTGTGTCTGAATAATATATGTGCACTGAAACTCTATCGTGAATCTATGCACTAATTGTGTTGGCAAAATTTCATTGGATTGACTCGTTTATTACAGTCGAAATTCAAATTTCACGGAACAAAAGCACCACTTCCGGTTGTGTTCTGCTCGGCTCTCGCTGCTTTTATGCGTCTAACGGTAGCTTACATAGCAAACAGCCCATATACAGTCCACACTGCATCGGCGGATCAGTATTCAAACTGCCCACGGAAATTAATATTAACAGTTGTGTGTAAAATTATACCCGCTACACTCATTTGTGACAAACTGTGCAACGGCACCGGGCCACTTTTAAAGCTGTATGATAATTAGTAGCAAAACGTCAACGTTAGCTTCTAAAGGAGTGCACTTACCCGAGAACCCCAGGGTTGTACTTCCTCGTCTTCCAGGGCGTCCAAGTACTCGCATAATTGCCATTAGTGCAGTTTGAAAGCAAATAATTCATCCCATAAGTGCTCGCCTTATTGTCACTTTTCCTTCGGCCTGGATGGTGACTGTGTGAGTGATTTACGGGTACTGAGGGGTGAACCTGGTGACGCTTCACGCAAATCTGCTGTAAATTGAAAGCCGGGTGCTCCTGATGATGACGGTGATGATGTTGGTAAAGGTTGACATTATTTTCAATGCTGTCGCTCAAATGTAAGAGCAGATTGGCACCCCCGACATTTTTATTAATGTTGCCCGTTACATTTCCACCCATAGTCCTCTCTAGTAAGCAGCTGGAAGGGGGGCTGTCCGTCCCGGATTCTTGCGAAGAGGACGAGGAGACAGATCCAGTCTTCTGGGGCAGAATTTTTCCCTCACCTGGTTCAGCCGTGTTCGCCGTGGTGAATGAGCTCTGTACGTTCCCGTTGGACAGCGCTATCCCCAACGAGGAAATCGCAGTGCCGTTAATACTAGTGCCGTTCATGATGCTGTGATGGCTGCTGCCGTTGCTCAGACTGGCCGTAACGTTACCGTTGCTGCTGCAAATGCTCTTGCTCGATACCACCGTGGTCGCCACATTTTTTAAAACATCCAACGCAGCGTAATTCACACACTGGTTGTGGTTTTGATTGTGAAGCTGCTGCTGTGTGGAGAATGTCCGTACTCCCTGAGAGGTCTCCCAGACGTGCATCCATAAGGCGTTCGCAGGTCCTTTCTGTTCGGGCTGAATCCAAGCTACCCTCGGATCCATTCAACTTCTTTCTCTGGCAACCCCCCTACAAGTATCTAACTGCCACTTGCGAGCCCGTTGTGATTCTGCGCGACTTCCTGGACCTTTTAAAGGTCGCTACGCTGTCCGGGGTTACGGAAAGAGAAGTATTTAAACATTAAACCGAATTAGGACCATTGATAAAGTGGCCCCCGTACACCGCTAGCTGGAAAAAAAAATGCTAGCCGATTCCTACGGGAATTCAATATGGCGTATTCTCTTCAAATCTTTGCGCATGCGCTCTCGGAGGGCTTTCTTAACCGATGACTGCGCCCCCCATCCGCCCACTCCTTCATCACTGTACAGCCGGTCAGAGGATGAACTACACGTAAAAAATATTAGAACCTTTATTTGATAAATATTTCATCGAACAGCAAATGAAATTAGCACTAAAAACGCCAATAATGAATTTGGGTTCTGTGACCTTGTTGCTGCCACACCAGAGGTCCGTGTACTATATGTGCCGATGTCACGAGTGGGTGAGGGAATGCGTGGCTTAGTAGGGGATCCCCCGTCGGTGTGGGACTGGACAGTGTCAGGAAAGACAGGTGCAACAGCATTATATTCACACACCTTTCCTCAAGCAGCCCATTATATATACTGTATATGTATTTTTAAAAAAGAAAAAAGCTACAGCTCTGGGTGTTGCACAAATACATCAAAATATCTTGTTACATATGATAAATACTTCTTAATAAAATGTATCAAAATAAAACACAAGGTACTGTAAAAATGTTTCAGTTTACACTACATTTGGATTTTATGAAGACAGAACTACATTCTAAGCAAATTGCAATAAACCTTTTTTGCCAGGTTGATAAACACTGAAGATGCGGTAGACTATAATGACTGACATGGTTAATTCACAAAAATAATATAGTCTCTACTTAGGCTGCTTCCATCTTATCTTTGTGCATACATGTGTAAAACTCAAAAGCAATATGGTTTGCGTTGTCAGAACATCCCACAAATGGATGTTCTCAGAGTCAGCTCAGAGTTGGGTAAAATGGCTTTTTGATGGAATGATTTACAGAAGGACCTGAAAGTCTACAGAACTTGTTACATTGAGGGAATAAATGTATTTTAAAGGATGGAGGTAAAAACAGACAACAATAGACTTGGTCAATGTGATTGCTCAATGTGATTTCTTATTATTTATGTCTATGCTGCTCCCTTATCCAGGTCACTCTTGGAAAAGACGTTGTTTTAATCTCAATAAGGATTTTACCTGGTTAAAGAAAGCATATATACATATAATATACTCCATCAATACAAGGGACTTGTGTTGTACTCACCAAAAAACTTTGTCACGTGGTGTGAGCAGAACAATCTACAGCTCAATGTGACAAAGCCAAAGGAGCTAGTAGTGGATCTAAGGAGGACAAAGACAGCCGTACCTCCTGTTTCCATCCATGGGAACTGTATGGACATTGTGGAGGACTACAGGAGGAGTGTACCTTGACAATAAGTTGGACTGGACAAAGGACGCTGAAGCCGTCTACAAAAAGGGGCAAAGCCGACTCTACTTTCTCAGGAGGCTGAGGTCCTTTACCATCTGCAGGACGATGCTGCGGATGTTCTACAAGTCTGTGGTGGCCAGTGCTATTGTGTTTGCTGTTGTGTGCTGAGGCAGCAGGTTAATGGTTGCAGACTCTAACAGACTCAACAAACTGATCTGGAAAGCCAGTGATGTTGCGGGTGTGGAAATGGACTCTCTGACAGCAGTGTTAGAGAGGAGGACATTGTCCAAACTACAGGTTATCCTGGACAATGTCTACCACCCACTCTGCCACACACACTGATGGAGCACAGGAGCACCTTCAGTGCTAGACTCATTCCATCCAGATCCACCACAGAACGCCACAGGAGGTCATTCCTGCCTGTGGCCATTAAACTCTATAACTCCTCCCTCTGAGTGTCAGAAACCCTATTTGACATATTGGATATATTTTTTGCATTACACATTTGTAATTTTAATATAATGGCACATTCTAACAGGAATATTGTAACTGCCTTGTAAATCTCATAGACTGTACATTACTTGTACATAACTGCACAGCATTGTTTATTGTTTACTTATTTATTCTTTTTTTTTCTTTCCTTAGTTGCTTTCTTCCTCTACTTTAACTGTGTTTGAGCAACTGTAACACAAATTTCGCCCCAGGAATTAATAAAGTATTTCTGATTCTGATCATCACTGATTCTGATCATCACTGCTCTGCTACTTACTTGAAAGTAGCAGAGCAGTGAGTAGAAGAAGAAACTGTTAAATATAGACCACATTTTTTAAGACAACAGTTAAACCAAAAAAAATGCTGTGAAGGTTAATAGCAATAGTGGTAAAAAAGACGAGAAAATAAATAGGTAGATGATGATAGATAGATAGATAGATAGATAGATAGATAGATAGATAGATAGATAGATAGATAGATAGATAGATAGATA
>JAPQRQ010000003.1:17333901-17352673 GCA_037367365.1 Apogon talboti
TCTATCTATCTATCTATCTATCTATCTATCTATCTATCTATCTATCTATCTATCTATCTATCTATCTATCTATTTTCTTCAAATTTCACTTCTGCCTTTAACCCTTAACGACCTAGAAATATTTCTGACGTGACTTCCAAATTATTTTTTCTCTATATTTAACCTTTCCTAGGCGACTTATCACTTATTTACAGTATCATTTACTGTAATAATATCCTCTGCATTTTGCATTTTCAGTGAAAAGTTAGCAGTTTCCTAAATTTAATTTACTGATGTTATAAATGTTCATAAAGCTCAGGGTAAATTCAAAGATTATTATATCAAAACAAAAGTGACTTTTTCAGCAAAATTTATCAACAACTGAACAAAAAAAACAAGTATCTACAACCACTGTCATTTGTCCACATGGGTTGTACTGGTGACTCGATGCTGCAGAAGATGTCGGTATTTCCATGTTTACTAGACAAACTACATCACCATGGAGCTTCTGAAGGTCCAAATGAGTCATATCTGATGCTGATGAAAAGCTGAATAACTGCACTGAATCTGATTAATTAAATGTATAAATAAAATTTGTGGTTCAAAAGTTATAGGAGATTTTAGGTCAGTGGCTGCTCTGGGTCATCATTGAATATAATAATTATCAATATTGACTGATATGAACAGTTTTACCCAGAGATCCACTTGAGAATTAAGCTGTTCAGAAAATAAATGATTGGACACTTTTAACATAATAACATTGTTGTCCAGCTCCAGCTGAATTACCATATAGCAAAACCTCTTTTATTCTGTATGTAACAGTGACAGTGTTGGCTCACACACTGAATACCCACCTGTCATGAAACATGGATGTTTAACCCAGTCTGCAGGGTACTCAGCGTAATGGCTCAGGTATCTGATCTGCATGTAGCCATTATAGATGCAGAAAACAAAGGCTAGGGCGAATGAGATGAATGGCGTTGGTTTACCTCCTCTTATCAAAAATGGATAAATAAGAGATCTGAAGAAGAAACAAACCATAAACACGTGTTATTAGGAAAATGGAGTGACAGCTTAAGAGCACTATCTACATAATGATATATTTATGCACCTTAACATCATGTATATACTAGTAAATGCATGCTTTTACTAGACCTACCTCTGGACATAATGACAGAAATACATGGCAATGAGCAGCTGATTAGGTAGCAGTGAAGTTTTGGCTGCAGATGTCCACAGGACCAGACACACAGGCACTAGGATGGCAGGCAGCTCCTGAATGAACCAGGCAAACTTGGCGTTGACCGGAAATCCATATCTGGTGGTGGTATATCGTCCATATGGGACATTCTCGAAAAGTAAAGTCACAAAAGTGCAGGCTGCCATGAAAACCATGAAATAAGCCATACAGTCCATAATGTAAAGCTCCTCATTTTCCGAAGAGAAAAGGCTGGAGAGGAGGGACTCCATAAGCACCTAAAAACTGATAAAATAATAATGATTCGCATGCAAAGAAATAAAGAACACGTCGTAAAAGTGTAGCTATATTCGTTAAAGTCATACATGTACTATGTTACTAGCATACATACGTATAGGTTACAAAATATCATCGACACTTACTCATGTGATTCATCTTCGCCAATCACAAGCCGCATGAGTTGTCCCTCGGCCAATCAAAATGCTCGATTCACACCAGGTTATTCAACGCCATGTGGGTTCTAGTGTCACTTTAAATATTCATTAACGCTGCATATATGACATACAACGATAAGATCTTAAAATGTTAAGTGATAGTGTTGTGACAGTGGGTTGGTATATTGACAAATTATGCTACTTACAATTTTCTAGCATGTAAAAATCATTTGATTTCTGATATGACTTTATACCTTCAAAGACAGAAAAAGGTTATATGCGTTATATTTTGATCAACCTCCTTCCGTTAAAGACCCACTACTATTTATGTGGTGACTTCCACATGTATTTTACGATTCCTAAATGCTATATCATCATTTATCATAATATTAGCCTCTGCATTTTGCATTTATCAGTAAAAGTCAGGTATTTTCCTATATTTCATTTAATGATCATGTAGAGGTTCATAAAAGCTCAGAATATATCCAAAGGTTATGGTATCAGAATAAAGAAAACTAGGGAAAACGTGACATTTTCTGCAAAATATATCATTAACTGAACATGAAAACCAGTGTTGACAAATGACCACTGTCAAAACTCAAGGAACACTTTCTGTTGTACACTGAGGTTTATAGCATGTTTTAGAACACTGTAACTATTTTATCTCTGTTTTTTTTCCAGCACACATATATTGTCATCTTATTTTTTCCATTTATTTGTATTAATAATGTTTTATACACAATACAAACCCATGTTTTACACATTTGGATATATGTGTGTATTTACTGTAGGTTACTACATGTATGACAAAATGTATGATAAAAACATTGAAAAAGATAGATAAAGCATTCAGTGTCTAGTTGTTACTTTGTGTTTGTACATATTCAGAGGTTTATTTTATTGTGTAATGTAATGTTTTTTGCATGTATTTGCAAAATTGTCTTATGTTATACTAGTTAAATGGGGTGGTATGAGTGTAGAATTTTGCAAAAGTAACCCATACTTTCAAAGCAATTAGGGAAAAAAGAAAAAAAAAAATTTTTCTTCAAATGTAAATTAAGTTGAAAAAAAATCTGAATCAGAATTAGCTTTGTTTGGCAAGCATGTGAACACATACAATGAATTGTTTGCCACAAGTTGCTGTCTCTCTAGAAAATTAAAAATTGAAAATATATTTTAAAAAATATAATGACAGGAAAAAAAGATGAACGTACTATTGCTATTTTTTGTCGCGACTATTTTATATTGCACGCTGTGTGTACTACAGTATTACTAAAAATAAAATAACATAAAATAAAATAAAATAACTGGCTTCTCCGCGATTGCTACTCCGTGCTTTCCTTTTCGTTCAGGCATATTCTGTGCTACCCTCGAGGGTCCTGACTCACGTGCGTCAGAAGCAACACGTTTCTGCGATACACAGGGCAGCTTACATCCGCAGACGCTGTTTACATACATGTTTTAACCGCACTTCAAGGCACTTTCCTTCGCATTTACTCACCACGTATTTTCGCAGACTTTTGTCCCGGGTTGTCTGCTCTTCCAACATGGGGAAACGAAGCAGGCAGCGGCAGAAAAACAACCAGTCTGCGGGGAGAGACAGCAGAGACAACGCTGTAAGACTTCACACAGCTGCTACAACTCTTGCTAATGTTCTCAGTCAAGCTAAATATGTCTCATTAACAATCAGACAGAGGGCAAGGACAATTATAGTCATATTTATTAGCTATTACTCCGTTAAATCTGTGTAGCCACTCTGGTATAACACTGTAAAAGAGCTGCAACGTCATAATCTTTTCTGTTAGCCTCTTGTAACGCACACAAGGCAGGCTTTGGTTGACTTCAAGTATATATGTTCCATTATGTTGTTTCGAGGGAGAAGGACTTATTCAAACTTAGCTCCTAAATAAATTTGTCGTGTATGGTTTATCTATACACTCTGAAGTAGTAGTATTCAAATCTCAATCAGTACTTGTAATAAAAGAGTACCGTCATGTTTCAGGGCTGGGGAGCTGGATATGCTGACATTGTTAAAGAGAATAAGCTTTTTGAGCACTACTACAAGGAACAAGGCCTGGTGCCTGAGGGAGAGTTTGATGAGTTTATGGAAGCAATGAGGGAGCCCCTGCCTGCAACAATCCGCATCACTGGGTACAAGAGGTGAGTCACATTTAGGCCTGTTACAGCCTCTTATTAAAATGATTATGAACGTTTAGGTTCAACTGTGGCTTAAAGGGATCACTCTCAGGTTAGTAATCCTTCTCATTTGTACCCTTTTCTTTGAATTCTCATCTTTGTAGTTAGCAATGAGCTCTGTTCTTGCAAACATTCCCTGAAGATTTTCCCACATGTTCTGTTCCTCTCCAGTCATGCTAAGGAAATCCTCCACTGTCTGAAGGACAAATACTTCAAGGATATTCAGGAGCTAGATATTGATGGGCAGAAGATTGAAGCTCCCCAGCCACTAAGCTGGTAAGCGCTTTAATTTACCCAAAGATAACATCATGCTGAAAAACAAATTCAAGCTAGAAACGGAGTACACATTGTATCTGTCCTGCTAGGTATCCCGATGAACAGGCCTGGCATACCAACATGAGCAGGAAGATCATTAGGAAGTCTCCACTGCTGGAGAAGTTTCACCAGTTTCTGGTCAGCGAGACAGAGTCGGTGAGTGGAACACAAAATGGAACATTTTCCAGAAAAAAAAAAGGTTCTGAGACTCCAGCATAGAGCCAGAATCAAAACTTTGTCTGTCTGAAAGCACTGATATATCTTAGGTTGATTAGTAGAGATGTTATCTTATGGCTGAAGGGCTTGAATATCAACTGTTTGTCAGAGTCATGGGTGAAAAGTTGAAATTTGGGAAAAAGCATGATGTTTGTGTTTGTACTTATAGGGGAACATCAGCCGACAGGAAGCCGTCAGTATGATCCCTCCTCTCCTTTTGAAGATCGAACCCCATCATAAGGTAAAAACAGTCGATAATTGGATTGTTAGCCATCAAATATGTTCAAGTTTAGATGTGGGGCCTTTTGAAAAAGAATCTTGTGGCTTGAAAGCAGCTGTGTGTAAGGAATGTGTTTGTTGTTAATTGTTGATATAATTCTGTGCAGATCCTGGACATGTGTGCAGCACCGGGGTCGAAGACAGCCCAGCTCATTGAGATGCTCCACGCTGACATGGAAGTGCCATTTCCAGGTCAGAAATATGCAACTAATACTGGAAGAGGAACAGATTCTTTACTACTTTTGTAACTAAATAGAAATGGACAAACACTCTATTCTATATTTACACACACACACAGCAGTTATCAGCATTTTTAATATTATTATGCTTCCTCCTCTTTCCTCCAGAGGGTTTTGTAATTGCCAACGACGTGGACAACAAGCGCTGCTACCTGCTTGTGCACCAGGCAAAGCGTCTGAACAGCCCCTGCATCATGGTGGTCAACCACGACGCCTCCTGCATTCCAACTCTACAGATCAACTCAGACGGCAAGAAGGATATCCTCTTCTACGACCGCATCCTGTGTGATGTTCCCTGCAGGTCAGTGACAGGCAGCAGGACTTTATATTTATAAAATACAGCTGTTGAGGAAGGGTTTCCATTTGCTGGTAATTTTTGCCTGATAGAATTTAGCAAAAAACAGATGAATTAGTAACTTGCTGTTAAAACATCGGTAGCTTAATGAAATACACTGCCTACTTTTAACCATGAAGTGGCAACTAAATCAGCAGCTGCTCCTGTCATTGATGCCAGATGTGCTGGGGTCACCAGCGGCTGACAGTCATCATCATTATGAGCATCAGTGAGAGCATGTTGTAATTTAGGCACTAACATCAAAGTGGTTTGTACATCCACTTGGTTTGGGTGTGCCTCAGTAAATCATGGAATTAGTCTTTATTTGTATCCATCCCAAAACTGAACCTCCTTAAAGAACTCTCCTTTTCTGTTATACCAGTAATTCCACCTAGTTATATCCGTATTAACCCTTTTCACAATGTTGGGAAAGTGGAGGCTGGTGCCAATTGAGATTGTTGGAGCAGAGCAAGACTATAAATATATTTACAAGTTAATGTGCAGAGCTAAACCTTTGCTGTATCAGACAGTTGATGGACATAATCCCTCTGATTTTACTGTTTGACTAAACTCGGTCTGTCATTTAAGGGTTTTTAGAATCCATTTGGATGCTGATGAAAGTTCCCAGTATGACAGTTAGCTAGATTTTCTGTCACTTCTCACTTTGTTTGTGGTCAGATGAAATCTCCACAGACTTGATGATGTCATTAATGTGTGTATGTATGTTTTATACTCTCTGTTCTTTTTGCTCATAGGCAAGTTGATTGGAGGACAGTCATTCTTTCTTGAACTTAGGTGTATATTATATCTACAGTCATAACACAGGCCGTTACTAATATACAACTGGAATATTTCAGATTTGTTTGACAAAATACATTCTCTGTAGACAGAGGACTGGCAAGAGAAACCCTGCTCTGGTGGAACGGTTTGAATTCTGAGAAGACGGTCAATACAGAATGAAATGGGGTTGATGAGCCTTGTTGTATGTGTGGGTGTCTGTGGAAAGCGTGTTTTGTGTTATTCAAAGACAGATGAAGGTAAAGCCTCATGCTGTCTGTCAAATGCAGGATATAAATTTGTGCTTGTCTTGATTTTCTTCATGTCTCAGCACAGGATTGGAGGTAAAATATACATCGAAACAACCCCAGTGTACATTTTCTCATCACTTTAAATCCAGAGTCATTTTGCGGCCACAGTAGAAGTGCATTAGTTTGCAGAAGCTGCCTGCACTTGGCCAGCTGTAGTTCTGAAGCCAGAGGCCTGTGCCAAACATAACAAAAGGGGGAGGAGAAGGAGGGGAGGCGGTAATGAAGACAGGGAAAGGCAGGCAGCAGCGATGTGAGCAGTCAGCAGCAGTAAAGTCCAGCCTTTAGACAGTTTGTGCTTCGCAGACATTTTCGCCCCGTGAGAAGAGTCGGGGATCTCTGGTGGTTTTATGTCCTCAGGCCAACATGGGACGGAGTCTGACTGGTGCTGCTCTGTTTATGTTCCCGCAGTGGAGACGGCACCATGAGGAAGAACATAGATGTGTGGAAGAAATGGACGACAAGCAACAGCCTTCACCTCCACGGGTGAGTGACGAGTGTGTGCACGCTCGTACCTGACACTGAAATGTAGAAGCACCATCCATCCCTAGTGTGTGTTAGTGTGTGTGTTCTTTTGATGCTAATGTAAAAGTTGGCAGTATTACAGAACGTTTGTGTGTATGTGTGGCCGTCAGCCTCCAGCTGCGTATTGCAGTGCGTGGTGTCGAACAGCTGGCTGTGGGAGGGAGGATGGTCTACTCCACCTGTTCACTCAACCCTATAGAGGACGAAGCTGTCATCGCAGCACTGCTGGAAAAGAGCGAAGGTAACAAACACACAGACTCTGTTCTACAACTTCAACAATATGTGACCGTTACAAATCAAAGTTCACTGTAGTTTTGTTGTTTGCACTCGAGTTGTTTTTTTTTCTTTTCATTCACCTGTTCCTTCATGCATATACAGAGCTGTTAAGTTTGTACGAAGATTTCATTCCTTCACCTTTGACATACTGAAATGTTTACAATATCCTCCTGAAACCCAGGAAAGTAAATGTTTTGGCTTTTTTACATTACATAATTGTCTTGATTGGAAAAAGCATAAAGCAACAGTTTCTCAGGTGCTATTTTTATTAAATTTTTTTATGGAATGTCCTTTGCAGTGGACAGGATTTTAGTAAAGATGTGAAACTCTTGTCCCCTACAGAGGACAAAAATGCATTGCTGGGTCTCTGCAGGAAACATAAATACTATCTGTCTAAATATAATCTACAGTCCCTTTGGGATCCTTATATCTGATAGTTTGAACCAAGGTTTTGCTTTGTTTCCATTTAATTAAGTTAGACTTGGTTTCACATTACAATTATGTGTGTGCACTCAGGGAGTTTGCATTGTCACCCATACAGTATGTTCTGTCCTGTCATCACCTACAAGGGCCTTCTCATACATGAGACAGTTCGTAGACAGACGTGTCTGATGTTGACAGGTTTCTACTTCTTTTTGAATGGAGAAAATTAAATGAGATTATTCTTTCAGTCGCTGTGCTGTAAATTATCCTTAAACTTGTTGAAATTTACCTGAATTTTGAAAAACCATCAAATCAAACTGATCTGGACTGAAGCTGCCTCTCTGGTCCAGACGGTGACTTGATGGAGATTTCGTGCCTGCATTTTTTTCATGATCAAACCAAATGAGTCATGTGAGAAACTTCCCAAAGTCCTTTGTTGTCAGGTTGTAATTTCTGTCTCGTACACATTGGCAGGAGCCCTGGAGCTGGCTGACAGCTCTGCTGATCTGCCAGGGCTGAAGTGGATGCCTGGGGTCACTTCCTGGAAGGTAAAAAATGTTCAGTCCTGGATAGTCAGACTGGAAGTAGGACTGTATTTAGGTCATAAGACTGAAGTAGATCAGCTTTGAATTCACACTGTGTCATGACTCCTCTCTCTGTAGCTGATGACCAAAGAGGGACAGTGGTACTCTGACTGGTCTGAGGTTCCTACCAGTCGCCACACACAGATCCGCCCCACCATGTTTCCACCAAAAGACTCGCAGAAACTGGCCAGTATGCATCTGGAGAGATGGTAGGTACAGCACATGTGCACGCTCTGAGCATTTGGAGTGGTTTTTTATATATATATATATACACACACACACACACACACTGTATGTATGTGTGAGTGTGTGTCTAAACGTTCTTACCCATTTTAAATGGGTCAAGTACCAGTTTACAAATTGTAATTGGCAGGAGAATGTTGCATCATGGGTTGTTTTTAACATTATTGTTACAGTCTTTTTAGAGTAATTCTTTAGAGTCCACTTTAAGCTGCATGTCAACATTAAAAAGAAAGGTCACACTTCAGCTTATCATATTGACGTTGAGTTTTAGTTTGATCCAGGCAAATCTCTTACCCCTTTATCAGAGTTTAAGGAAAGTGTAAATATTAAGTGTCACGTTTTGTTTTTTGTACTCATTCTCTTTAGAATCCAAAAATACACATGCACACAAACTATAGAACCATCCTTCCTTATCTGCATGCTGATATACAGAAACAATGATGTCATTTCCACTCTGCAGCTTTTCCTTCAGAGCTGACTAACAGTACTTTGACCAGCAGGGGGAGCTGTTGTCATACATTGTTTGAGTGTGTCCTTTATTTAATATTGTTGGGGGGAAAAAAAATCTTTGTTTATCTTCACAGCAGGTGGCACTGTAAAACTCAAAGCCGTGATTTATATGTTTGCATATTTTTCTGTCAGTATGAGGATTCTGCCACATCACCAGAACACTGGAGGTTTCTTTGTGGCTGTGTTGGTGAAGAAAGCCCCAATGCCTTGGAACAAAAGATATCCCAAGGTATTGTATCACACACACATTTAATGGCTGATTAGATTGTCAGACTCGGATGAAAAAAATCAAACGGAGCAGAATTCCCCTGTGTCGGTATGGTGTCTGAGTGGTGATCAAGCTCTAGTCCAATCCCACCCCCTGATGCGCTACTCACCTGTTCAGTTTTCCTAACCACAGCTGGGACTTTTGTCTTTCTCTTCTTTGTCTGCTCCTCCCCCTCTCCCTCCTGCGTCGTCTCCAGCTGAGGAAGGACGTGTCATCCAGTGCGGAGGCCCAGACTGGAGGCCCTCCAGCGGCCGCAGACGCTGCCTGCCTCCCTGAGGGCTCCGCGGAAGAGGAGGGGGAGAGGGGAGGCACAGAGGCCAAAGGAGATGAGGATGTAGAAGAAGAGGCACCCAAAGGAGCCTCTGCTGCCCAGGAGGCTGGTGCTAAACAAGATGGAGTTTGTGGGTGAGTCATGTCAGTCTGGCTGCAGGATCTGGAGCCATAATAAATAAACAAATGGCTTGTAAGGTTGCCCCTGGGATTGACAAACACATAGCCACTTGTGGTAGGGGATGCACATTTAAAGCAATCTAGCATTTATTCAAAGCTTAGAAGATCCACACATTTATATGAAAACTTCACTGACACTGTGCATCTTACAAACATTTTTTAACATCCTGCAGTTCCTCGTCTCTGTTTCCCCAGACCTCCACCCACCAAGAAGATGAGGCTGTTTGGTTATAAAGAAGATCCTTTTGTGTTTCTTACTGAAGATGACCCTGTCTTCACCACCATACAGTAAGTGTTGAATACGATTAAGACAGGTTGTAAAAATTGATTTGTTTATGGAGTTACTTCTATAAAGATGCATTAACTTTAGTCTCACTTTAGAATGTGTTTTAGGGAAAATTTGCATCGATCCTGCATTCATTAAGCAAAACCAACATGGATCCAATAAGCCCTGAGGCAAACTGTGCAGCCCAATAAGGATTTATCAGAGCATGCCCAGTTAATGTGTCACGATGTGGCATGCAGGCTTAAGTAGCGTCTGTTCTCATCTAAAAGGAATAGCAGAATAGAATTAAGTTAGTCAGTGAAAACATTGCAAATTGTTCTTTGTACTTATATAGATAAATAAAGATGGGAACAAATTAAACAAACTCATTTCCATAAAAGTACAACAAACAATGCAATCTGATTTATTAAAGTATAAAGGCATTATAGTTGAATGGGAACTCAGAAAAACAAATGCAGCAGTATAAAGCTACAAGTAAATGCCTTCTGTTACCCTATAATGTGGATTGTTAAGCAGAACATCAACAAAGTCTGGCCTCAGTGCGGCTCACTCATGACAGACATGAACTCCTGCAGCTCCAATCACTGACCTCAGAACAGCATTAGGAGCCAATCCAACACGTGCATTCATAATGGTCTTAGAAACTATTGCCTCTGTGGAAAGTATTTTGTTCAACATATGATAAAAATGGATTGTGCATTTTGCTAGTTCAAAAATGTACCTTCTGTTCTCTTTAGATCCTTCTATAATCTGTCTCCGGATTTCCCCAAGCTCAATGTCCTGACGAGGACGCATGAAGGAAAGAAGAGACATCTGTACATGGTGTCCAAAGAGCTCCGCAACGTGCTGCTCAATAACAGTGAGCGTATGAAGGTGTGTGCTTCTCCTCTGTCCACAGTCCGACAGCGGTCTCCATACAGAGCAGTACTCAGACCAAGACACACACTGAAATCAAATGGTAAAATACACTAAAAGCAACGCGAGTTAATCAGCTTTGTCATAGAGCGTTCGGCATGTGATCTATTTTACATTGTAGTCAAACACAGTGTTGTGTTTGTCGTACCGGGACAGACACTGAGCAGTTTTTGCAAACAGACATTGGCTTTACATCAGTTTGTTTTTGTGTGTGTGTACATGTGCCGCCCATCAGAGGAAAGAAGCCTAACAGATGGGACTCCCCTTTCCCAAATCCCTGTAGTCCTCCACCCTGTAGCACCTGCACAGGTGGTGCCGCATATGTGTGTTTTTGTGTGTCTCAATTGTTTGTTTGCCTCATTGCAGTTGATGTCTTTTGCTGAAACTTTTCTATTGGACTAAACCACATTGAATGCATCCTTTTTAGGTTTTTTTTTTTTAGGGAATGGGAAAGTTAGGATTACAAAACCTGCCAAAATATATTAATTAAATGAAGTGAAATGATGTGTACTGTATTTCTGCATCACATTTCTTTGAAAACATGCATATTAATGTTGAAGTGTAGGTAGATTTTAATATGCTAATTACCAATAGTTGCCACCTCCTCCTGCTGAGACATGAGACCAGCTGCACATTATTTACAGTTTTGTAATATCTAGTTGTACTGCCTCCAGTAACAGTATTAATAGTATTAACATTTCTATCATCAAACAACAAATAACACAATTTGTATCTTGTGTTTTTATTTAAATTGCTCCTCCTCATTGCGTTTTCGCAGAGGTTACTGTAGAGTTTGGCATCAGTGTATTGTTTTTGTACAGAGCCATATGTCAATGTGCTCTTTTCTTTGTGTCACCCTCAGGTCATTAACACGGGGGTGAAGGTGTGGTCTCGCAACAGTGATGGAGAAGAGTTTGGCTGCGCATTCAGGCTGGCTCAGGAGGTAACACATGCACACAAATGCACCGTTTTTCACCACAGCATCCTGAACATCAGGGGGCGGCTTTCAGCCATCCACTCAGCTGTGGCACTCCCTCATTCTGTCTCGTTTTTGTTGAGCTATGTGTTACTGCTGAGTTTTCCACGCTCTTTGAATCCAGACCCAGGAGATAAGTTTGATGTCTTTGCCGGACCCAACATGAAAAAAACATAATGGGTAAATGGGTGAAGGTATTGGAGGGAGGCCTTTATTCGAATTCATCTGTTGAATAAATAGAAGTGGCCATATTTAGTACAAAACTGTGTATTTATCTGCTCATGTTTGCAATGTTAAAAACGTTAACAGTACTAGAAATGCTTTTTTCTACATATGCAACACCTCCTTAATGTTTACAAAATAAAAACCCTCTTGCACTTCAGTGCATAGAAATTAGTAAATTCTTAACAGAGGTTTTATTTTGTACTTGTAAGTCTCTACAAATATTATGCGCGCACACCTACAGTGGCTGGAATTGGACAGTAACACTGCAGCAACAGCATAGTGTACTGGACAGCTGGATTATATTATTGAATAAATTAAATTAAATAACAGAAGTGAAAATTGTACATTCTATGACAGGCACCAGAAGTTTCACCAAACCTGTAATTAAGCTCCAACTTTTAATTGTTCATGTTGACTTGGACAACAGGTATGATTAGAGACCTGGCTCTTAAAACTCTCTGGTTCTTGTATCTATATATTAAAAGCCAAGTGGCCTCTGTGTGCATGTGTGTGTGTCTCGGGAATCACAAAAAACCCGGCTGACTTCTGCAGTTTGGCATACTTATTGTATTTTTGATCAAGGAACAGACTAGCGAAAATGGCAAGTTGATAGGACCAATATTTTGGGAGATATTAGTAATTTCGTAATACAGTAGCCTTACAATCACGTTGCTATGGCCAGAATGCTTTGGCGGTGACTGCTGGACAAATGTGGTAGAGCATGCACAACTACACAACAGCACTACGACCACATCTAGAACCCATGGATCCCCACGGGTCAATGCTCTAGTGAAGAAATATGAATAATGTGAAATTATTCACAGGGTAAACGAATGTGTGTCTGAGCAGGAGAGCTTGCATCATTTAATACATCCCACATATGACAAGCAGTGATGTGTTGAGTATATTTGGCAATTTAAGTAGGGAAATAATAAATGTAACCTTTTTAAAGAATCCTCATGACCATTTGAGTATAGACTTCAGCTTATGAGTCACATCTGAATGTAGCTGGCAGGACAGAAGTCACTAAAACAGACTTATATTTTAAATGACGCACCTGACAAAGTGAAATGGATATAATGTCTGGTTAACAAATGTCTTGCTTTTGGGTTCAATGTCCTCGATAAAACATCACCTCAGAGTGGAGTCACATTTACAGGTCTACAGTACTGTGCAAAAGTCTTAGGTCACCGTGAGCTTTGCTGTTGTTTCAGGGTTGAAATGAGCATACATATTTATTTTTCATTATCTTTTCTTCAGATAAAACCAAAAAAAATGGAGGAAATATGTGTATAGTCTTAAAAGACGCTTAAAAAAACTTTATTAAATAGATTCTAGTGGTTAAAGTCACTATTTAATGTGAACCGACCCCATGACAGGAAGCAGCACAAACGTTTAGAAACATCTGACATGTGTTGAATGAAACTTGGTATAAAAGAGTGGAAAATTAATGCAATGAATCCCATATCTGAATAAAAGGGTTAAAGACATGTTCAGTGCCAAGGGAGATCACACTAAATAGTACCGTTTTGGTTTATAGAAGCTGTTTTTTTCCTCAAACTTTAGTTTTTACTGCTGTACATACTGTACCTTCTGCTATATCTAGATCAGATCTTAATACAGAAACTTAGAATTGCATATGTGTGGTCATTACAATTTACCAAACCTAATGTTGGCTGAGGACTTTGGCACAGTGCTGTGTATCATGAAAGGAGAAATAAACAGACCAGTGCAGCAAAAAAAGAGTCCGTTTGTACACTTATACAACCGCTGACCCAGTAAGTCGGCTCAGCTTTATTAATGTAGCGCCTTTCGTACGGTACATACTTGCTTCAGTAAAAACAGGTCAGAACCATACGTTTGGTAAAGATGGTCTTAATGGTTTAAAGCAGGCGGAAGCTGTACAATAGTGAAGTAACACTCTCTTTGAATCTTCACACCTTGCCTTCACAGTTTCACACAACTCCCATAATCCTCTTTTTGTATGCAGATGAATTTAATGATGTTAAGTGAAATGCAGAGCAATACTTGTCTGTTCTATTCATACAATCCAGCACCCAACGTCCTGTTTTTTTTATATTAAATGTCATCATACAAGTTCTTTCTCCGTGTATGTGTATGTACAGTGAGTTCTTCTTGCTGTCGTCACTAGGTGAGATGAACCCAGCTGAATAAAAAGCCAGCGCAGACGGCGAACTTCACACTCAGATGAACTGATAATTAATTCATTTAATATTCACTTTGTGGCTGCAGAGAGTCACTTCTGTATTAAATTGGCCTTTCTGTAGCTGGCAGGCTGTCAGCCACTCTCACTGAAAGAGCGTCTTGTGTGTCTGCCAGGGTATCTACACTCTTCAGCCGTACATTCGCTCCAGGATGATCACAGTGAGCGTGGAGGACATCAAAGTTCTGCTGACACAGGAGAACCCCTTCCTCAGTAAACTGGAGGACGACGCTCACGCTCAGGCCAAGAACATGGGTACGAACTCCACCGCTCAGCCGTTATTTTGTTTAGTTTCAATACAAAACGGCCAGAAAACACTGTGTGTATAGTAACGGGTTTTTTTACACATGTTCTCTTCAGACTGATCTCTAAAACAACAACAGAATATAGTGAGTAATATCAGAGGAGCAGGAGCGACTGGAAGGTTTCTGTGTCGGTTTGGCAGAAAATGAAAGGGGATAGCGAATGAGTAAAGCTCTTCACCAAAAACCCTTGAGCAAGGCGCCGACATTCTAACCTCTACATAGGAGCTGCACAGTTACAGCAGGAAAAACAGGGGTAGCATTTTATTAACCCTCAAAGACCCAAACACTCACCTGCAACCAAAAGCATCTACTGTTCTACATTGTTTAATAACTGTTGCACCACTAATCCTATCAATACATGTAAATAATTCAGGTAAAAGGCAGTTTTTCAGCTTTTCGTGGTCATCAGATATGACCCATTTGGACGTTCAGAGGCTCCGTCGTGAACGTGGAAACGCCGTCCTCTTCTGCAATATCGATTCACCTGTACAACCCATGTATTTTGGCAAATGCATACCTTAGATCAGGGGTGTCCAAATCCGGTCCTCGAGGGCCGGTGTCCTGCATGTTTTAGATATTCCTCACTTCCATCACACCTGGAAGCCATTACATCGTTATCAGGCCTCCGCAGAGCTTGATGACGAGCTGATCATTAATTGAACCAGGTGTGCTGGAAGAGGGAAATATCTAAAACATGCAGGAGACCGCCCCTCGGGGACCAGATTTGGACGCCCCTGCCTTAGATGCTTGTATTTATGCTCAGTTAATGATATATTTTGCTGAAAACAGTCACCTATGTTTTGATATAATAACCTTTGAATTTACTTTGAACTTGAGTGAACATGTACATAGTCACTAAATTAAATGTAGAAAATACATGATTTTGCAAAAAGCAGATAATATTATAATAACTGGCAGCAAATCACTTAGGAGAGGTTAACTAGAGTGAAAAAATCAACCGGGAACTGCAACAAAAGTAGCTCTAGGTCTTTATGGGTTAAATATATGATACTGCATTCTAGGTATCATGCATGCATATGTATTAATTATCTGTTGAAATTGCAGTGCTTCATAATGTCCTTACATCATTAGGTCACTGTTTCAGTTTATTTAAAGAGGTTGTAAGCTAAGACTCTATGACACATTATTTCAGTTGTCAAAATTTGTGGAACTCACACCCCAGTGCTGTTTTGGCTTCAGTATTTGGTCTTTTTAGAGGTTTTTTTTCCTTGTTACATAGACCTGACATATCATAGTTGACATAAAGTATTGAGGAATTGCTGTATTTACAATGGATCATTGTCATATTCAAGTGTTTATTTTTATATTGAATTTATGCTGCAAGTATTTATAGAGCACACCTAATAAAGAACAAGGTCCATTTATATTTATGAGTAAAAATGGCACAAAACGTAATCATTCAAAACATCTGACATGACTGCTAATCACAGGTACCAATAGCAGAAATGGTGTAAACAAGATGTCAGTAATAGAGCCAGTCAAATCTCAATAGAAAATGATGAAATGGCATTTATATTGTAGTTAGACAGCAGAATGGACAGGATTATCATAATTATGCACAATAATTTTTACATCAAATAATGTTGATAAGGTAATTGCTTAATAATTGTGATGGGTTTATTGTTAAATGATGTTTTTATTTTCACAGGAATGGGTAGCATCGTACTGAAATACATTCCAAACCCCAAGTAAGTTTCAGTATATTTCAAGCACATTTTGGACCTGGACTGTAACTCCATCAGGTTCTGTTTTGGCCGTTGCTTGTGCGAGTTAATTTGTGACGCCCACTGTCAACCCTGTGTTTGTCAGTAACCCAGCGGAGCCTCAGTGTCCCATCCAGCTGTGTGGCTGGAGGGGAAAGACGTCCATCCGCGCCTTCGTGCCTCGCAACGAGAGGTTTCATTACCTCCGAATGTTAGGAGTCGAGGTGTTCAGAGACAAACAGGGCCTGGGGCCGAAACCCAGAGACGGAGCAAAGGAGGGGAAGGAGGAGGAGGAAGAAAAGGATGCTGAGGAGGAAGGAGCGGCAGATAATGAGGCAGAGCTGGACATGGAGAACGGTGATGAAAACACACCGTCAGAGCCAAAGACCGACAACGGCAAACATGAGATGAGCTGAGGGTGTGGAGACGGCAGGAGGAGGTCGACTGACGACGTGTCCGCTCTAAGAGCCGTTGACCAGGTCCAAGATCACAGTATGTGGCAGAGGAGGATGGTCCGCATCTTCAGTTCAGTTTAACACACTGCCACTGCAGAAGGATGCCCTCCCAGAGAAGGACTTTTAAGGATGTTTTTCATTTTTTGGATCCAGTCAGGGAGTCTGCATTTTAGTTGAAGGGCTTGTGTTATTTTATAAAACTGTTTTTTTTTTATGTTTTAACAAATATATTCCACTGTTGAAGTGGCTTGAATCTTGTTTCAACTGAGCATGTTTAGAAAGGTTTATATTAACTGCCATCTCATTTTCTACACCTGTACCGAAGCAGAAATATACAGTTGATTCAATTAAAAGTGAGAATGGTTAACTCTGTTAGTTGTCCAATTTTTTCAACTAAGTTAATCTCTGAGGAAATAAATAGGGTTTTAACGTAAATGACACTGGCAAAATAGGACCAAGACATCTAATACGTGAGAACATTTTAAAGGAGTCTGTCTAAAGGAGTGGTGATGCCAAATAAGGAGATTAATACATTTACATCAAAGTGAAAGAAACAAACATCACCGTGGCAATCACATCACTTAGGTAGACACTGTTTTCCTCTATTAGCTAGGTAGTGTTCCCTTACATATAGTGACACAAAAAGAATCAGGTTAAATGAAAAAAATTATCCAGTGCCAGTTAAAGCTCCAAAGTGTGTGGTGATGAACTACGATGACGCAGACTTTAAAAGCGAGGCAGATGTTATCACACAGTTCAGTCACTATAAACATATTTACAGCTCAATTTGCCTTTCTGCATTTTTTTAAAACCCTGGACCCTAAAGGCTGTGAACACTATGTTCTAAACCAGCCTAAGGCTTTTATTTATTTGCACAAATAAAACCTGGAATGAATTCTAACTGGAAATGTAACTTCCAATAGATCTGAACCATGCAAACATATGCAAATATGATCACAAAACTTAGAAGTGGACTGTTCACTGTGCTAAGGTAATCGCCACAGCAACAGTCACTCCTGATGTCAACACATTCTGAAAGGTGAACTATTACAAAAGGCAAATCCACTGTAAGTTATTCATGTTCACTAAATTACCATCACTAGCAAAAGCTTTTCAATATAGTTTGTCCTTGTAACTGCTAAATACACATTGCATTGAAAATCAGATGGAATGGGAGATTATGCTACAGTTACCATGGTGTTGGTGTGCTCCTTTTTTTTTTTTTTTGTAAGATTCATACTATTTGTGTTTTCTCCCGAGTTCTTTGATGTGATATGAGCTGTAAACATAATCGTATGACTCACTCATGAGAACATCCATCAATGCTGGTGATGCACTTTAATATGACCACTGACAAAGTGGTATTAATTTAGATTATCTCATTACAATGGGACCTGTCAGTGGGTGGGATACATTAGGGAGCAAGTGAACATGTAGACCTTGAAAACTGATGTGTTGGAAACAGCATAGTATTGATCTGAGGAACTTTGACAAAAGAGAAATTGTGATGGAAAACTCAACGGGTCGGAGTATCTCCAGATCTTGTCGTTCATTCCCAATGTAAAGTGCTTAGTACCTACCTTGAAAATGCTTGAATTTCAATGTTGTGTTTTCAAAGTCTGAAAAGTGCTGAATTTCAGTTTAAGTGCTTGCAATTCTAACTCTGTGATGTCATTTATTTATTTTTAATATTAACTCTGCCAGGTTAGATGGCAAGGCAAAACTACTCACAGAGAGGTGACACAGTTTGAAAAATAAAACTTTATGTCAAAAAGGAAAGTTACCAGGTGCTCTCAGGACGACTCCAGGTACATTTTTATCGTAATTTTAATTAATTGGCTCAGTGCGAATGTGCACTGAAGAACGCCAAGTGGCCTCCCTTTTTGCTATTATGAAACAATTTTAGATGTTTACAGCATAATACAATGTACATTATTGTGATAAAAAGTGAAAAAAAATAATCATGAGTTCCTGTAGATATGTATTTACTCCAGTGATACGGTGCTGTGCTGGAAGAATTGAAAATGACCCTTAACCCTCCTGTTATGTTCATTTGTCAGGAACAGCAATGATGTTCCGGGTCAATTTGACCCGGTGCATGTTTAATT
>JAPQRQ010000003.1:17395147-17416503 GCA_037367365.1 Apogon talboti
GTGTGTGTGTGTGTGTGTATGTGTAAAAACTAGGGGTGTGAGAAAATA
The DNA here is from genome assembly GCA_037367365.1 of Apogon talboti. NCBI lineage: Eukaryota > Metazoa > Chordata > Actinopteri > Kurtiformes > Apogonidae > Apogon > Apogon talboti. The sequence continues at coordinate 17,395,196 of JAPQRQ010000003.1, forward strand.
TTTATACACTTATACTGCAATATTATCTTTTGATACTGTGGTGATTCTCAAAAAACACTCAAGAGAATTTTTTTAATGTAATATAAGCAAATGTTAACTCTTTTCGCCAGTTTGCACAAGTTTCTATGATGCTGGATGTTAAAGGGATGGTGATGAGTGCAAATGCAGATCCCACTCTTCTGACTGCATAAATTCTCTAAATTCAACTTTTCTTTATATGGTGGTGTTTCTTTATGCTATATGTTTCCTTAGAGTATCACAGTATACTGCAATATATTCAACTGTAACTCCACCATCATTATGCATATTGTGTCGTCAGATTCTTGCCAATAAACAACCGTAGTTCTCACTAGAAAGAGCTTAAAAAGTCAACACATTAGGACCTACGTCAACTACATTGTCCCTATCAAATCAGTACAATTAAAACAAATTAAAATACTTAAATCAACACACTGATAACTCCTTTCATGTGCTAAAATGTCATTCTGAACTAAGCTGCAGTCGGTTACCGCTCTCATCTATACGGTGGGATGAAAGCTGGTTATCTTAGTGTTTAATGAACAATAATCTCGAGTGCACAGGGAGTGGTACAGCTTTCTGACTTGAAAGAGACTTTTTAGAGATACTTTCATTAGAAGTGGATTTGTACATTCAGGTACGCCTTGATTTAAACAAAAGTCCACCGTTTTTCATTTAAGAGTCTTTATAACTGATATAAATATGTGATACAGTCTCATAACCTTATCCAGAATTAAGTTAACACTCAACAGACGACTAACAGATTAATCAAACAACTGAAAATTTATCTGCAGCAAACATTATCTATTATCTCAAGCTAAAATGCTTTATGTTTTAGTGGCTCTGTTGTCTTTTAATTCACCTGTGTTTTTTTTTTATTTTATTTTTTACAGTGTACTCTGGGACACCTTGTCCTCACATAACATCGGCTCACTCTTTTATACAAAACACAGCAACTCTAGGAAATTAGAGGCTAAATACAAGATTTCTGAGAAGACTGGAGCGATTAAAAGAAGATAACAGGTATTATCACTAATGCATCACATCTTTTATGTGAGAGGCAAACCACCAGCGGAAAGCATTAGTAGTATGATTTTTAGGGAGGGGAAAAAAAAAAAAGTGGATTTGGGGACTATTTTGTGCTCGTCCCTGTAAAAGACGATACATCCATCAAGATTAATTCGCTCTGCGCTCCCATGGCATCCGATGGCTGATCAGTATGTCCTATTACGCACTTGGTGAGCTATTTTTGGGTCAAAAGTGATGCAGGGGATAAAGGGAGATGAGGTGATAACATTGAATGATCTGGAGATTAGGGTTACAGTTTCCATTTCTGTAGCAACACTGGCCTCATTTCACTGCAGGGCTTAGCGACACTCACACTCAATTTGTCTCTCCATCTCTATCAGACTCATGTTGAACAGTTTCTCTTATTATTTCCTCCTTCAAGTTTCCTGCAGAAATCAACCCCTACAACAAATCACCGATAATGTAATCCACTGTTGTTATAAGTTATGTCTCATCTCATCTCTTGTTCAAGGCAAATTATTTATTTTTTTCCAAGCTTTCCCCTAACAGCGTTTTTTGTCTTTCCTGTTTAATGTACGACTCAATGAGTGACCCATTCCATCATAATGGATAATTTATGAATCTTTCCATGGACTTATTTCACTCCCTTTCTAAGGTCCATTAGGAGACAGCCACTGATATAAAACAATACATCCATACAGCCTTAACATCAAAACAACCCGACTGGGTCTTGAGATATACAGTATTTGTTACTAACCATGGCATATGTCTTGGAAAAATGATGCTAAAGACTGAAATGTGCAGTAGTTACTTAATTGAGGAGTACATTAAACTGTATTTCCGTTTTGTGTTCAGGATTTTATCGAACAGTTTACAAATAGATATTTCTATATTTTAGCCACCTAAAAAATATCAATATCGGTTTTAAATGTATGATGAGTATTTTGCATCATTTTAACAACATATTCTGTGAGATTAAAAAACTTGTTTGTGTTGGGGGGGTTCCCGGGGCTTTGAGGAGCCACATAACCGTTTCAGTTTCACGCCCTGAATTGTAGTCCTCTTCCTGCATCTGGTTCACGTGAAGTGGACCGAGACCTGTGTTCACACCTCCACAAATGAACTGGACTTTCTGAGGAAATTAACTGGAGTTTGATTAAGCAGGACTGGAGTAAGTGGCTCCATAAGGGGGAGAAAAGGGAAGATAATTCTAAGAACCCATGACTGACAGGGGCCCTAGAAAATGGTAGATTAGTCAGGCTTTTTTAATATATATATTTTATCTATTACTATAAAATAATGTTTGCCTCACAAGGTACTAATAATATTTGTTCTTTGCATTCATTTACTTTCCCCCCCTCCTTATTTCATGGTATGGTTTGTTCAAAGCGCCAAAGTCCCTTGCTGATGTAATAAATATACTTCCATCCAAGGAGTAAAACTATATTTATTTGTATTTTTTATATCAATGGAAAACAATCTAATACTGCTGTCATTAAAATCCATTTTTAAAATGTAAAAGACAATTTGCACCTTTCTCATCAATCTTGCACAAAATCATAAAACCTATGGTAAGTAGAATATTGATCCATACCTGCACCAGGTTGTATTTGTGAATACACCCTCTGGTGACTTTTCTTAAGTTAAGTATTAACATCCACAGAGTCCCATTTTTGATCCTTAAAACAGACATTGTTGAACATCATTTAGTTTGTATTGACATCAGGTCAGATAGAACCTGTTGGACACAGTGATGCAGACACCTTTACTCAACATTTGATGTCTGATTGTGTCTCCCCACTACTACATATATTACACTGACTGGTCACACCTGAAGACCAATAATGATACTTTTTTTTTTTTACATTATTAAAATCTATATGTTTTGCTGCTGCCTCTGTCTACAGTTTTCAGTTCCTTACTTAACTTCTGTGGTGCTTCTCCTTCACCTTCAATTAACATTTCTACTTTCCTCTTTATTATCTTGAGACATAATTTTCCATACTTGCTGATTTCTTAATCACTCAGGTTTATTGGTTGTTAATACCTTCCTTAATGACCGACTCACATCCTTCATTCTGCGTGGCGGTGTCTGACACCTGATCACAAATAACACTTGGTTACTGTCAGAGATGGAAGATGGAGCAGATACTGTTCTTTTTTTCCATGCATATCTTCACATCCCGCCATATGTGCGCTGTCAACACCTCAAAATGGCGGCTGCTGCTTTAGATGGATGTGGCAATTGGCCTTTGTTAAGTGGGTGTGATCACCATGGTGATCGATGGCAAAATGGGATATATCCTCAGCTGAACATCGCACTGTCATTAAACCGTTAGGAGGTTTTCATAGGTAATTTTGCACACTGACATACCTTACTGTTTCATTTCTATGAGGTGAAAGTGAAAGTGAGGAGGACAAATTACATGGAGTTGTGTATCATGTTTGCAAATACCTACATCAGAAACAGTGATAGAGACAGAAAGATTTAGCAGGTAGAGTTATAAGGAAATAGAGTAAGAGAGAGAAATTGTGTGAATGAGAGGCTGCTAGAGTTAAAATATAATTAGTGATGCACAAGCCTGTACAAAAGTCAGTGACTTCGACATGAAAAGGGGAAATTGAGCATTAATTGGTGCCATTGTGCCTGCAGTCATTTACAAGAACGGCTCAGTGTGACGCATCCAAAGATGGACAGATACAGAAAGTAAAAATATCTGGTCATGAACAAAAGAATGGGCAAACCGGAGTCTGTCTGTGTGTGTGTGCGTGCGTGTGTGCGCAGAGAGAGTGCCCTGGGACTATACAGTGCCATGTCAGTGTTTATCTATTTCAGCTAAGCACTCGCTTGTTGAGAGACACACACTCGTGTAAAGTGGCTCCTGGCTAATCGTGTGAATGGAAGATCAGTCAATGGGCAGAGCCAGGGAAGGCCCCAGTGCATGATGGGAAGTAGCTCTGGGGGCCATGGGGTGGTTGGAGGTATTGCATAACACAGACATGTGCTTAAAAGGGGTCGGGATAAACAAACAGGAGTCGATAGCGTCGCCATCATCATCCTCATCAGATCACTAAGGAGAACCCACGTGGGACAGACTGCAGGGTCAATAAAGGATAATACCGTGGGCTTTTTTTCCCCTCAAACTGGCGCAAATGGTCTGGTTTCCTCTGTCTGTACAAATCCAGTGTGGCACTTTACAGGCATTTAATCCATTTTCCCATATCCACAGCATTTGCTATAATCACATCCATCATAGGATGCAATCATTTAGCGTTTGAGTATTATTTCCATATCATCATCTTACACTGTGTTCACATGGCGCATTCACATTCATTCACATTATTATATTTTGCTGCCATGTGAATAACAATAACAAAGACATTACATGCAGCTTGCTGTTGTATGTTAGCCAACATAAAAACCTCTCAAGTCAATGTTTAGTTTCATTTGAGTTGATGTGCAGTAGAAACCTTATTCAGCCCAAAGTCTGTATGAGAGAAATGGATGGAACCACTGTAACATCATGAAGCCAGGAGTTTATGTTCTAGGCATTGTCATTGTAACTCTTGGAGCTAAAAATGACCATATTTAGACAAATATAAAGAGTGGGGAGATTAGGAGGTTAGCTTCCTGACAGAGAGAACTTCAATGTATGTCTATGGGAGCCGGGGCTTTTTCAAACCAGACTCTAGTGGTCATCTGCGGTATTACACTTTAACATTCTTCAGAATTGGCTTCATTATCGAGCACTGACCCTCCTGTTAGTTCATCCTGGCTCTGTCTGTGTGTTACCCCTACAGTTCTGAGGTCTAACGCCTCACCGTCTCTCATCCGTCTCATTAAACTTGTCAATTCTTTGTATGACGATGAACGGTCCAAACACATACAACCAACCCAGCTCACGTCTTTTACTCAAGGTGTAAGTTTTAGAACTTAGATATGACTAAATGTGAAATTAATAATAAACAGTCCATTATGAGGAGCATCACGACTGCAGAAGGTGATTTATGGGTAGTCGTAAATGTACTATCATTTGTAAATGGAACAGGTGTCCTTTCCAGCCACTTCTGCACAGACAACACAGATCAATTTCCAGAGTGGCTCATGCTACACCACAGCCTATACTGAACATGATGCTGAGCCCGTCTAGACTTCACTACACCTAGACAAATGTAAAACTACACTGCAAAAATAGCCCACCAGTAAGAAGACAAACATTCTCAAAAATAAACAACATTTCTTGTATTAAGAACATCATCCACTTGTGTTAGCACCTTTTGCTTGGGTAGATTTCTTAACACTAGAAGAAAAGTCTAGCCAAGTAAATACTATAAAAGAAGGATATTGTGCCACAGTTAAAACAACTTGCTTAATACAAACAAAGAAACCCATTTATTTAACACAGACTAATGTGGTGCAAGGGGGTTTCGCTCTTCAAACAAGGAAAACAATTAGTTGGAAGATCTTAAGACACTGTTAAATTTATTCTCCTAAAATGAGATTACCTTTTAATGTCAAACATGGGTAACACTATTCTTCTTCTTAGAAAAATAAATAAGGCTAATTTCCCAGAAACAAGGCCTCTATTTCACTAACAAGACTAATTCAGACAGATGCTCGATGCTGTGCATTATCAGAAGGATAGATCAATGTCTGCTTAAAATTCAGCCAAACCTCTTAAAATATCACCTCTACCTGTACTCTGACACCTGCGCCTACAGATACACATTACTTTGTTTACTTTCAGCTCAACACCTTTTCACTGCACACATCCTGTCACAACTAAAAATACAGGGAGCTTCTAAAAGTACCGCATCTCTATTGTCATAGGGAACCTCTGTCCACGGACGGATAAATATATTGTGTGTATTTAAGTAGCTTTGTGTGCTCTGTCTGTCATGTCTTGGACAAAAGTAGGACAGCCAACGCGTGCAGCACAAGCACCTGTACAGACACACATCTGCAGAATAGTTAAATGAAGAGATAGAAACACACACATACACACACACACAAGAATAATTAATCAATATTGTTTCCATTAGCAAACTGGAAAAGGAAGACACTGCAGCATAATTAGGGAGCACTGCAGAGCTGCTACCTCATCTCGCTGCAAATCAAGATGAACACACACACACACACGCACACACACTTTTTTGTCTTTCTGCTGTGTTTCACATGACCTCTTTTACTAACAGATGCTTAATGACCACAGATGACTCGGGAATAACGTTCAGTTATATCATCCGAAGCAAAAAGGACAAAGCAGTGAGGGTTGGGGGTTGTGCAGGAGAATCCGTGACAGTTTACATAAGGTCTCCTGCAATGACACCGTCACGCTGCTGACGTCAAAACACAGAGCGGGTGACGAGACAGGAGCCCTCTACACATGGACTGACTGGCACATGACAACAACAGACTAGTGGTAGGAAAACGAAACACGGGAAACAGAAAATTTATGAGAAGGCTTGAGTTGGGTTTTTAAAAAATCAAGTGCATTTAGAGAAGCAGCCATTTGCATCAGAAATGCAGAGCTGCTGCTGCTGCTGCTGCAGTGCACTGTGGATGTGAAAAACAGATTTGACAGGATTACATAATCCAGTCAGTCAGAGTGTGGTTGGTACTGTAGGTAGGCTACCTACTGTCACTATTTATCCATCTGTCTTTCTATCTATCATCACGCTTTCCATGTTATTTCTCCTTTAGTGCGACCCAACAAGATATTGTAAGCCTACTTTAGACCCTGCATAGGGACTTTTCCATCGCACGGCAGCAGGTCTTTGTTGTCAAGGGATGCTGATTTATGGAGGCGATAAAAGCAGAAGCAAAACCGGGACTGCAGAGTATAGCGCTTGCATCGATGAGATACTGAGCGTTGCACTGCATGAAATGGCCGCTATAAAGACACATAAAGATTAATAATATTCACAATTATTTGCTCATAGCAGAGAGGCGGCAGAAAGATGAACTCAGCGGCCTTTGATATTACAGTGTAGCTCCTACAGCTCCAGCCGTGCAGCCGAGTGAAAATATAGAAACAGGCTACACTGAGGTTTCATGGGGACATTTTTCAGGAATTTTCAAGCAAACACATTATCTTGACATATTAAATCACATGTACAAAAATGATACAAGGGGAATTATGGGGAGATTCCATTAAATAATCCAAAATATACCATGTGTGCATCTGATTCTAAGTTTTGAAATGTGATGTTGACGAAAAGAAAACTGTGTATGTGTACATTATTAAAAATGCATTTTCTATGGGCTAAATATATGTGTCAGAGTATGAAACTGTTCCCATTTCTAACATATTTCATATATATTCACTTCATACACAGACATATTATATACCCTATATGGAAAATACAATACAAATACATGTATTGTGTATATGCAAAGGGAAGGTGATTTAGAACCTGATACAACTACAGCTGCAACAATTCATGGATTAGTTGTCAACTATCAAATTAATCAGCATCTGTTTGGTCAATCTGTTCATTTGTTTTAAGTATATTTAAGAGGAATGTTTAGACTCTCTGATTGCAGCGTTCCAACAGTATATTGTTATGATTTCTTTCCTTTTCTGTGACAATAAACCATATCTTTGGCTTGTTTGACCTAATAAAACATTTGGGATATTTGGATTTGGAAAACACTAATCGCGTTTTTCACCATTTTATGACATTTTATAGACAAAAGACGTGGTAGATTATTTGAGGAAAATAATCCACAAATTAATCTATAATGGAAAGAATGGCTGGTGTCAGACTTCCCTTACATTTGTTGTTTTACGCACGGCGCACAAATGCCTAATGGAACTGCTCACATCCTGTTTGTGTTACGGATGGAAATAAATGTACTACAGATGATTAACATGCCATATGGATGATGATATTCCAAATACCTCCAAAAACCCTCCCCTCACCTGTCCTTTTACGAGGCTGGCTGCAAACTGCCTCATGACAGCCTCCACCGTGTAGGCGCTCGACCATCCTCGGGGGGTCAACAGCTCCATGCATATGGCCCCACCGTCCAGCACGTAGCCGTTCTCCAACCGGGGCGTCAGGACGCGCATGAACGGCGGCGAGAAGGGGAAATTATCTGGAAAGGTGACGTTGAGCAGTATGAACTCGGTGCTGGTCTCCTTCATGTCCTGCCACAGAGCCGAGTCCTTGTCCACCTGATGCAGCTTGACGTTCCAGTCATACAGGTTGTCCTCCACCAGCTCCACTGTGATGAAGTTGTCCCCTAACCTCCTGATCTCCTGTAGCTCCTTCATCAGCCTCCGTGTCCGGACCTGGGTGCAGTGTTGCCGGTGAGGCGCCAGCGGTGGTATCGAGGAGGCACTGGTGGCTTTACTCCCTCCTCCTCCTCCTCCTCCTCCTCCCGTCTGCTGCTTCTCCTTCGCATCCTTGCCCAGCTTATCCTTCCCGGACGGTTTGTCCTTGCCGTGCTGGTCCAGCTTCCTCGCCTTAATCTCCGGGGTGCTCAGGATGTTGTTGGTTTCGTTGGCGGTCTGACAGTGTTTGTTGGTGTTGTTCTTCTGGCTCCCTTTGGTCCCCTTTAACGAGCCCTGGTGGTGCTTTGGATCCTCGGTGTCTCGGTCGTGCAGACGGATCAGACCGATCTTCCGCAGTAGAGTGGCCATAATTTTTATGGATCTATGTTTCTCCACCGATCCCCCCTCACAGGGGCGAGATTCACCCTTTTGGAGCGGGTTCCTGCTCACACACACGACCTTTATTGACGCTGATTATTAACCTTGCTGTACCGCAATCCCCCCTCCGTTCACTGCAGCCTTTGGATGAACACGACCGGGAGCCTGGGCTGGATTCTCCTCAGTGCATCATGTCCGCACGGATCGACTAGAAACAGAAACAGCAAAAAATGACATTTACTTCACAGATTTTGTCAAAAATAGAGCAGAGGAATGCAATTTGGCCATTTCCCTATAAGTAAACCGACATTATGACTGCAGTTGCTCGGCAGGAGGAAGCATTACGCAGAAGGTGATCTTGAAATACATTAGAACAATGCGATGTATGTCATAGCATGACACCAAAACAGGTTATATGTATGTACTACAGGGAAAAAAAAAGATGAAATCAAATTATATTAGATGGAAAATAGAAGACAAAACAGCATAGCGCATCCCCAGGTAGCCATAATCACACAAATGATTGGGCTACACAGTCGCGTCCTAAGGGATTGTGTGGGAATAATCCATAAAAGTCTCAAAAAAAAGAAAAAAAACATCTACACTGTCATAAAAATATTGACAACACTACGGAGATATTCAGCGAAAATTCCGCAAAAATAAGCAGGTGAGATGGCAATAAAGATCATAAAGAATCCAAACACGAATACACTGGTCCTTATTATCATTTTCTTCTGTGCGTGTTCTTCTGCCCACACAGCTCTAACACTAAACGCACCCCACACACACGCGCGCGCGCACACACACCACCACCACTACCACCAGTACTTACCAAGGTCGGCTCAAATCCCGTTTTTATGTCCCGATCCCGCTGTTGTAAAAAAGAAAAAGCGGTAGTAATGGCTCCAGCGGTCAACCATACAAGAGGTGTCCGTGGGAGTGGGAGCTGCGGCGGAGAAACGAAGAAGAGGAGAGGCTCGGAGGTGTGTGTGTGCGCCGCTGCGGCAGCTCCAGTTTAAATGCAGCCGAGGATGAACCAGCCCCCGGTAAACCTCCTCCGTCAATCTTTTCACACCGGCCACGGGCTGCAGCGCTACATGTCACAATAAAAGCCCCAGAGTCAAACAGTACGGCACCATAACACCTTTTGTTTCTTGGGGTTTTGTTGTTTGTGTCATTTTGTACAGTTTTTCTTATTAGAATATTTCCAAGTTTATTATATGTTCTATTTTTCAACAGTTTGTGGGAGCTAAGAATAAACCTGATTCAAATCCTTGTTTCTGTGCCTAAACTTGTCCAATAAAGCAGATTCTGATTCTAAATCATGTAGTTTAGACTTTACAGGCTTTACAGGGAAATGGATTAGATAACGAGAATAAGGGGAAAAATAAAAAAAAAGAGAAGTGGGTTATAACCTAAAATGAAAGGCAACCAAAAGACAACCTATGATTACCACAAGAGAGTAATAGGAAAAATAAAAAAGCCAATGACAAAGCATCTTAAACCACAAGACTTTAATCACTCGATCACCCAACCAGTCAATCTATCTATCTATCTATCTATCTATCTATCTATCTATCTATCTATCTATCTATCTATCTATCTATCTATCTATCTATCATCTATCTGACAACCTTCTTATAGAATAAAACAGGTCATTGATTTATCTACTGTAATCATGGTAAAGCAATCACACCAGCAACATCAATAGATTATTTTAAGAAATGTTTCCATTACGTTTACCATATCAACAGTAGATCTCCATTTCCAACATCTTCCAATATAGTCACCATGACTTACAAAAATCTAACGGTTGCTGCCAAAATGCAACTTAACTTGCTCCTCTGTCAGGCCAAAATCACGTTAAATACCATCCAGACATATATACTCTTATTTTGAAGAGAAATGCATCATGTTCCGGTTCAGTCATATAATCTCAGTGACACTCTGCTTTTATGATTCTTACATTGGAATGAACAGTGATCATGTAGAAAACAGTCACACAATGGGAGTTGATACTTAAGAATGTAACAGTATTTTTTTTTATCCTTATTTTAGTGCAATTTGTAATTTGAATGACCTGCCAGACGCAACACCTCCTGCAGCAAGTATAAAACCTTATAGTTAGGCTTTTAAAATAATAATTTCATTAAATAAATTTAATGTTTACCCTTTAAGATCGATTTGGGTATTTGCAGTGTATTCTGACTCATGTTACACAGTTGAGGAAGTCTAAATCTATGCTTAAATGTAGGATTGGAGCAGAAACTTATATTTAATATCTATTTATGAGCTCTAACATTACCTTTAATTCTGTGCTATCTACGTGTTATTATGATTCATGAGGTTTTTTTTTTAATTTCATTTTTAATAAAACCACATGCATAGTTTCACTTCTAATGTTTCCAGCACAAATATAAAAAAAAACCATTGGAATTTGAATAAACTGACCCTATTTTTCTTAATAAAACAATATAAGATTTAGACAGTGGTTTTAATAACCATTACGTTGTTAAACTGAAGTAGATTCATTTTCTAGTCCCTGACAAAGAACCTGCCCTCTGGTTTTTAGCACGACACTTTGACACTTTACCAGTCGGAAGACGGTGTTCTCTCTTTGCACGTTGCCGTGGCAGTGGAATATCATGGGCAGCCATTGGTTAGTTCACTGCCGTAAAGCAATTCGACACTGTAGCTGTCGAAGAGACGACGGCTAACCTGCACAAGCGATAATTTGACAAAAAAACTGTTTTAACCCATCCATTTTCTTTTCATTTAGGTGAGCTAATAACAGTTAAATAATATGGCGGAAAGATTTGACAATCTAGAGGAGCATCTGGAGAAATTTATCGAGAATATTCGACAATTGGGGATCATTGTTAGCGACTTCCAGCCGAGCAGCCAAGCCGGTCTTAACCAAAAACTGTAAGTCATGTTTTATTCTGCTCATCACAGCGTTACTCACCCCCAAGAAAGCGATACATTGATGCGTCCTGTTCATTTCTGTTTTTAGAAATTTCATGATCTCCGGATTACAAGACATAGAGAAGTGCCGTCAGCAGCTACATGAGATCAACGTCCCGCTGGAGGTGTTTGAGTGAGTCATGACAGGAAAACGCTGTTAACTGATGTCTGTCCAGGTTATAGCTTCCTCCTCTGCATCTCTACTTCACTATTAAATCATTTAGAGACCGAAGAAACATAGGAGAGTAAATCCACACTACCCGCCGTTGAACGATCTATTAATTTTATGAACACGTACTTCCTGTAATAGTCAACAAGATTAACTGTGAAGTAATAACACAGTTTTGTATTAGCTAAAGTAGTGCATATAACTATTCAATTCTGCGACATGTTTCATTTTGGCCAACAGTTAAGAAATATTTATTAATTTTGTTAAATAAAGTAACATGTAACTGCAAATTAAGCCTGTACTGTCATTAGATAGAATGTGTCTTAATGTATCTTAGAAGATTGAGTGAATTAAGTGTGTGCTTTTGCACACACTTAATTCACTCAAGCAGAAGTACAGATGCTTTAAGTTACACGTAGAAGTACTGATTTAACTAAGTTACTGCAACAAAATTTTAAAAAGTACAGGCTCTGAAATGTACTTTAAATACAAACACATTACAGCATCACAACTTGTAGTAGTGTGACATTTCTGCCCAGCCCAGTCTCCTTTTCATGTCTGTATTCCAGTCCAATCCATTTTATTTTTAAAGCACAAATTTAAATAAACACAAAGGTTTCCAAAGTGCTGTTCAGTAAAATAACACAATAATAATATAATTAGAATATAAAATACTAAGATAAAAAGAAACACAATACAACGTAATAAAGAAATCGATTGTCCACCCTAGATAAAATATCCATGCACATAAAATCAACAACCTGTGCAGAGTGAAAAGCCAAAGAAAAAAGGGGTTTTAAGAAGCGTTCTAAAATTAGACAGTGAGGAGGCCTGTCTAATTTCCAACGGTAGTTCATTTCACAGTTCTGGACCTGCAACAGAAAACTCTCGGTCCCCTCTGAGCTTCAGCCTAGTTTTGGGATCCCTAAGGAGCAGCTGGTCAGCTGACCTGAGAGATCGGCTGGGTGTGTAGGGGTGCGGGAGCTCAGAGAGGTACGATGGGGAAGACCATTTAGAGATTTAAAAGCAAATAAAAGAATTTTAAAATGAATTCTGAAATGGATGGGTAACCAGTGGAGTGAAGCTAAAATCAGTGAAATGTGCTCAAACTTTCTTGTGCCAGTTAAGATGTGCAGCTGCATTTTGTACCAGTTTAAGACGTGCAATGGAGGACCCACTAACCCACTGTTATGTGTTGTCTTATACTAGCGCTAGGGATGGGAATTTATAAGAATTTAACAATTACGATTCCATTATCGATTTTGCTTATCGATCCAATTCATTACCAATTTTCATTGGGTAAGGGAATGAAAGAGTACAAACAGTTTTGTTTGCATTAACTCTTTTATATTTTCATCTTTGCACAGAAATTATAACATATACAGTGTGCTCAAATAATAACAGATGATGCCAGTGTCATCTTTTCACATGAAACATAGCCATACTTTGGAGCGTTTCTGCCCCGACGTCATGTTCTAAACCAAAACAATGCAGGGCGCGTGTGACGTCATCACGCATGTGCAACAAAGGAGGAATCAATAAGCAGAATCGTTAAGCAGCAGGCAAACAATTTCAAGGAATTAAGCTACTGGGAACCGATTCCCATCCCTAACTAGCACGTTGACCTGTGGGGAATCACGGGTTCTAGATGTGGTATAAATATTGGTGCAGTAAACTTATCTCTGATATAGTTAATTCCTTTACTGTTCTTTACTTTTTTTGTATATTCCATTGTCGTTTTCAGTTGAATAACCTTTTAGCTGGCATGTCTGTTTCTGCGCATGGACACCATGGTAACGTGGCCCTATTGTTTAGCTGTTGCTAGGTAACCCACTTCAATGATGATTCTATGAATCTGGGCTTTGCTATTGTAAGACTATTGTATTCCAAAATTACTAATATCTCCCAAAATGTTGGCCCTATCAACTTGCCATTTTCGCTAGTCTCTTCTTTGACCAAAAATACATAACTATGCCAAACTTCTTTTATCCCTATGGACACACAGTGCACAAAAAGGAAGTGCAGACAGAGTCCACAATCCCTTTTATAATCTAGTCATTTTTGCCTTGTTACATCTTGCTATATTCTGTTTACACACATTTTATATCATTTTCACTGATATTGTCTTCATCTCTTTGAATAGGAACTCAGATTGTGCTCATATAGTTTAACTGGCTTTTGCAAGATTATATCAAAATAAATAACATGGAAAAAAATGAGATCAGAGACTACAGGTGTGTTTTCATTTTACTACATGTTGTTACATCATGTCAGGTAATCTTCATCTTTGTGTTTGTCTCATCCTGTTTTGTCTGTTACATCATGTTACATTTGTCATGTGTAATGTGCACTGATGGATACACCACGGGATTGTCTTTACTGTGTATTACTGTATGTCCCATCCATTTTCCTTGTTTCTTTGCTCAGAAGGTGCAGTCAAAGTACTTGCTCTGTGAGGGAGTGCAGGCCAGTGTTATATCACTGGAAGCAAGTTTTCTGAGAACTAGCTTTACAATCCCACATATAAACCTTGGTTCACTAAAGATTACAAATGTGAAAAGAAAGCTAGATGCAAAGTTTATGTAAAATCATTCAATATGTTGAACCTGGAGGAGGCATAATTTGTAAGCCATATTCAATAGTAAAAACAGTTTAATCTTATCACCACGTCCTCTGCTCCCGGTTGCAACATTTAAAAAAAAAAAAACAAAAAACTAAAACATGAACAAATATGCATTTCAAACCATTCATGTACATACAAAACATCTGCCTATGGCAACTTTTATGTGAGATGTGATCTGTGTGTTGAAAAGCCTGTCGTTTTAAAATGGGAAATTTGTAGAAATCCTGTTTCTTTGTTTTTTGTAGATATATTGACCAAGGTCGAAATCCGCAGCTGTACACGAAGGAGTGTTTGGAGAGAGCCTTGGCAAGAAACGAGCAGGTCAAAGGAAAGATCGACACCATGACGGTAAGAGATAATGATGAAAGTGCAAGAACAGAGGCAGCCAATACATAATTTCACTGATTAGATCCTCCTGTGGGTATTTGGGGATTCTTAGAAGGAACAGCATTCTCCTTTCAAGGATCACCTTCAGACACAGACACAATTCATCAGATTTATGTCCTTGGTACAAAACAAAAACCACAGGTTATTTTTACATCACATGAACATAACATTGTCTGTTTAAATTTTCTTACAGAAATTCAAGAGCCTTTTAATTTCTGAGCTCGGCAAAGTCTTTCCAGAGGAGATGGCCAAATATAAGGCGATACATGGAGACGACGCCCCGTCCTAGTGACTCCTGCTGTAGCATCAATGCTGACCTTCGACCTGGAACTCTGGAACTCATTAAATGAAAGTCTGAGTGCAGTTTAATCAAGAAAGACACCGTGTGGATGTCAGCAGAATAATAACGATGATAAGTTGTTGTTATTTCTTACAAATGTTGTAATGCTGCTGACCAGTGCACCGAGGAAGTGCATAAAGATTTGATTTCTGCTCTGCAGTCTGACTCCGCCAGTGTCTTCCTTTCCCTAAATTTCCAAACTTCATTTAAAGGAATTCACTTTAGTAAACAGTGTATAGGAGAATTCAGAATGAGAAATACTTTCCTCCATTGGTTTGTTACTTTGCTAGAGGTCACATTTGTTTTTAATGTTTGCAGCAGAATGTTTTGACAGCTCCAGTCTGTGCAGAAGAAAATGTACAAGAGCTGCTTTTTTGATTCTGCATTGAGGGGTTTACTCCATCGGTTGTACATACAATATATTTATACTTGACCTTTTGAAAAGCTTCCTAAATGTTGTGCAACATACATTTGTACCACAGTTCATAACACTTTTGTATCAAGCTCAGGTTTCTAATGGCCATGATAACAGTATGATAATTTGAAGAAAATGGTTTGAAGATAACTTTGTGCCTGATCTACGAGTCCACATTTTATTTGTAACTTGTTTGTATTATAAGTTTTTTGTTAATAAATGATCCTTATTGGACTGATACTGTACTTGTACTCTTTTTAATTGAAATATATTTGCAGTCAGTAGCTTTTTACAAATTCCAATGATTGGTCATAAAATGCTTTAAAATAGGATACAAAATAAATGTATTAGAAAATGGATTTATTTAATATACTGTCATTTTTACTTTGAAACGACAAAACTGCTTTTAACTGAAAATGACCTTTCTATTATAACCATAATGGCTCATGATTATGCCGTTCATTACGCATTTATATTTACATGTATGAAGGATATGTTTGTATTTCTTAGTGCATTATTTTTTATATCTGTGCTGTTCTCACCGTTAAATTATACGGATGAATTAATTTTATGCTGTCATATGGTAAAAGTGTCTGCTGATGTGGGAACAAATATCTTAGTGGGACATCTGCTGACGTGTGTACGCGTACCATGACGTGTCGGTGACGTGTCTGGGTCATTCAGATCAGGTGTCTCTTCCAGACAGACTAGTTTCATTGTAACCGCATACGGCCTGTGTAAGGACGCGTGTGGATCTATAAGATCAGCACAGATGCACTGAACCAGTCAACACTGCGTCATCAGGCAGGTCACGGCCCAACACGCCTCCTCCTACAGGGGCTTAACCATGGCGACACGCCCCCCTGACCCAGAGAGGACCCTCAGGGACAGGAGGAGGGGAAATGAGCCCTGTTATTGGTTTGTGATCTGTGCAGCGGTGTGATATAGACACCCTTCCCTGAGGGTTTACAAACACGTATGTCATTTAGCCGGCTGTTGTTTAGCGTGGGCTCTGCTTTCTACCAGGAGTGGACCAGAATCACAGTGGGCAGGGTTTCATGCTCTGCTATAAAGGATACGTTCACACCGCAGGCAAAAGTGACCCAAATCTGACTTGTTTGCTCATATGTGACCCATATCTGATTTTTCCATGACAGTCTGAACAGCACAAATCCATTTTTTTCAGTCAGACTCAGGCCACTTTCATATGTAATCCTAAATAGGATACATGATGTTTTGCAATGTAACTTCAGTCTGAACCATCATTTTGTATTTCATTTGACTTTTAAATGCGACAGATGAGATAGATGGCTCACACATTAGCCTGATTGCAGTCGTATTTAAATAATCTGAAGAACCACAAAAAAATCAGATTCCAGCAAAAAAATTGAAGTGAGCGTTAAGACCTGCAGTGTGAACGCAGTCTTAGGCTACAATCAGACTGCAGGCAAATGTCGCCCAAATCTGATTTTTTTGCTCATATATGACCCGTATCCAATCTGTTAAAGACAGTTTGAACAGCACAAATCCGATTCCTTCAAAATCGACCCAGGCCACTTTCGTATGTGGTCCTAAATCTGATAAGTATCGGATATTTTGCAATGTGACTTCAGTCTGAACGGCCAGGTCGCATTTATCTGACCTTTAAATCATTGAACTGCGACAAATGTCACAATTCTGCGTCCCAGGAGCAGGAGCGGCGGGAAAAACATATTTACTTCTGTAAACACAGTGCGTGTCTGTGTGGTCACGTATTACATCAGGACCTCTTTTATGTATGCGGGTCACTTCAGAGTTGCATTCACTTCATACTCAAATCTGATAGAAGTCACATTTAATGTATATGAACGAGCACACAAAAGAAACCGGATTTCACCAAAAAATCCGAATTTTGCATTAAGACCTGTTGTCTGAACGTAGCCTTAGATGCTCTAACATCATCAATATGTTGGTATAATGGTAAAAAATGTTGAATACTACTAACTTCATTTTAATTTCTTCAATATTATGGTGCACATCTTTATTTTTTTAGTCCTTAAAATTGAATACAGTCAAAGTAGATTTTTGTTTTAAAAATATTAGCATCATTAACACTATGCAAATAGTTTGTTAATAAAAATGCATAAATACAGTATATAGATGCTACTGGTAAGGTTAATTCTTTAGATACCAAACAAAACATTTTTTAATAACTCAATGGCCAAGAAAAATACAATATATGGCAACAATGTGAGATGGAAAAAGAAGAAAAAGAGTATTCTCCATAAAATTTCATACATATTGATCTCATCAGAGCTATGTGAAAAGGCTGAGGAGAAGCCTCAGTTGTAAACAACAACAAAAAAAATACCATAAAAGACACAAGATGAAAATGGTGTAGCAACATGGATATGATGTAACATGATGTAAAAAAAATAATCACAACTACAATGCCAAAACATAAAAAGGTTAAGATGACTTTAAAGATGCATCAAGACACAATGATGTAACAGGATGGAAAATACATAACAGATGCAAAAACATTAAATGACATAAAATATGCAAGAAGACAAAAAAAAATCACATGAAACAGACTTTTATAGTGTTTTATGTCTGTAAAAGACAGCCTATAGAAGACTCAGTAAAAACGTTCATCTATGGCAAATGATAATGTATTTTTTAAGATTGTTTTCTTTCATGTCTCTGAGATGAAGAAGTCTGGGAACCATCGATCTGAGCAATTTAGATTCAATTCACAACAGACAGACTAGAATTTGCCCAGTTCTGGAATAAGATTCTGTGGCAAATGAAAACAAGATTATTAACATGTACTAGAAAGATGGTAAGAGAAGGAACAGGATGGCTCCTGGTCCACATAAGACGACGTCATGTGTTATGAGGCAGTGTTATGAGTGGGTCACTAGTGTTTATTGTATACTTCAGTGTGGATTCTGAAATATACAGATATATTTTTATATGCAAGACACAATAATAAAAATTCGTTCATTCATTCATTCATATACAGGTCTGTCCTCTCTGCTCTGATTCAGACATAGACAGCTGATAAACTGATAGGATAGGAGCTTTTGAAGGTAAAGAAATGGGATGTTCTTCAGTGGTGGAGTCAGTCACCTGATCTCAGCTCAATAGAGCAACTTTTGAGTTACTGAGGATGAAACTGAAGACACAAAGATCCACAGACGAACAGAAACTGAAGGCAGCTGTAGTAAAGGCCTGGAAAAGCATCTGCAGGAGGAAACTCAAGTGTTTGTTGACGTCCATGGGTTTCACACTGCAGGCTGTATGCAGTACGAAAAACAGTCCTCATATTTATAACAGTCTTAGATTGTCTTAATACTTTTGGACCTCTGAAAATGGAGAGACTATATTTAAATGGTTGTAATTTTCCCTGGGATAAATTGGTGACATGTTGTCTTTGTCTGTTGGTGGCTGATGGGTCCAGCACCTCCACGACCCTCAAAAAGTACTACACACTTCAGAAAATGGATGGATGCATAGATGGATGGATGGATGTAATTCCTAAACGGTTTACAGTATACAATATTTCTGTTAAACCCCTTTAATTACAGCTGAAAGTCCACATTTCAATCACATGATCATTTCATTTCAGATCGACTGTGGTGGTGAACACAGGCAAAGTTACAAAATATACATCACTGTCCAAATACTTATGGACTTGATTGTATTTGACGCAGCACATACAATATAACCCTAATATACATAGTTAATTTGTATAAATATTATAATAATACATGGTATAAGCAAATGACTGATCCCACAAAGGCTAATGATCATGTGGAAGAGAACTGAAGTCATTGGCGTCATTCTAATATTTTTACTACACACAGCTACTTTTTCATTAATCAGAGGGCTCTTTACTTTCAAAAGAATACAAAAATATATAGTATAAACATCTTTTCAATGTCATGTCTACCCACGTAAGTAAATAAACTTTGTCCAGTGGATTACGAGTTGTACAACCTTGTAATTCAATGACGATGTCCAGATTACAATGTGTTTTTGAACTGAGAAATGTCCACATATCTAGAGAAGAATGTACCTAATATAACATTATGACGTCTCTTATGAACAAAAAAAAAAAAAAGAACAGAAATTTATTACACAATTGGCCGAATAGATAACTTATATGAGGTTGGCATCACCTCACCTGTACCTAAGCTGAAATACGCAATCTTCTTTGAGAATCAATAATCTGATACCATCAACCACCTCTGTGTCTTTTATTTGGAACTCATTTTTAGCCTTTGACCCCACTTTTCTGTCTGCAGATGACGAGCATCCACACAGCACTGAGTCACAGCGGTAGTGGTCAAGGGCAGCCTTTCAATCCAATAACAAGCCAATTGGGCGAGAAGAGAAATGAAATTAAAGGCTGTTTTTATCCAGTTTGCGCTCGGTGTCTGCGCGCCACGGCGTTCCTTTCACGGGGTGACACTCTGACGGTTTGTGCGGACGTGTGTCGTGATGCAGAAAGAGAGCAAAGGAGATCGTAGCGTACTGTAAATATGTCTCTATATGAAATGCTGAGGCACGTTGCATGACTCATCCAAGGTGACTGAGTCTTTCTCTCTGTTTGCTTTATGTCTTCCATTCACCTCTTTTTCTTGTGCACCCAGGCCGAACACCCCCGAACAAACCTCCTCCTCTGTTACCTAGGTAACTTTCATCCCTCTTTAAATACTTTATTCTTTCTTTGGCGTATCTCTCTGCGTACCCCGAGGAGCAGTGAATGAACAATGTCAGCGGCTCTGATTGAAATGATTCATGTGGAGGTGGATCTTCTTTCCCTTTGTCATCTGTCACCTCATAGCATACTTCAGCAGGGTTACAGTTCATATGACACATAGTCAGAGTAAATACTGTAATTGTGACATCCTGTGATATTTCATTTTCTGTGCTGGAAGAGCTCTCAGCTATCCAATTTCACAGCGTATGTGGGACACTCAGACAGTAGCGTTTTCAGAAAACAAAAGCCTAAGTGCACGGCGCCACTGACTTAGACCTGTAGGTATCACATGTGAAGAAGTATGTGGTGTGGTATCAGGTGATCATCTGCCATTCTAGCATCTAAATAGTTAATACATTTCCCTGAAAACGTGTGTGTAGGCCAAACAAAGCCAAGAAATGTGACTAGGAGTTGTTTGTGTCGGAGTTTAACATCAGTTTTTCTTTCGTTCCAGAGAGGTTTGACAAACTTTCTAATTTACATACTATACTTTTATGTGTGTACTGTAGATTTTCATCTGTTTTTATCCAACAAAAGAACAACCATTTCCATGTGTGCATTAAACATTGTAAAGAGTTGCTGTAATATCCCATTCATTAAATGTTGTCTCAGTCAAAACAACAGTAGGTGTTTGGGCATGTTGGTATGTGTAGGCTTATGTATGTGTGTATACCTGAACACAAACAACCCCCCCCCGCTTTTTTTTTTTCTTTCCAAGGTATGTGTATGCATATATGTGTATGGATGTATGTTTATTTTTATTTTATTTTTTACTCATTTGTCTTTTTGCCTGTTTATTCACTGAGTCTGTTTAATCTGGTGTATTTACTTGTGAAACGGGACTGTTTTGTATATTATGTTTGGAAAAAAACTGTGAAAAATTCTATCTATCTGTCTATCTATCTATCTATCTATCTATCTATCTATCTATCTATCTATCTATCTATCTATCTATCTA
>JAPQRQ010000003.1:17419702-17434579 GCA_037367365.1 Apogon talboti
GTAAAACCTATGTCTTAAACAAAAGAAAGCAAAAAGTGCATATAGAAAACTGAAGACATAATGAACACCATTGAACTAGGTGGTGATAATGTTCTGCTCCCACAGATGATCGATTGGTTGTTGTTCTTTAGGTACTTTAGGTACTAACCACTTTACACAGGGAATGAACAACAAGATGTGGAGATGCTCTGACCCAGTGATTTGACCATCACAGTGTCGTACATTCTCAGATCCCTACTCTTACCCATTTGGCTGATTCCAACACATCAACTCTGAGGGATAAATATTCACCTGCCACCCACTGACAGGTCCCATTCTAATGAGATAATTAAAATTAATACTATTTTACCTGTCAGTGATCAGAATGTTATGGCTGATCAGTGTAATTATTCTAAACAGACAACTCTGCTGTTGTGGTTAAACTAAACACAGACTGATGCAGGAGACTGTTTTGTAAAAACATTTCAAGTTTACAGTACATAATGGGCATTTTTCTATTCCGCACCCTTGTCAAGTCAAGCTTTGGCTCTCGACATGTCACTCTACAACATTTTCAATGCTATCTGACTGGTATTCCAAAACAAACATTTGGAAATTCCTGTGATAACAGTAAAAACATATCAGAGTCCATAGAAAGGGCAAGAGGAGCACTGTCATTATAGTATAGTTTCAATGAAAGCTCTAATGCACAGTGCTAAAAAATGGTAGCTCATTTAACAGGTAGCTTTTAGCAACAACAACAGCTGAGCATTTTTTTTCCTATGTTATAAATGTTAGCTTTAAGTTAAGTGGGTCTATATCATTTGAGGCTGAATAAAGAGACACCGGTTAGAGTAAAGAGTCAGTTCCATTATGGTCTGCTTGTGGATCTTAGTTTCATCAGCTGGTGTTTTTCACTCTCTCCCTAAGATGATGTTGCTATTGAATCCATTTGTTTGCCCATGACTCTAACTCAAAACCCACTACAGATTTTTACTTTACACAAGGGAGGGTTTTATCACAACTCGCTCCTCCAAGATGATCAATACATGGCTCTGCATTTTTACAGGGTTCTTCATCACTGGGCTCTTTTTTCTGGCATTTTGTCAGAAATGAAGGCAGCTATTGCTCTGAAAAGAAACAACAAACAAAAAATCACACATGCAGCATGACTGTGTGTATCGACATGATGAATTTTTAGCTGATCTGTAAGATGGTCAGCCAATAAATGACATCAAGAGGATACACCCATGTCTTTTATTTGTCAGCATTTAAGCATAAGAATGTAAGAAAAAAATGCAACTTAACAGATGTGTTATAAGTTACAAATACCATAATATGCCCTTTGTGGCCCTACTGCCTCCATGGTTTCTCTTTTTCATGTGTGTGTAGGATGATTTGTGGACAAATATTAAGTAGGAGACAGAAAAATAGACACTAGAATGAGATAGAAAGCAGAGAGGAATAAAGAAAGTTGTTATAATTTCCCTCTGGTTTAATTATTTTAGTTTGTAGACTGCCCCACTGTTTCTCTCATGTCGTTAAATGTTAGAGGTAAAACAAGAGCTGTTGTCTGTGTGTAGACATATGTGCATGAAATACTCTTTACTGAGTGTGTGTGTGTGTGTCAACATACACAGCAGCAGCAGTGCTGAGCAGGGAATAGTCTTATCCCACTTTAATGTTTAAACCTTGCTCATTACACGGAGGAAAGAGGAAATCAATCTAATTCATTGCCCTCTGTCACCGTGTGATTACGAAAGTCGATGGGCCGTCATATTCATATCTATGATATACTGTATGAGAGTAGTATTGCTTCTCTGGTGTTGTGTGTCATGTACGCTCACAAGATTGGAGCCTCTAATTATTCCTTCTCTTCCAAACAATGCATGGGAAATTCATCAATACGGGTTCTCACATTTTAATAAGTGTGCTGACATTAGTGTTTGCCAGAGGCTGTTTTGGCCTGAAGCGGTATGTTTTGGGAAATCAAGATTCTAAGGGGAGTTTAATTCCAGAGAAATGTAGCCGTATGTTATTGTTAATATTATTGTTTTTGATGGCGAAAATAGGTGATTACTCTACATAGCATGAGAAGCACAGGTGTAGTTAACATTTCAGCATGAAAACACCAGACCCCAGGAACTGAGTCACTTAAACAGAATGTATTAGCAGTGAAAGTAATGAAGTTCACCTGTGCTTTTACTGCCAAGGCACAATAGAGAGCAGCAGTGGGAAAAAAAAAAACCCTCAGACACCATTGGCTGATAGTGATTAAGTATGTTCTTAAATAGGCCAAATACAACTAAATATTTTTTTTATTTACTTGCTTTTTGCTGGTGCCTCCATTTTAGCTTTTCTCATCTTAGCTCATTACAGTCAAACAATAAGAACTGGTCGGTTTCATTTCAGTGTATTACCTAGAATCAACATCATATGCGGCAATCTGTTGGTTTTCCTTGTATCCTTCTGTCTATGATGTAAACTGAAGGTTGTAGTTATGACTGTGGGTCAGTTACATTGAACATTGAACTGCACCTTGCACACTGGACTCTGTACTCTTTAATCCATTACACTCATTCATGAACTGAATGTTTTTGCGCTACCTCACGCTAAACTGTCAACTTACTCTTATGCACTTTATGTCTTCTGCCCTCCCATTGTACATCATATATCTGTAGTTCATACTGTGTATTTTGTACTTTCTACATTTACTGTGATTGCAGTTCTGTCTAGATGTTAAATCTTCCATCTAACTAAATTCAATACATAATAAATTCCCCTGCATTTTGCATGTTATGATTTATGTGTAATTACATAATGCTGATTTATTTTAACATTTTTAACTAGTAGCTACAGCCCCACATACACCTTTTAAATAAGTGTATTGAAGCTTATTATTATTTGATGTTTTTGTATAATTCCAGTATCTGTTTTTATTAATTCTCTGCCTGTGGTGTTGTTTTTTTTCTGTCTGATGTTTGTGCGCTGAGGATTTCTCTTGGAAAAGAGATTGTGATCTCAGCAAGGCTGCAGGATTAAACAAAAATTACAATGCAAAAAGATAAAAGTGTAGAAAATACCTGAAAAAATCCCTCACACTGATAGTTGCAGATTATATCAAATGGCTGTGTGAGATTTATGGGCAGCAGACCAAGTGGTCGAGTGAAATGTTAATTTGTTTCTTGAATAATTTCCCTTATAGTCAGCTGAGACACATACCCCCTATTTTACTCTGTGTGTTTCTTTTATCCCTATTGACACACAAGTGCACACACACACACACACACACACACACACACACACACACACACACACACACACACACACACGAACGTCAGGCTCCATAAAACTCACAGCCACACCCTGCCTTTGTTTCACCATTTGGCTTCAAGTTCTGTTTTCTGATGTGATCCCTGCAGAGGTCATCACATAAACACCAAGCTGTTCGACGCCCCCTACGTTCCCTGAACATGCATTCAGCACATACACACTCAAGCCCATCACACACAAGGTGACCTGGACACATGCGTATCGCACTAAGTTCCACCCACACACATCTGACCCTGAGCCAGCCCTGTATACCTCAAGAGGGCTGCAGGGAAGAGGGGAAGGGAAGAGCCAAAGACAGAGGAGAGCAGACTGGGAGATGCATTTGCAGAGAAAACTGAATGGAATTTGTACTTGTAGATGTATTTTAGGCTTTAATGAATATACATACATCTGCAGTCAAAGCAAAATAATTTAGACACTAGAAGCAGAACAAAGGCTTACCCCTGACTCATCACTATTTTTAATAAAAGAGGTGAATGTAATATAGCTGGTCAGTCTTTTGGTTATTTATTCTGTTCTTTCAGGGCTGCAGTCATTCTAAAAGTCTGATTGGCTTGTTTCCATTTTGTTGCTCATAGTTAGACCACTAATCACTAGCACACTAAGCTGTCGATGTACTATTAGAACTGGATTTTGAATTCCAAATTCTTTTTATTGTTGCTCATTGCCACATAATCCAAGACATCTGTTTCTTCCATGTTACTTCTATACCATGCAGCTCATTTTGCAGTGCAGAATATTGTTTCACTTCCTGTCCATACCTGTGTCTTCCTGGTCCAGGCTGTACATGAGACAGTGGCGTTCAGAGGATTTAATACAAATAATTACTTCATGTTCTTAAAAGTGATGATGAACAAGTCATGTCTAGCAATTTTAGCAGCTGTGGATGTATTATCAGCAGGTTTACAGAGGTCTCTTTAATGATTTTTTTGCTGCAATACCGCAAGTGGCCACTAGGGCAAACTCAATCCATCTGTGAGACATGTATGATCATAGATAAACATAGGTAACGTTTGATGAAAGTAGTCAAAAAGGTGAATATATGCTGATAGTGATATTCAGCTGATAGTAATGTTCAGCTGATAGATCAGTGCGTGACATTTTCTCAACATTCTTTGCTCTAAGTTGAAAGCATTACTGTGACTGTTATGGTCCCGGTTCTGGTTTACCCAGAGGCACATTCAAGAGCCTGGGGGTGCACTGTGGTGGATCTAACTGCCTGAGAGCTCCAATCAAAAGAGAGTACCAGGAGATGCAGAGAGTGAGGCATTCTGGGAGTGTTTAGGGATGCTGGTTTCCCAGTTGTTGGGGGATGATGGGTACAAAATATATAATGGACATATGTGTGTGTTTGCAGGGGTCTCATGTGTAGGAAGGGGGGGGGGGTTGGGGACAAGATGAGGTTGCCACCAGCATAATGAGGGCACAAATGTGTATGTGTGTGAGAGAGCTTCTTTTCCGACTGGCCGCTGTATAATGGACCAGGGGGGCCATATTGTTTCAGGCTCGTGCTGAAGTCCCCGTGGCAGCAGATGTGAAGTTACACAGCAACAACAAAAGCTCATTAATCACTGTCTGGGGTGTTACGTTTGTGTGTGTGTGTGTTCTACCAGGATGTTTTGCATGTTTGCATTTTCTGTCTGCCTCTTTAGAGGAAGTGTGTGTTTTGGTGAGCAGTGTGCAGCTGCAGGCACGTGTGTGTGTGTGTGTATTTTGATCCCAGTGTGGGCTAAAAAGTAAAGTAGAGCAGTGTGTGAAGTTTCTGTAGTGTGTGTTTGTGTGGAGGACAAGGGGACAGACTTCACCAAAAGGGCTGACTTATGCTTTTTTTTTTTTTTTTTTTTAGGTCTGATATAGATACCAATTTTAAGTAAAGGAGGACTGGAATGAGCATATTTAGAACAGATACACATTGCAGTAAAAATCTTGGTGTCAGATTTTAGAGCGACAAAAACCTCAACACAAAACTTTTTGGAAATCGAAGTGCTAATAGTTGGACTAACACACCTGGATAATGTGATTTAAAGTGGATTTACTCCTGCATGTAAATGGACCAGTGGACTGGAACAGGACAAGGTGTTCTCCCCATGCACAAGGTGTTCTTCACCAAATCCTGGCCTGGACGCCGAACATCATGCACCTCATCTGCACAAAAAGTTAGTAAATTTGGAACGATGTCTATTGTCGTTCCAGTTTCCCTCTGGGTCGCTGATTTGCTAGTTCTGCTATTAACTATAGCTGTGATCTGTGACAGCAAGATGAAAACATGCATATCACCACCTTGTTGTAAATAATTATATAGTCTGTATAGCTGTTTTTATTACTATTATTATTTTTTATTTATATTGTTTGTTTTTGCACTGTTGTTATGCATGTACACTTTTTTCTTGCACTTTATTCTGTTGCTGCCTTAACCGTTGAATTTCCCCGGTGTGGGATCAATAAAGTCTAATCTAATCTAATCTAATCTAATCTAATCTAATCTAATCTAATCTAATCTAATCTAATCTACCATACCCGAGGAGACATGATTTCAACAATAAATGGACACACCCGTGCATGTAGACTGGGACAAAGACAACAGTCCATGTAAACATACTCACTGCTGTAAGGGCACAACTGACCAAAGTCTTCTACATAAAAATTTACATACAGGACAAATATATACAGTTTAAGCAATTTTTTATTTTTTATTTCCCTCTGGCTGTTTCTTTCTATTTGTGTAAAAAACACTGAATTGCTTTTGTGCAGCTCAATAAATAAACTTTCCCTGCATGCCAATGGAATTTTGTGTGTTAAATATATGTTGTCTTGGGAGTGACTTGTAATTGACTTACTGTGTAACTGTTAAACACAAAACAAGCCTAACACAAAACAATGAATTAGCCGATACAATAGCCAAAATTAGAGCCATATTAAATTAAGTTATGATCAGAAAACAGTAAAGGTAAGACAAAATTCATAATGACCGCTTCATAATGCTCTTATTTGGCTCATTCAGTGAGTTTTAACACTAGAGAATAAAACTTGCGCTGCTGGATCTGCTTAGTGTTAGCTTAGTGGTGCACCGTTTGTCACACTGATATGCTGTTTACTGAAATTATTCATGACATACGCTGGTGTCGGATTGTTAACTTGTCATTGATATTTACTCTTTTAAGCGCTTGTTTGAGTTTTGTTCTGTTTTCAGAAATTGGTTTTATTAGCTGATGTTCTTCTGGTTACGTGGATGTGAAATGTGTATATTGCTATAAGCGTTACTTAGCATTACCATGGCAACACAGACGGATCTGCACCAAAGGCAACCTAGTGAAGGGCCAACATATTTAATATTTGATACATTTATTTTGTTGGACAAAAAGACAAATGTACCAATAATAATAATAATAATAATAATAATAATAATAATAATAATAATAATAATAATAATAATAATAATGTAATAATAATAAAGATAAAGCCTTTCTATTGGATCTAATAAATATTTGACCCCTGCGGTCTAATTTGAAGTCTTTCTGTGAAACCAGCACTACTTTGTTCCTGTGTTTACGTCCACGTTCTGTAAACACACAAGGACACACACAACCTTATTACAGTGGAAAAAAGGTGTAGGCAGACCTGTAATCTGATGAACACAACACGCTTTGTTGTTTTTCTCTGAGTCCTCCCTATAATTATGAAATGTGATCGGGTTAGAGGCGGATTGTGTTGTGTTGTCCACACACACACACACACACACACACACACACACACACACACACACACACACACACACACCTCCTCACGGATGACTCAAGCCCACTCTGCTGAACTCACCTGCAGCCTACACTCAACTTCCTCCAAAGTACTGAATGAATAAAAGACAAACAATCATCCCTCAACTCTCTCTGAATCCCACTCTCTACTTCTGCCTCTTGTGTCTTTATGTTACGCGTTGAGTGGGAGGATCACGATGATGATAGTTGCACGCAACTTTTTAATGACTTTTGATCGAGGCATTTAGACAGTATTCTTCAAAGTTTTAATGACACTGGATGAGACTCAGATGTTTTGCATGTTTTGCAGCTCAGTAGCTTAACATCACCACAAAAAAGATAGACTTGGGAAGGTGAAGTGTCTCAACCAAGGTTTGTCTGTTTGTTAAATTAAGTGCATACTGATCTCCTTAGTTTTCTTTTCACACTCCAAGTTTATGAACACACATAAGAACTTGCATCTATATCCCCTATGTCCTCTTATTATATGTGAGCTGCATTTGTGCTTATGTGGCAGATGAGTATATAACGGTGACGTTTGTGTACTTGACTGGTAACCTTTTCTGTTTAATTGGATTAAAATGAAAGACCAGGTAGCGATGAGCACTATTATACGCCGCCGCTACACTTTCCTTATTTTCAGGTGGCAATGTTCTTTCCTTTTACGTCAGAAGTTTAAATGTCTTTATGCTTCTCCAAGTTGACTTTTCATTATTTTGTTAGATTATAATTATTTATTTCCATTTAAAAAGACTTTAAAAACTCCTCTCCATGTGTTACTCCAGTTCATTTTTCATACTTCGGCTTATTTTTTTCTTCTTTTGGTTAATGTTTGATGATAGTCTGCTGTAACTTTTTGTATCTGGTCCAAAAGTCCACACTAGAAATAAACTGAGCCAGTTTGATGGTCCAGTTTGATCTGGTCCGAGACATTTTTATTTATTTATTTAGTTTTTGTTAGACCAGGTTTGTTTAACCTCCTGAGAAACAAAAAAAGTAACAGTTTTGGAGTTTCTACATTAAATAAGTGCCTTGATTGGAAATGGCACGATGCAACAGTTTTTTCGCCATTTTTTTTTTATCTTTAAGTAAAAGCTGTGAAACTCTTGTCCCCCAATCATGCATTGCTGGCTCTCAGGAGGATGTTCTAGATGAGATCTTCAAGAAAAAGTGAATCCAAAAATAATTGTCTTCTTAATCATAATTGAAAACAGCTTCACAGAATGCTGCTATCTCCAGTTTCTCCCTCCTCGATCGCTAATCTTTATGCTCTCTCAGATTGGACAACACATTCCACTGCCAGGTATTTTTCCTCTCTAATCCGCATTCATTATGCAACAAATTCAAGGAACTTCAGCCATTGTTGGGGAAGAATCTTTTCTTCACCTCTGGTCCTTCTTCTCATGCTTCGCAGAGATGTGGCTGTGTGGGTTGATGCTGGACTCTGTGCTGCAGCTGGCAGGTTTCCAGATGTTCAGAGTGGTTCGCGACATGGAGCTCTATGGCAAAGCATAAGATGGCGTTTCTATTTTTATTTCCACAGTAGCTGGTCTAACGACGTGACAGTGATACAGCAGCACCAAACTTTTTCATTAACTCCAACCCTCATACTCTGTTTGCAGTTTGATTCATTCATACCGGTTGCTATTTACATTCCACCATAGGTCTGTGTGAACAAACATGGAGTCTTACGTTACTGTCTCTGGTGACGGAGGGGAATCTCAGCCATGACTTCCCCAAATACAGGCTGTTTATTTAATGTTTTAGGTCACTGTCACATCACAATTAACAGTGCATGTCATGCTGTCATCCACACTGTGCTGACCACACCATGGGGTCATCTGGACCCTCAGGACCTCCCTCCCTCCCTCCCCAACCTGCAGGACATTTAAAATGTTGCAGGTTAAGAGCTGAAAAGATCCTAAAACAGCTCAGCTACTCTCATACACTCTCTCTTCTCCTTTCCGCCATCATACCAGCATTTTTGCAGTTTGAGAGCAATAACTGAGAGGCTGAAGAAAAGTTATTTACCCCCAAGCCACCTGTCTGCTCAACACTGAGCCTTAGCAAGACTACTACAAGGAAAAACACTGTACATGCACCTTATCCACATCATACACTTACACTTCATGTGCCTACCTTACACTTATGTTGTATTTTGTTGCACCAGTAGACCAAAACAAATTCCTGGTATATGAAAATGTCTTGCCACTGTAGAGAAATAGAATACGGTATAGTATGAATGCATATACACTTGTCAGTGGTGGTTTAGTCTTGAGAAATAAATGCTTAGAAGCACCTGAATATTTTTAGTAGGGTAAAACAGGACAGCTTAGTCTGGAATCATACCAAGCCAGTCAGAAATGCAGCAGCTTAGGGAGGAAACATTGCAGGTATCAGCATGTCACATAATAGTTTCACTGGCGGACCTTGCACACCTCAGTGCCAAACACCTAAATCCTGCTGTGTGTTACCTTCACGGCTGCTGGGCTTCACCCTCCACGCCCGCTGTCCACCAAACACACACCAAAGGTACGCTTTTAAATTGTGACCGAGGCCAGAGTGAGTGTGTGCCCGGAACAGGAGACTCCGGTCGACCCTCAGACAGCACTTTCTGTCTGCATGGCTAAGCCTAAGCTGTCGAATTTAGACCCAGTTAAATTCTGTTCACAGGGCGAGCAGCTTAATGTCTGCTCTGACTGGTAGACTGGCAGCAGCATCACTGACCGACACTTATGTAACTGTATGTCACAGAGATGGATGTGGCCTTCAAGTCTGACTCATAGCTGGGAGAGCGCTCGTCTTGGAACCACAGTTAAAGACATAATTCTGATGTAATGTCAGTGTTTAGAATCGGATTAAATTAAATCTGGACTAATAATTTACACAGTCTTCATATTACCGTTGAGCCTTGAGGTGAATTACTACTGTACTTATGAGACCTGAGAAAAACCAGCAAAAACAGAGTCATCAAACATTTAAGATTTTTTCATGCAAGTTGGTCTTTTTTCCACATTTCACGCCCCAAACCAAACACTTCGCACACAGAATGCACTCAGTCGTCTTCATAAATTCTTAAGGTGGTGCAGGTTCAATACTGAGAGTGGTTAAAAAGGACATCAATTTTTCTCGCCTCTTGAACGTATGGCTGTAGCTTTGGCTGTGGTTGTGAAAGTGTTTCCTAGAGGCCGAAAAGAAAAGCAATGACCGTGAATTAGCAAAGCAGTGAAGAGAAGCAGAAACACCTGCTCTCAGTAATGATGCATGCCTGAAACAATCCTGGCAGACAGCTACGAAAGTAGGCCTCGGTACTGCCGTGCACGCCCGCTGCACACTTTACACTACGGTGCATTAAAATCAGGGAATATGTAAAAGTGTGAGCCACGCTCCAGCATCTGTGTGCACACTTGTGTGACAGCCTGTTCTACCTGTGTGACGTTTGGAAATTACAAGAGAGGAAATTTATAATTGCCTTGTTGCTTGAGCTCCGGTCTCTGGAGTATTCAGGTGGGAGGATGTAACTGTTGGAAGTGAAGAGGTAGGGGTGGGTTATTTTAAAGTGCACAGTCGTGAGCTGGCCAAATTTAGATTGGCAGCAAAGTGCTGACTTTCCTACTTGGTCAGCTCTTTGTCTGGTTGCGGCAGACATGTGCTGAGAAATTAAGGGAGCTACAGAATAAGGCGGAGTAAGGGAAGTCCTGGTGAAAAAAGCAGGTTTTAAGACTTTTTTTTGTCTAGTTTGTCTTAATCAGCACTCTTACTGTCACTCCATGTGGCCTCTTTTGCACAATTGAATGGATATGGATGAAAAATCTGCTGCTATCTCCTGTTTTAAGGGTTTGCTTAACATATTAGCAAGTTAGTCAACAGAGAAAAATGTTACTGTTGTACATTTCTCCAAACCACAGACCACAGGTAATTTGTCATTGGAGAATATGGTAATTTTTGCCTTTTCTCAATGAGTATAAGGTGGCTGGAGACAGATGGTGGATATTAAAACTTCAGTACTCCAGAAATTAAGTTTGCATCTGGATTCCTGTATAATTTCAGGCAATAAAAGTGCCTTTGTTACAGTTATTAAAAGAACATTGATTGGGTCAAATATTGCTGAATAGAATGGGTCTCGTTGCCTATTATGGGCATTAAAATGTTATTACTTTGCTCTTAGAATGATTGCACATGTAAAATTATGATTGAATTCATCTCATGTGCTCACTGGCCAATATTTTAAAGGTTCAATATGTCAGATGCATGCATGTTATGAGCTTGTGAAGTATGTGTTAGCACATAACATAACTAAGCTAATAACAGTAGTATTCAGTTACTTACATTCATAAAAACAGCCTGTACACTGATTTTTACAGAGGACCCATGCATTTTTTTCCACATAAAAATCCTTATGTTTGTTCTAGTGTATGACACTAGCAACCATAGGCCTAGACTTGGAATAGTATCTACATCAAACCAAAGGACACAGGCATACATAAGTCACCCAACTTAAAATTCATTGTATATTGACAGATGCATGCATGCAAAATAAGGAAATATTTTGCCCAGAGGCGTGTCAGGTGTGGAGGAAGCAGAGAAGTTGCTCCAAGAGATATATTGGCCCCTAAAGCCAAGAAAGCGAAAGGGTTTCATGACCGAAGAAATTGAAACAATAGGCTGAAAAAGGCTGCAATAACTGAGGCAATGAATGTTATGTCCCATGAGACACGGACTGTGGTTCAGGTACAGAAGAAATGGTTTGACATTAAAGTTGCATTTCACTCTCATTATAGGCAAAGTCAATACAACAGTGAAAACCAAAACAGAGATTTCAGATTCTCATATACTGTATCTGTACTCTGTTATGAGCAATGGCTGTCTTTATAGATGACAATATGTATTATGACAAAAGTTGATGGAGATGAAAGGGTATCAATTTTATGGTTATTTAGGTTCAGAGTTTGAGATGTTATGTTTTCATTAGTGTGATTACCTGAAAATGTGACCTTTTTTTTGTTCATTATTATTTCTAGAGGGAATGGGTCCTCCTCCCTGGAATATTCCATCTTCTTGTTTATAATGGGTAGGATTTAACTCCAGTGTTTGAGTATGTACCTGAATTATTATATAAAGAGAATTATAAGAAAGGAGCCAAGAGCCAAACTGCCAAATGTGACAAATGTGCTCTGTCACATTTTCAGTGGCCACCCTAGGGGAGGATGAGGTATTCAGTTGAGTTGAAATGTGAAATTTCACCACATCTTATACACTGAACCTTTAATACGTCTAATTATTTAACAAATTAGCAGCTTTGAGCATTACTGTCTATTTAATGGATACTGCTTTAATATTCCATGTTATATGTTGTAATGAAATGTATTATTTATAAGACAGCTGGTCCTCCATCATTTGTGTTTAGAAAAGGTCTGAGGCTGTTCTAAAATTAATCTGCAAAGTACAAACACTTTCAGGTATTGCTGAATTGCAGGTTTGTTTGTAAAACATTGGTATGCATGGTTTAAACCCGGACATTTGTGTATGCACTGTTTGTGAATGAGGCCCATTGCAGGTAATTTTTTATCCCATCTCTGCAGACTTTTGGTGGATTAAGTCAAACCTTGGTATGTTTATCGAACTCTCCCTAGGTCCTGCCACAAGAATAGTCACAACTGACAGTAGTTTCTGAGAGACAATGTTAGAAATGAGGACTTTAACACTACAAGGCTAAGAAACATTGATGTTACATGTATCTAGGGGTGTGCAGAAATGTCCAATAATCAACATTTTATTCTTGTAGTTGTGTCGCTGTCACTCCACGTGGATTCTTCTTTACACCTGGATGAACAGTTTGTGGTTATCTCTCGCTGCAAGACTTTCTTTAACGTATTAGTGTGGTTATGAGGTTGAGGTCAACCTTGTCACATCAGAAATCCTTCATTTTGTCCAGTGTCACCTGCAAGAGTGAATCCAAGACCTTGGTGCATCAACCTTTTCATCCCAATATTAATTCTCAGGCAGTAGTTTGGACTTAAACCGTGTCTTAGATAATTTGTGAGTGTGCTGGGACGAAGGACTAATCTCTTCCCAAAGACCCAGCAGCTTTGCATTTCATTTTTCAGCCTTTCTGCCTTCATCTTTCTTTCCCCTTATCCCACATTCTCCCTCCTCATGCCTTTGCACAATGAAAAGCGAGAGCGGCGCTGTGCTAAGGATGTCTTTGGCCCTTCTTACCCATGTCTATAAGCTCATTTAGGACAATGAACCTGTCTGGGTTTGCACTTTTTTAATGCCCCTGCATAATAAGTGTATGGAGACTGTGTTTTAAATGCAGGTTTTTCCATCAGCTATGTATGAATTACTGTAGCTGGGGCTGTGCTGACTTCTGGACTACTGTAATCCTCTTTCACACACATTTACATTCAGAAATACACAGAGGAATTTAAGGACATTCACATTCTGTGCACAGAAATATCTTCACATATTCATCATTCACAATAAAAAAAAAGTTTTCTGTATGCTTTTAAGTAAAAGTCACATTTTTATCTGCGCTGCTGTTACATTTCTTGTCTGATGGCTTCAAGGTTAAGCATCACAGCAGCCAAAATCCAAACAAAAATATCAGAAGAGTCATCTCGCTGTGCTTCTGTGCGATTCCAAAAGTAGTCCATACCTGGAAAATGCTTTGACAATAACCTAAAGATTCACAGAAGCTCCCAACAAACAACATGTAGAGCCACAACAGAGTGGTTGGATGTGGCTAAAGCTCCTGCATGTTTATTTAGAGGTCACTCGCGCTCCTTCTGCTCCACCTGACAGGAATAGGAAAGGATGAAGATGGATTAGACGGTGATGTCATGAATCTGTGCTCTAAGAAAATGTCATCCTGTGTTGGATATACGTGACGGAGATGAGTGGAAAAAAAGATCTGGAGTGAAACTACTCCAGCGGGATGACGGTGTGTCTGCGCTGTGGCTTTGCTCGGCCTGTAGAGAACTAGGCTAATCTTTTCAATTGAACCAAATCCTCATTACCTGGTTTGGACTCACTAGTATTGTTGTCAGAGGCACACACACACACTGTAAGAGGGGGAGGTGTGTTAATTGTAACAAGCAGCTCTCTTCGGGTTGCTGTTGTTGTTGTGCAAATTAGATTTCTAAAGCTAAGCTAGACAACTCTCTAGAGTCGGTGAGGAGATATCTAATGAGCACACACTGCTTCCCAACAGCTAACCTCACATGCACATTCAGACTTCTGTGGTACCATCACACCTCCTCTCAGCCAAAGAATGGTGGAGAATGGCGAGCAGCGTGATCATATCTGTTGAGAGAAGAGGGAACGTCACTCATCTAGAGATTTGAACTAGTGGTTTTCTGATCCCAGTTCATTTACTCTGGGACAGGGGTCGAAGCAGACACTGTATGGTTCAGACTTTAGTTAAAACAGCTAAAAATATCCATATGTAATATGAAAAAAAAGACAGATATTAATTGCAGATTATAAACTGTACACTATTGCCCTATCTGCTGCTGTTGACAAATCTGATGCTGTCTGGTTCTATTAAGCAGCTACTGTAAACAGATCGACATGTACACATTATATTCTGCTACAGTTTATTCTTTATACCGCTTACTTGTTATTATCCTATTTTTACCCCGCCCCCCCCAAAGGGGGAGGGCGAGGGTATTGGGTTTTTTTTGGTTCGGTTTGTTTGTCTGTTTGTCTGTTGGTTGGTTTGTTTGTTTGTTAGCAACTTTACACAAAAACTACTGGGCCGATTTGCATGAAATTTTCAGGAAAGATGCATGGTGGTCCAGAATAGACC
>JAPQRQ010000003.1:17437452-17454087 GCA_037367365.1 Apogon talboti
GTGCGCTGCTGGGTTTTTGTTCTGCATTGGAAGTTAACAGACTTAGGCCTGCTTGGGTGGAGATGAGACCAGGTAAATATGTCTGTATCATACACACTGGATATTACATGCAGCGTACTGCATAGAGTGCAATGCATAGTCACGTGACCACTAGGCTTATAAGATCACCATGGAAACTACCTGATGGCTGATAGCAGACACATATGGAATTTTACATTCATACATCCCTCTGTGTTACAGTCGTCACCAGACCTGACATGTTGGTTTGTGACGCAATTTGTCGTCAGAGTGTATGCAGTGAGTACACAGCAACATGACACCTGCCCACTGGACGCCTGATTTCTTTCCTCGTGTGCCACTGACAGATTCTTCAGCGTTATTGGTTGGTTTGTTTTCACAGCTGTCATTCAATCATTTTCTATCATCGAATGCCTTATATAAAACTGATCTGAAAATGTACATACTGTATATCAGCTCCTGAAATGGAATACCTTAAATACAATGCAGAAAATGTTTATTTGGGGAATTTGGGGGAGAATTGAAATGTTTTGGCTTTATTTTTTAGGAGCTTTCCCTGCAATTAGACTCGATTTACCTTTCAATGTTTTAAACAAAATCAACCATAAAGTATTATGGGATGTAGTATCATTCAGACTGGCCAATGTATTCTATGAATTTGATGAATAGTTTTCAGTTACATACAGTACTGTGCAAAAGTCGTAGGCTAACCTTAGGTTTGTTGTGTTAGTGAAGCTCTAATGACCACACATATGCATTTCTCAGTCTCTGTATTAAGTCACAATCTGTATATATTTGAAGGGTTTATAGCAGGAAAAACAAAGGTTTCAGGGAAAAAACAGCTTCTATAAACCAAAGTGGTAGAATTGAGTGTGACCTTGTTTTGTACTTAATGCATTAATTTTCAGATATTTTATACCAGGTTTCATTCAACACGTCAGATGTTTTTAACTGTTTGTGCTGCTTCTTGTCATGGGGTCAGGGGGTCACACTAGTCATTTTAACCTTTAGAACCCATTTAGTTCTGTTTTTTGTGTGTCTTTTTTAAGGCTGCACACACATTCCCTGTATTTCCTTGTTGTATCTGAATAAAGAGAATAAGAAATAAATATGTATGTTAAGGTTTATTTCAACTCTGCAAAAACAACAAACCTACTGGTGGTTTAAGACTTTTGCACAATACTATACATATAGAAAGAGCAAGGATTATTTCACACATTTCTTGTAATCAGTAACTGAAAAAAGGTTCCTATCCACTAAATTACCAGAAATAAAAATACATTAATAAATCTACATGAAACTAAACTCATTAACCATCTTACATTTAATAATTTGACTTTTTAATTCTTAAGTATCTAACATTTTAATAGATTTTTAAACTTTGATAGCAAAATAATTTCATTTCATTATTAAGTTCATTAGTTTCACTCAAAAATAAAAGCACATGTATATATTTTTTAATATAACTCCGTTCTGCTCTGGTCAGCTATTGACTCGTATTAATTATTTGGAAACGTCTAATTTAACTATTCATGTTACCAGGACATGGCGTTCGTCTTCATAAGTGATCCTCTACAGTGCTGTATGTGTTTAAAAAGATTTACATCCCCATAACATAATAAACACACACACTTGCTCTCCTCTGTTTATTATAGAGGTACTCAGGCTCAGAGCGGTTTTCAATTGACTGTAATTTCTGCCTGATTGGTTTGGTGTGTGTATGTATCTATACGTGTGTGTGAGAGGAGCTGCTATAGGTGCCATATCTCTGCTGACAGTGTGTTGGTGGGATCATTTACATGCTGATTGATGGGCTTGTGTGCACACGCCTGCTATATGTGTTAATTAATCCAGCACTCACACTCCATCTGCGCAGTAGCTCTATATATGCACACATGTACGCTATAAACCTTTCCACGGAACGAGCATGTGCA
This sequence comes from Apogon talboti, assembly GCA_037367365.1. NCBI lineage: Eukaryota > Metazoa > Chordata > Actinopteri > Kurtiformes > Apogonidae > Apogon > Apogon talboti. The sequence continues at coordinate 17,439,405 of JAPQRQ010000003.1, forward strand.
TTTGTGTGCGATCATGCTACAAATACGATGAAGAGGCCCAGATTGAGTACAGTCACAAAACGTTAAGTGTGTATAAATGACGCACAAGACTTCATATCGTGGGTGTCATCTGGCCTTCTGCTCTGGTTGAATGTCACTGTGTGAGGCCAGTCTGACAACAAACACACACTCACACACACTCCGTTGTGGTCATTCAGAGCTCTCTAAGCTTATGTAAGCACCTGTGTGCTGCAGTCGGCACAGACGGGAATAGCCCTAATAAGGGGCTTAAATACGGACACACACACACACACACACACACACTCTGGCGTAAACACACACTTCTAGATCTGTGAATGGAACTAAGCCAAGAGACGCTCATCTATGAAGTGCAATTTCATTCACTTAAATAGGACAATTAAACCCCATTTATGAGATTAGCTTCCCTTATATAATAGAAAAAAAATTAAATCACATGTATAATTCCATAAAATCGTTCTATGAGGGCCGTAACTCCTGTGACCTGTCTCTTCTCGCTGCCTGGGATGGCTCTTATGTAAGGGACTTTATGCAGCCTCATGAGATGCTGGTCATTCGCCCCTTATAAGGACTCACGATGACACAGCAAAAGGAAAAAAAAAAAAAAAAACATCCTCACATCGACCGGCTATTTTAAGAGAACATCCTCTTTTGGCTCCTCATAAGGTGTCTGTGATTTTTATAGTGCAAGTGTGTGTCTGTCTTCTACTTTGTTTACAGCTTGTTAATGTGTTATTGTCTACAGGCCCAGGAGAGCGGAACAGGCTCAAGAGTGAACAAGAATTTTATAAATGACTACATGCAAATGTATTCCTGGGGTGATAAATGTTGATTAGTCCTGTTTGTTGATTATGGACTGAATGTGAGTTTGCATGGAGGTGTAAACAGCACTGATGGAAGTTCTGTCTCATTTTATTGAGACTTTCAGCACAAATTTGAGCCAAATGTAGTGATATTTTCACTTGTAATTTCTATTTGTCACTTATGTCATTTAACCCTCACAGACCTAAACAGCTGCTGGAGACCAAAAACATCTGCTGATCTGAAATGTTTAATAACCTTTGAACCACTAATCCTATCAATACATGTTAATAATTCATGTAAAATGCAGATTTTCAGCGACATCAGATGTGTATTATTTGGTTGTTCAGAGGCTCCGTAGTGAATGTGGAAACACCGTCATCTTCTGCAACATCGATTCACCAATTAAATCCATGTACTGTGATGAATGACATCCAGTTAGTGATATATGTTGCTGAAAAAGTCAATTTGTCTTCAGTTTTCTCTGCTTTGATATAATATCCTTTGAATCAACAGTTATGAACAGTAAATAAAATAAAGGAAAATACCTTAGTCTCACTGAAAGATACAAATTGTAGAGGATAATATCCCAATAAATGGTGATAAATCACTTAATAAATGTTAAATATTCAGATAAATTCATTTGGAAGTGACCAAAAAACTGTTTTAGGTCTTTGAGGGGTTACACGTTCATTGTTTAAGATTTAGAGTGATCTAATTATAAAACGTTTTAACCACTGTATAGTCACTTGAACATAAGAAACACTGTGTTTTGTCACAGAACCAGCCTTTCATTTGTAATATGAAGGAGCATGGACATTATGTTTGCACAGGAGCTCAGAACAAACTTGTCTTTTTTAAATTTGTGTTATGGTGGGTAGCATCCATATGCAACGTGTGGACAATACTAGAAATGCCCTTTGCTTTTTTGCATCATTGACATTCTTGAAGGCTTCTTCTAGTGGAAGGTGAAGTGACATATATTCATGTGGCTACAGTCTGCATCTTCAGCACTAGTTACCTAAATGACTAAATATTGCACACTGAACATTTTACACTAAACCTTATGATCTTCATCCAGATGGTCATTTTCAGGCATAATAACAGTAAAAACACTACTTGTGTATTGGAAGTTGTATTTATACTTAAGAGGGTACATTAGCATTTCACTACAAATAGAAAACACACTGCTGTGCCTCTGGTTGAGCAGCGTGGGGTAAATATCACCCTATTATTCTGTCTCATGTTAATTAATAACAAAGGAAAGAAAAAATAAATAAATTGACTCTCAGATGGGGGCTGGATCCCGTTGTTCTAATAAAGGAACATCTAGTATTTTCAATTTCATGCTGCTTTTAACTTCCACTGGACTTCGTGACAGATGACATATTGCATTCCATTTAATAGAGCTCTGTCATTACATACACTGTAAAAATGATTTGTTGACTCATTCAACTAAATGAAGTCGTCTTATTGTTTTGACTGAGTCGAGCTGTATTAAAGTACACTCTCAACGAACCCTTTCTTATTAACTTGTCAGTAATATAATAGTTAAAGCAACAATATGACTTGGCTGAGTCATGTTGAGGCAACATATCATTTTTGTGTCAACACCACTTTTAGTACATTGCTATAGTTAATCTATAATATACAGTGGCGTCTATGTACAGAATATCCCTCTGCATACTTTGTCTTCTACAGATCCATACATAAAATGCTTATTCAGTAAAATAACATTGACAGGGGCCATTTTTCTGCATAACCCCTCCACTCCACTTCACCTTTGTCTCCTGAAGGTGTAAAGTTTTTCTAAACTTACCCAAAAACTTTCCGTTTATGATGTGTGCCGCAGCAGAATTAATTTCCTTGGATATCTGGATAACTTTTAGGATCGTAGCTGTACATCGATTGCATATCCAACTATTTCAGGTGCAACTATAAACACACAGTGAGATTAACAATTAATAAAAAAATGAAGATTGCTGAAATTTAAAGTCAGATTTGCAGTGACTACCTTGGCTTTAACCAACCAGGGTAACTTGTATAAATGTGTAAAGAGGCCTCAGAATTTTCACACATCAGTTCTTCAAGAAATGGATACTTTCTACCTCCATTTTATTAAAAATTCTGTCCACACAACTGTTGTATAAAATCTCTTTGTCCACACTGTAACACAAAAATTACTTCAAACCCATACAAATGCTCAGACAAATCATTGTTTCTGGTGGACATTAAACTGCAGACACCAGAGATAATATTACACGAAGCAGATGCAGAAGTCATGAAGTTGTGCAGCAACAAGTTGAGTTATACACTTCAGTTACATTAAGTGTTGCCTGAAGTTTTTAAACTGTACTTTTAACCCTAACCCCCAAAACTGTACATGTCCTGTACTACAGGTCATACACTGCTTATTTACCAACAGTATATGACCTCTGAAGTTTGAGGTGCATATTCATTACACAAAGCAACAAAACACATGTTCCAAATGGAGTGTGGAGTGTTTTCTCATGTCTTCATCTTCCTTGTCCGCATGGATACGCACAAACTGGAGTTTTTCTTCACTTAAACACTGTTAATGTGTAGATGAAAAATATCCACATTAATGTGGGCGGGTCATTTATTGCTTATTTTTATAATGAAAGCCTCTCAAACCACTCACTGATGAATGGAGCTACAAAAATCTAATAAGTAGCTCTGAGGGTGAATGTTGAGTGATGTACAAGTGCAAAATGAGACGTTAACAATGGCTGTACGCTGTTTTCACATATATGAACGTTAACATTTTCCACGCTTTTAATTTTCTTTATTGTTATGTGCAGGCCCTGGCTTACAACAGTCCAGACATCTTGACAGTGCTGAGGTATGCAGAAAAAAGTAAAGGTTAAGATGCCGGGGTTGGGGGTAGGGTTGTGTTGGGGGTTGGAGGTAGCCCCGTCGAATGTGAAATGCTATCAAATTTCCATGCTTCACATGTCCTGAATTAGCATATATCAGATCAAACGGCCTGAAACTCCTCAGTGATTATGCGTCGAGGCGCATGTTCATTTTCAACCCTATTTTACTCCCAATTATCATATCATTATCATACCACTGCTACTTGGCTGCTGTGTAGTCAATTTAGTCTACACTGCACTCCGGGGAGTGCTAGACGTGGCGTAGGCAGACAGGACGTCTACTCATGCATCAGCATCTATGTGCCATTCAAGACTGTATCATAAGTTATATTAGATTCTGCACAAAACTGAGTAAAAAGTACAAGTCAGAATGTCACACCAAAAAACAAAAGAGAATATGATAAAAATGAATACAAAGGCAGACTCATATCAGTGTTTACTTATTTCTCTCTTGGTCTAGATCAGTGATTTTCAAACTTTTTACAGTGGAGAAATATATGTATATATTTTTAGCCAAGTACCCCCAGCTCTCACTTCAGCATTTTGGATTGAAAAAACTGTAAAAAAAATAGTTCCAAAGGTGTTTGCTTTTATTTTTAAAACTTTGTAAACAAACAACATATATTTAACTTTAATATATTGAAAATAACAAATCTTTATAAGTACATTTTGTGTGCAAAATATAAACTGAAAAGTGCCCTTTTTCATTGATAAGAAAAAAAAAAAATCGGTCATTTACAAATAAATGAACCTTTCATCAACAAAAAATAATTACTTAAATACTCAAATAAACTCATCTTTTATAATATAAAACAGAAATATTCTTAAAATGTTACCAAACTTTAAACAAAATGACTAACCCTGTCAGCCCCAAATATTATCGCATATGAACTGTGAGTCTTTTGGACATTTTAGTGAGAATATATGATTTTTTTAACTTTGGCGAGGGGCTTCTGAGTTTTTAAAAAGACTGGAGTGAAATAAGGTCAGAAGTGTCAATTATATTATATGAATGTATTTATACTTCAGCATTAATTCTCATTATTTATTTTGTATTCAGTGCATGATGACTTATTTAATGTTTTTTTACCAAAAAATTTCAAGTACCCCCTGGGCTTCTTCCAAGTACCCCCTGGGGGTACATGTTCCCCCATTTGATAAAGACTGGTCTAGACCATGTCTAAGGGCCATACTGATTCTTATGAGGTAAGTGAAGTAAAGGTTCACAGTGGGAAGGCTACAGTACTTTGTAGCATAACTAGACAGAAATTCCATAATTACTTTTCACCAAATTGTAAATCAAGAGGTGTGAAAGGAAATAAGATTTGTACCCCCTTCTGTGGAATCTATAGCGGTAGAGACTTTAATTGCAGGTTTTTTTTCAGACAGGTGTGTGATTGACAGCTGTAATTACCGGTTGCTGTCAGATGTGACTCTGCTTCTCTACTGCGTGACTCCTCTCAAAGCTCAGAAAAATGGCTTCTTTTTATCCCCGTGGACGGCAGGCCATCTATATTTACATTCAATCTGATTTTGACTGAAGGGAGAGATGATTATTTTCAAAGTCTGGCTCTTTTCCATCCATTTTAGGCTCCTGGAATTATCAACATGAAGTTCTGTAGACACGGCTGCTGTGTATCGGTACAACTCTATTTTCAATACAATAACACTGTCCCGGCTTATTAAATATGCTGCCTTTGAACTGACACTGGTGACAAAAAATGGCTTGTACCTTTTTGAAGTGCACTAGGTGGAAAATTACTTCAACAACAGCGGTGCAGGTGAGTACATACATACAGGCGTTTGTATCAGCAGCATCAATTATACAGGAGTGGTTGGATGTTGCTTTGGCACAGACTGGAAAGTTAATATCACTGTCCATGAGTTGAATTTGGAAAACTGATTAACCTCACACAAACTAACTCTAGTGGTATTTATTTTTTTATGCATGATATTGGCACGTTCACAGGCTGATCAATGCAAACTATAGGAGGGAGAGCGACTCGTCCACTCCTAGGACCCACTGTCCTAGGAGGCTGAACACAGTGCCACAGTTGCCACAGTGAAAATTTTGGAAAATTCCACTTTTTGTGATTGTGTGTATGGGGTAAACATCACAGTATGCAGCATGAGTGCTACCATTGTTTATCCTAACCCTAACACCATGATAGAGCTCTACATTTATATTCATACGGGTAAACGAAGATGAAAACTTTTCTGAAAATGATCTGGTATGTACAATGTTATTATTGAAAACAGAGATGGGGTAATATCTGTTTATATAAATACTGGGCTAAATGTATACGTGACATCTGAAGAGAATAGTTTTAACCGGGTCATATTTAACCTCCTAAGACCCAGGAGCCCCACAGGTTTTTGAGTTTTGGCTTTTTTTAATTAAATAATTGCTTATATTGGAAACATCATGATGCAACAGTTTTTTCAGATGCATTCTTAAAATTTTTTAAGGAATGTCATTTGCGGTGGACAGTTGTGTCTTTTTTTTTCTGTATAAAGCTGTGAATTTCTTGTCCTCATAGGTGGACAGTGGGTCCTAGGAGGTTAAGGCCAAAAATACCTTGGTGAATGTTAGACAAAGATTGTGATAAGACTTAAAATAAAAAAAAAGACCAATATTGAACATTGCATTGACTCCTGGGCCCATTTTGACAATGCCGTCTGCCCTGCGCCTATGCCCCGTTGTTCCCAGTATCACTATCCCCTCACCTCATCTACGCTTCTTCTATCTGCCCCCATGACCACGCACTGATCCAGAAAAAACCTAAAAAATGTAGGTCAACATTCCACTCAAATGTGATGCTTCAAGTCTGATTTGACCTCAAGGTCAAGGTCAGTATTCATGGAACTTGTCCAAGAGCTTCCAAAGTTGCACCTAAATACCAAACATGAAGGCGAAGGAGACGACTAATATTAACACAGACCGACGCAGCAAGGGTATTGTGTTATGATAAACACTGCAAAAGTAAAAACTGTTTTCACCTTCATCAGGTTTGTTCTTCCAGTAACTTCCTTCCATGCTTTGTCATCTCTGCTGGTTTTAGCCCCTTCAGAAACCAACCAGTAGTACGGTTTTTCTGTCGAGGTCAGGTTAGTCAAACACAAAGGCTGCGGGTAAAACAAATGCCACTTTTTGTGTGATTTTGCTCATCTGTATTTGATTAATATCATGTGGTATTTAACACAAAATGCCAGAGCTGGTTCATAAAAATGAATTTCTCATTGAACCCTCAGTACCTGCTTTTTCCTTTTGTAGGAAAAGGTCTTGAGTGCAAAGAACTGATGCGTTTTACATTTTCAAAAAGGGTTATTTATTTATTTTTTTATACTTTGTCTTTTATTGTTTTTCGCAATTAAAATAACAGAAAACAGAACAGAAACATAAGGTAAAAACATACAGAAGACAGGCACAGCAGACAGGGCCATCTACAGTACAACGAAATGTCAGACATCATTCAAAAACAAAACAGGCAGTTGATGGGCTAGTGGATTAGAGTCGGGGGTTCTATATGTCCATAGCTGTCCTTTGGGATACCCACGAATCCCCGTTTTTGTCTATAGTGAAACAGTATAGTCCAAGGGTGGAGTGTTCCTCTGTGCAGTTACTAAATCCATTGTATTAAAAAGGTTTATTTAATACGCAACAATAAAAGCCTACAACAGCTCAAAAACAAAAACTAAACAAACAACTTGCAGACAGAAACTTTAACAAACCGGGGGAGAGGCCACAAATCTGTAGTTCACAATGAAATGGCGCAGCATTACAGCGAATTAAAAGCACCGATACGGCGTTGGTGCTTTTAGGAAGTTGAGAATTATTATTACACGATGATCTGCTTCGGCCCATCCTTGACTGTCAAAAACCACTCAACCTGTCAGAAGTGGGCTGCAGCATCCACACCAACTGTGATGCACAACGTTAATATAGCTGAACAAAGAGAGTCTGAAAGCACACCCTTTGGAGGAGAAGAAAAGAATGGTTTAATAAAAGCACAGAGAGAGGGAGGAAATGACGGGCTGAGGAGAGGAGGCATTCCTTAGAGACAGCGATTAACATTTGATTGGCTGTCATACAGTTAACTCCTGCCCTGCTGTCAGGGTCCTTGGAGGAATTAATGCGCCCGATTGTTTAGGAATGAACGAGGGGGGGGTAAAATGAGAGAGGTGGGGTAACAAAGGAGAGGGAGGAAAAGGGAGGAGGACGGTGGCGTTAATTAGAGGAGAAAAAAATCTGGCAAATAACTGTCATGTCTTTAAACTGGTAGTAGGCCATATGGAGCGCTGCCACCTCACTTCCAGTCCCCACCCAGATTACTCTAAATGATGCAACGTATCTGTCGGCTTCTTTTGGAGAGAGAAGAAAGACAGAGAGAGAGAGAGAGAGAGAGAGAGAGAGAGAGAGAGAGAGAGAGAGAGAGAGAGAGGGAAGGAGCTGACAAAGAGGAATCTGAAAGAGACAGGATACAGTGGGATGAGGAACGGGGTGCGACGGGACGAAACAGACAAGTACAGGACAGATTATATAACCCGTCTGGCACCCGAGGGACCAGTGAGGCAGGGCATGGTGTCAGAACATCTGAGCCAAGGTTTGATCTCGTATTGTTCTAGGTGTAGGAGAAGGAGACGCTATTGTTTTCATGCTTACAATAGAGTTTTGCTAGCCACAGTAAATTCCCATCTCTCAGTTGTCTTTTAAAGTAACCCTACATGAGTATTCAGGAGTCTCCCGTATTACTGAATAACACTTTCTATACACAGCAAGGGTTCAATATTTCAGGTGAGTTTTGTTAAATAAGGTGAATATTGTACTCGCAATGAACTGATTTTCTTGCAGATAAAAACCCAGTCAGCTGTGAAGTAGGGCTGTGCAAATCTGGAAAGGCATCATTAGTTGGGTTTTATTCAACTGTATCACACATTTTAAGCAATTTGTCAGAAAATGGGCAAAAGAAAATGCAAAAAAACAGTGGTTAAATATAAGGTGTCAAGCTTAACCCTTTAACCCCTGACGTGTCTGTGGTGAGCGTTCTGAATATATGACTTTTTTAAAATATTCATAAAAATTTAACCATTTCCTCAATAGGAAAATTTTCAAATCGTGCTGATAGAATAGACCTTGTTCTTTCCATAGACATTTGAGCATGCTCAGTGCCCCCCTCCAGCTGTTGCTCTGTCAATGCCACCACAAAGGACAAGTAGGATGAAAATCTACAGCTGTGACTGATGTTAAAGGGTCGTCATGATGGTGTTCAGGGACTGGTTTTAATGTTAACCCACATAGTCATGTTTCTGTAGCATTTCCTTGTGTGACCTGACTCGGTGTATTGATCATATTGGGGAAAACAGATGCCCAGTAGGTTGTTTTACTACAGAACTGAACAGGTTAACTTTTCTCATCTAATCTGTTGAATATTTTCATTGCTAAAAGACAAATCTGTGTTTCCGTTGCATGTTACATCTTTTAGTGCAACTGTCAGTACTCCAGCTAGAGCCAGCAGCAGATCTAGAAAAATTTACATGAGGTGGCAAAAGGCTGGCAGGAGGTCTTGGCAGGGGGGGGGTCATGGGAATATCCTCAGCGCGGTATGTGGAATCCCCATATATGTGTAAATCAACACATTTATACAGTATATCCATATCCTGCTCATTCCTCAATTTTTTCCAAAAATAATTAGTAATGACGTTACTTTGACTTTTCCTTTTAATTGTGGCCTGCAAGTGTCAAGATACGAAAATGTCATGGTTAAAAAACCTTGCATTATTTTCCACAGTATTTGTTATTTTTCCAGTTTGACAGTAAGGATGTAACATGGTTTAATTATTATTATTTAATAATTATAATTTTTTTAGTGAATTCATCTTTTATTTCAATTGTTTGAGAGGCTTTTGGGCATAGTGCTGATTTGTTTTAGTAGGCCTATTAGAACATAAAGTTAGGGGTCCCTGCAGTCCCCAGCCCCCTGTAGATCCACCCCTGGCTAGAACATCTGGGTTTCTCAAAAATCTGGATAAGATGCTATTTTGGTTGTGATGTTTACATGCACAAACATTAAGACACTTCAAAAGCATCTCAATAACTGAGATATTGATGTGCAAGATCTGACAGACTGAACTAGAGGTATTTATCCAGAACTGACCAGAATTAATCATCTCCTTTGATTGATTTTGCTAAAAAAAAACAAACAAAAAAGCCAAATACTGAGTTATGTTACTTTATAATTCAAAGTCAATCTATCTGTGGTTTGGCGGTGTCCTATGTTGCAAAGCTACCCGTGTAATAGAGCTCATCTTCATGTCCGTTCAGTCGAATTAAGCCATAGTTGGAATACCCTGAGTGAGTTTCCCACTGCTGCCCTCTCCGAGCCAGTGGTGCCCATATGGATCCCACTGTGACGAAGGAGCGGAGGAATGAGAAAACGCCGCTCGCTGTGAAGACTGACAGATGAGAGGGAGGCAGCGGTGGAAGAAATGAGAGCGGAAGCAGCAACAGGAAACCAACAGGAAATATGCCTCTTATAATATATCCCTGTAGCTCTGTAAAATGAACCAATTCTGTCTAGACGTTGGCTTTAATTTGGAAAACAGCGATACTTCATCGAACACATGTCAAGAACGCGCACAACAACGTCAGAATATGCCATCATCATTTACAAAACCGACTGCGCCGTTCATAAATAATCGACCCCGTCTGTGGCCGAGCGGCATTATTATATTTCGGCTGGGTATATTATCAGATGCATTTCATTTCTTGTCCTGTTGTGACAATAGGCCGAGAGGGAGACAAAGCATTGGAACGGCGTTTGAGTAAATGTGAGTAACACTGGATATATTATTCATTTGATATGAGGTGAATATTTCATGACCTGTGAGTGGAAACTGCCCCAAGATTATTTCAGAGTCTGGGTCAAAACTCGGTAGAAATCAGCCGAGGGTTTCAGCAAATCACATCTGCAGGTCTGTTTTCTCCTATTACTGTAAATCTTATCTGGACGGTCATTTTTGGGAGAAGCATTGCCCTCCGCTCTCATCTTTTCAACAGAATAGAGGCCGCTACCCCCAGGATTCACACTGCTAGTGAATAAAATATGCTGCATATTGGCAATTTATGATGTTGTTCTTATTTTATTGTTTTTATATCTATAGCCCTACAGTCCATCTTCTCACTCCGGCTGTGGAAATAAACACTGACTCTGTCTCATCTCCAACTGGAGAGAGATGCAATGCACCAAGTTTTTGTTCTCATTGTAACAGAATGATTTATAGTCTGTTTGCACACTTCAAGGACCAGCGCTATGAACAGACTGTGCTACTTTTGACTAAAGCAATAACACTGTCTGGAATTCTTAAAAAAATCAAATGATAGTCCTTTATTTTTTCATTTACGTCTTCCTGCTGAAGGACAAACTGAAGACCATGCCGTTTTGCACTGTCTTGAATATTTGAAAGGTTGCAAAGAAATGAAAGGTTAATGGAAGATTTCTATCTACTGAGGCTGTTGACATATCTGATGACCTCAGAGATAAGCCTGTAGCGATTTGGTAAATGTGGGAGGAGAGGTCTACGGTGAACATATTCAATCTAGTCACAGTGGCATATACAATGGCTCTGACTGTGACTGTTCTGGTTTTCTTATGAGCGGGACAAAGACTCTGTGACACAATTGGAGACAATAAAATATTTACTTACGTCTCAAGGCTACGAGTTCTTGCCACACTCGAGGTTTTAAGTACGGTGGCTGACAAGGGCCAAACACACTGCAACGGCACAATGCGTCTGTGTTACAGAAAACAGCTGCAAATACAGAAATGATGCAAATTCACAAACACAAGTCTAAATGAGGTACAAAAAGAGGAACAAATGAAAAAAACGCAATGCAAGAAACAAAAACAAATGCATAATCATCAAATAGAAAAATGATGCAAAGCACAAAACAATAAAAACATCTCCAAACAAAAAACCAGTTTGGAGCACTACCATAAACAGATGTGCTCCAAACCTGCAGGGGGCACTCTATGGAGAGACACACAAGATGGAGAGACAGACAGAGAACAGCTGACTGACTGTTTCAAACTACAGTGCCAACAAATTGAACTTTCGGCGTAGCATGGTAATGTGACTTTAATTTGATTATATTTTACACCAGTCTCTCGTCCATAAATATATCACTGTACAACACTTTGCATCGTTTCTGTACTTGTAGCTGTTTTAATTGACGTTGATCCGTTGCAGTGTGTTTGGCCCTTGTCGGCCACTGTATTAAAGGGACCAATTCACTACCATGGACTCCAACATGAAGCCTGTCTTACAATAGAATCCAAACTGCTGATCTAACCCAGTTGGCATTTTTTGTCATTATGTTATACATGCGTGTAACTGCAACATTTGTGAAGCAAAAATACGCCTTTGTTTTTTCTAAAAATGTGTCTCTTGCAGAGTTAAAGGTACTCACAGGGCTTTTCAACTGTATCTGTCAGACATTACGCTCATGTGTAATTTAAAGTCTCCATGAAACCGCTAGGAGAGTGATATTTTCTTTGCATATTTATGGGTTTCCTGTAAAATCGTGGTCGCTCAGCCTGCTCTGATTGGTCAACTCCAACTGTGGAGCACTGGGCCATAACTGGCAGTAGGTCTGTGCACTGGTCATTAACTGGAACAACTTTAAGTATACACGCTGAGTCAATATTTTCTTTTTTTCTTTTTTCTTTTCTTTTCTTTTCTTTTCTTTTCTTTTCTTTTCTTTTTTTCTTTTCTTTTCTTTTCTTCTTTTTTCAACACATGTCACCACCTGAATATAAAGGAGCTCACATACCTCCATAGTTCTTTTTATTTTGTACATGGCAGCAGTGATTCCAACTTCTAATCTTTTTTTTTTTTTTGCCCAAATGAACAAAATGTGTTCTTGTCAGAGCGTCGTTCTGCTTTGCTGAGTTCATATCTATGATTCACTCGGGTAGAAGCTTTTCAGGAGTCTAAAAGTGTGAGCTTTTACAACACTGCTCCTTCTGCTGAATCAACTGAACCATTAAATAAAACATTAAAAGAACCTTGCAGTGACTCTTCAAACGTCCACATGATCTGTTTCAGTTTTCATTTGATAAGGCATGTTTAAGATTTTAACTTTGGAATTTTACATCATTTTCTCATTTATCTCTTTGTTTAACACAGTGTTTGATCTACTTTAATGTTAGAGAATTGTACAATATATTATACAAATGGATTTAATGACATAGTTTAGTGATTAGACCACAAGTGAGAAGAGTATATGGTCATTTTGTAAAATGTATTAAAATGTATCAATGTTACCTATCTTATGTTTAATAAATGTAATTTATATAATCACAAATTCAAGTTCTAAATTACAATTACCAATGTAAGTTTATGCTTTTTTTCAGAATATCATAATAGTACCATAATAGCATTGAAACATTTTACTGGACAAAATGTAATTGTTCTCAGTTTTAAATTAATATACAGGAAAACTAAACTGAAACTTGCCATTTAGCCTAAATAAAACAAAAATTCACATAAATAAAAGCTCTACTCCACATTTAGATATAATAAAAACTTAAGAAAATACTTTTGAAAAAATGCAGAATATACAAATTTACAGTATTTGAAAAATAACTTACTGTAAATCGTGAGACAGAGCTTTTAAACGACAAACTGGGTTACATTTGTGTTTTCTTCAACATGACAGTTCACATTCAAGTGAAACCAATAAATAACAGTTCAGATCATGCCTTGCATGAGTGAGGTTTGGTGAAATCTGGTGTTAAAATGGTAAAAAATTTAAATCTGAAGGTTCTATGTTCTAACTATTACGTGGTATCATCCTGCATCTATGGCTCAATAGGACACATCATTCCAATGATTTATACTGGTTTATACTGTTTTATAATGTCATATATCTACAAGCATTAAATAATGTAGCTTTGTTGACACGAACAACAGCTTTGCAGACAGAAAAATGAGACAAAACAACAATAATACATTAATAATTTATATTCACTACATTCAGTTGTATCAGGTTAAATTGTGAGGTTTGAGTCAGGATACAGGATCTACTTATTCCTGTTCTTCAATACATACAAAGGTAATAAATATCTAAGTTCATGTTTAGTAATTTTGTTTGTCTATAACATAGCGGTCGTCCCCTGGGTAAAACCCTGGAATAAAGAAAACATGATTCAGTGGAATGTCTTTACAAAATACTTTTATTTTCTTGCATTTCCAAACACGGTGAAGTGGCGTCCCCTTCAACAAGTGCATTTCGTGCATATTTCAGGACTATTTCTATTATATTGATTTAATTCAATTGGAATGACATAGGTTTACATTGTCCATTTATGGTGAAGCGGCGTCACTGGGTATTGACTGTTCTAGTCTGGGCTGTAGTTCAGACTGACTCCTAGTCTTTTTATGATTCGTCTGCCTCCAAAATCATCCCTCCATGCATTCAATTTACAGCAGGAACTGTCTGGTGAATTTGACATTGATAAATTGTACACTTACAAGTTTGCGCTTTTGCTTACACTATTTGTGGTCATTCATTTTCCAATTAAAATTTACTTATAATATTATTTTTGTTTGTTCTAATGAAGGTGTCTGGGTGAAGGTAAGCTCCAGCAGTCTGATTCCATTTCTTTCCATTGTGGATTTTTTTTTTTTAAACTAGTAACATATGCAATAGTGCAAAGATTTAAGTTATTACTTAAACTAAGTTAGAATGTTTTTCCATTAAGTACAGTATATCCATATTAATATACTCTAAAGTGAAATAAAAATAGAGTGTTTAGAATAAAAAAGTTGTCAGTGTTTTGTTGACTGTGAGTATATGTGACCACTAGAGGGAGTAGTGAGTTACTCATTTAAACTAACACCATAGTGTAGATGAGGATAACAACCCATTAGACACAACTTTCACAGTCAAAGAAAATGAGAAAGTG
>JAPQRQ010000003.1:17459800-17478575 GCA_037367365.1 Apogon talboti
CTGCCATTTCTATTTAAACCATGTAAATGCAAAACAGGAGGATCCTTCAATGATAAATGACAATAGTACTGATATTACTTGTATGTTTGTGGAAATGGAGAACAGTTCGTATTATCCACTTCCAGGCATCAAACTAGTGCAACACTAAAGAATGGTAGGAGTGGACCATTAGTGGGTTCACACTAAACCTACTGTATGTCCTGGAAGTGGAATAATGAATGAGTCCAACTTTATATAACACATTGCATACAACAGTCTTAAATGTTCAAGTACATATATTATGCTGATAGGAAGCTACAGGATAGACTGTTGTGTGGAGAAGGGGTGGGATTAAATAAATTATACTTCCTCTCACTCCTTTTCAAATATGGGAATGAAGTCATATTTTGTTTCATGTATACATATAAGATTTTCATGTTTTCTTGCAATCTTTTTTATATATAAGGACTAAAGTAGGATTACTTTCTTTGTTTGTTGCATATTAAACTGATCTGAACTGAACATTTGATTTCCAGTCATGGTAAAATACATTATTATTCACACACATATCTAACACACCTATATCTAACACACCAGTTGTGCAGGTGAAGATATATAATGTTAAATCTTTTAATATGCAACAACATACTGTCTATTACATGTTATATTGGCTTTGGAGGTGAGAGGAGCTACATTCAGCCAATCCCATAATAACTCAAAAGTAATTAAAGTTCCCTGAGGTTGCTCCATTGCAGAGTGGTGTTGAGCAGACATATGGAGCTAGGTTGGTTAATCACTCTGATGAAGGCTCTTGGTGTGAGCAGTGACGACTCAAAACATAGAAGCCAGTTGAAGATATATGATGGTATACTGACATAGAATCGATTATGATTGTTGTTTCCATGAATGTGGGTTTGCTTTGAGCTTTCCACTTCGCCCTCTGCTTTCCAAATTATTTGGGAAACCTCCATCAGTGTGGGGGTGTATGAACATTACACAGCATGAAGAGGAACTCTCCACTCATCTCTGCCACATGCAGTGGACACCATATGCCATGCACACACACACACACACACACACCCACACTCACACACACACACACACACACACACACACTCACACACACACACACACACACACACACAAATATGCCCAGGCTACACCCCGGGGCTCAGTGTTTAGGTGCAATTTTCTCAGCATCAAGATAGGCTTTCTGTCTTGCTGTTGCTATGACGACCCGACATGGGGATCAGGCAGCAGGGGGAAGAGTAATGAGGTGTCACGATACTGCTGTGGGTTACTGGTGACCTCTGACCCCTGGGGTCACTGAGAACACATGGACTGAGGAAAACAGGGGTGTGCTGTAATCATCCCTCTGAACCCGATCTCACGGCCGACTGTTTAAACCCCTCTAAGTGTATTTGGAAACAACACACGCCAGGAACAGAAGCAACAAAATGATGGGAAGATCTGACAAGAAAAAGGGTCTCAGAACTGCAGAGCTGCCACCTGCAGCAACTCAGAAATATGTTTCATAGTATAATGGCCAACTCATGCCAGCTTTGAATCAGTGGACAGGTTTACGGTGGGGATTTCTGTATACAGTGTCCAACTTATTAACCATTTGACCATCAGCGATTAGCCTGTTAGCTGCTAGTTGGCACCTGCACCTGTGTGATGCCTAATTTGTGTCTGTTTAACATGTGCAGCAGTAGATTTGTAATTCTAACACGTAACACATAAAGTCAAGGACTCTTTAAATATAATGATGCAAATTTGTGACTCAATACTATGCATATGAGTGGACAGGAGAGTAACTATATTCAATATCACACATATGTTTCATTTATTTTTCATTTTTCCTCTAGGTTGACTGAACAGTATCACAGATGCACTTGCACCAGTATTTGGAATTTATTAGTTTCTTCTTTGCACCACGACTGTTTTTAGTCAAGTTCTTAAAGTTGGTCTGTTGGTGTTAATTGGCAAAAATTCAGCACATTGTGATTCAAGAGGTTTGAAAGGAAACAAGACTTTTGTAACTACTCTTTGCATGTCTTTTCAGTGTGTACCGATTTTTTTATTACATTTTTTTATTTTAACCTTTATTTGACTAGATAAAAAAAAAGAGAAAATAAAATAAAAATTTTAATTGAAATCTCTTTTACAAGGGCATCAAGCAGCACACACCATACCATAATGAAAAACAGGCTCAAAGAGTGGTGATAACAATAAATTAAAAATAAAAAAGGCAATAATTTTGAAAGAACACAAAATAACAACAATTTGACAAATTTTTTAAAGTGTAGTGTAGTTTAGATCACCAGCAATTTTTTAAAGTGCATGATCTTTTTTTGTCTAATCACGGGTGATTTTGTCTAATCATAGGTGTTAAATACGTGACTGACAGTTTTAATTACCGATCACTAATAATATTCTATTAGATGTGACCTGGATGTGACTCAACCGCTCAAATATGTCTCAACGCTGGAGTTTGAAAACTGGTGTCACTGTAACTGCATGAAACACTGTCAGGGTGTTTCATTCATATTTAGGCTTTTGATTTGGAGAGAGAGTGAGAGAGAGAGCTGCAGGAGGAAAGAGTGTATTCTCAAATTTTCCTGATTCTCTGATTTTGGCTCCTGTAGCTCTTACACCAGTACTGGTATTGGTATGCAATGCCTGTAGCAATATACACATTCTATACATCTATATAACCAGAAGAACAGCAGCTAAAAGCTCAACAAAACCAATTTTTAGAGAGCAGAACATAACCCAAGTAACAATATCAATGCAAATATCAAAAATAAGTCTGAGACCAGCATATGTCATGAATTTTATCTATATTATAAAAGGGAAGTGGACCCTGTGTGTGTGTGTGTGTGTGTGTGTGTGTGTGTGTGTGTGTCTCAGGCATCACACAAAATCTGCAAAGAGTTGACTGCTGCAGTTTGGTATACTTATGTATTTTTGGTCAAGGAAGAGACTAGTGAAAACAGCAAGTTGATAGGACCAATATTTTGGAAGATATTAGTAATTTTGGAATACAATGGCCTTCCAATATCCAATCACATCGCTATGCCAGTGGAATTTACCCAAAAAGTAAAGAAAGTAAAGGAATGAGCTTCTGGACATCTTCAATTTCCCCCATGGGAATGAATAAAGTGTCTTCTATTCTATTCTATTCTATTCTATTCTATTCTATTCTATTCTATTCTATTCTATTCTATTCCACCACTAACACTAAGCAGATCCAACAGTTCAAGTATTATTTCTCTATGCAAAAAATCACTGAAGGAACCAAAGAAGAGCAAATATAAAGGTCACATTATGAAGAGATGGTTATGAATGTTTCTGATCCTAACTTAATGAAACTTCTGCTATCAGTTAATCCACTGTTTTATGTTACATTGAAATGATTCTGACTAAGAACAAATGGCCCAGGTTTTAACAGGTTCAGACTTTTCCTTCGCATCTTGTTCTCATGATGTCTTGTTCTCACACATTGAGGTACAGATAATTTTGCAGTAATGGACTGCGACCCAGTCCTGTGACGAGTCTGTATTAGTACCAGTTTCTGCTGTGATAACACCTTGTATTTCTCTGTCTCCAGCCCCACTGCTTGAATACATTCCCTACAGCCAAAAAGAAGCTCACACCAGTTAGTGTCTCATTACAGCATCAAAAGTATGTTTCAAAACGTGACACACTCAGACCACGGAGCAATAAAAATGTTGATGCAGCTGGAGACGAAATGAAATTCCGACTCCCTGATTATGTGATTATGTGTGATTCCTGTTCCTTTTGTGTGGATACAGACTCCCCTGCCCCCACTCGCTCTTTTAGCTACTGTATCTGGGTCAGGGTGATAGACAGAGGAGGAGCAGGGTGACTCACAAATGTTTTTAGTGTTTAAATAGTGTGTGTGAATGTATAAGTGTGTCGATGGTAACTGTCCTCTGATGGACTTAGTGGCTGGACAGACCTCACTGCTCCTGTGACACATTTCTTTTTCTTTTTCTGTTTTTTCTTTTTGTCAGTTCTTTCCTTCTGTTCATTATTTCGAGCACGTTTGCAGAAATCCAACATCAATGGAAATGCAAACAATCTGGATGAACTGATTTTGGGCATCAGAGTACCCTATCTCTTTAACCAAATGTTTGGCAAGATGTGCCAGTGATGAATATTATGATAACGTCCTTGTCGTCTTAACTTCTACTAGGTCAGCAATGACCCGTTTAACTCATAAAGACCCAAACAGCCACCACTGACCAAAATCATCCTCTGATATAAACTGTTCAATACCTGTTGATCCACTAATCCTATCAATACATGGAAATAATTGGTGTAAAATGCAGTTTGTCATTGTTTCATGGTCATCAGATATGACCCATTTGGACGTTCAGAGGCTCTGTAGTTACCGTGGAAACACTGTCATCTTCTACGACATTGAGCCACCGGTAAAACCCATGGAGTTGGATCAATGACAGTGGATGGAGATGCTTGTTTTATGCTCAGTTAATGATATATTTGCTGATAAAGTCTTCTTCTAATATAATAACCCTCAACTTTAATCTGAGATTTTTATGAACATCTATATGATCAGTAGATTAGATATAGGAAAATACCTCATTTTCACTTAAAAACCGCAAAATGCAGAGGATAACATATACAGTAGATGGTGATAAAACACTTGAGAAATATTAAATAGAGACAAAAATTCATCTTTGTAATTAAAAAGTAACACTGGGTCTTTATGGGTTAAGGTTGAAGGTCTATGGTTTGTGTTATATTTGAGCCGTGTTTAAACTGATGTAGTTTCGGTTGTGTTTTAGCCACATGCTTAACACAGACAATAGAGGATGTTCCCTTTCAAACGAAGTATAATACATGCATTTTGACCTTATAGTTCTTCTGTTTCCGTGAACTTTTGCTTTCTGTTAAAAATAGGCTGATGCTAGAATGGATCGGCCACAGGGATGGTCGGCTGTGAGAGAGATGACCTTATTAAACTAACCACTGGTAGGATGATATGTCAAACATAATGTTAAACATGACACAACCTCTACCTCATCAGCATTTCACTGGAAAATTTATACTTTTTACCTTTATCTGTGAGCTGTAGGTGTTCATTATTATTCATATTAAGATTTTGACCTAGAAATGAAGAAACTTCATGAAAAATTAATTAGAAACGATGATAATGGTTTGAGTAACTTTACATATAAATATACCAAAATTTAATGGGTTTCCCCTTCTAAAATGTGTGAATTGGGTGATTTTCCTTTGATTATTGTGATTTTTTGAAGGTTTTTGTCTGTTGTTTGAACAAAGCAGCTTTGTGTTGGTATAGTGAGGTGTTGGATCCATTCATGCTTTCAATCATGGCTATAGAATCTAATCATTTTTTCCCCATTTATCTGTCCAACAGGGGTGAGACAAATCATACAGGTGACTCAGCCAAATCAACTGGCTGTCATGACTTGTATGTTTGTGCGGTAATGGCTTTTCGGCTATTTGTTACTAGTCAGAATCATTACAATGTAACACGCAATAATGGATTAGCTAATAAAAGGAGCATCATTCATATATTTTTATGATCAGAAAACAGTAAAGGTAGGACAAAATTCATAGTTATCGCTTCATAATACAACCTTTATATTTGCTTTTCTTTGGCTCCTGCAGTGAGTTTTAGCAACAGAGAAATGATACTTGTACTGTTGGATCTACTTAGTGTTCACTTAGTGGTGCAAAGTTTGTCTCATTAGTCTGTTGTTTTATGAAATTATTCATGACATATGCTGGTCTCGGATTGTTAGCTTGTTTTCAATATTTGTTCATTTCACTGCTGGTTGTTTTGATTGTGTTCTGTTGTCTGATGCTTGGTTTTGTTGAGCTTTTAGCTGATGTTCTTCTGTTTACATGGATGTATATCCTGTGTATATTGCTACAAGCATTGCATGGCATTACCATGGCAACACAGATGGATCTGCCCCCGGGGGGCAGCTGGGTATAAGAAGTAGAAGTTAAATGGAATACAGACATATTGCAAACTGAGGAAGGTAAAAGCCTTTGTTTGCATTTTTATACTGCTTCATCAGCAAGTAAAACACCACCTTATTTCCTCAGATAGTGGCTCAGGCCTTCAGTGACCTCAGGATGTACCAGGCCTTTATGTGAAGAAGGTTGGTATAACAGACAGGGCTTAATTTCTTATTTCCTCTGTTTAATCAGTAAAAATTATGTTTAGGATCAAACCTATTTTTGATTCTCAACCATTTGTGGTGATTTGTAGTGGTCATGATAGGGCTGGATGTAATGTCCTTTTCTACAAGTGCAGCCAAGTACACTTCAGATAGAAACCATTCATTGCTCAACAGAGCTTGTCTGAATGTTGTCTTCCTGTGATTGTTATTACAAATGACACTTTTGTTGTAAAAGTGAAAACACACACCTGCAGTGACTGAAATTAGACAGTAACACTAAAAATGTGTGATCTAGAACATCCAAGTGTTGAAAATAGAAAAACATATTATTGAATATATCAAATTTAAACATTCAGAAGTGAACATTGTGCCTTAGTGGCAGCACATTATAGCAAAGACCTTTAGAAGACAGATATATGAGTGCTACCCGAGGCTTATCTGTTTGATTTTTACCATGTATTTGACTGAGTCAACCCCAACCTCGTCTATGGCTTATAATGGACTACCAATTTTTTATTTGAGGAACTATGGTAATTGCATTAGCATGCTAACAGTAATGGCCCTGCACAATGGCATTAGCACATACTTCAAGGAACAGTTAATGGACCCATCACAGCTATGTAGTATGGTGTCGATCCATTCATGTACGTTAAATGTTTTAGAGGATACAGCTCCAAAGCAGAATTTTACAGCTTTACCTGCAATCTGCATTACATCAGATTATCTAATCATCTTTCGATGCAGATGAAAACAGTTTCTAAAGCTATGTAAACATAAGCCTTTGCTTTGTCATGAATTCATGTATGAATATTTCATAGTGCTATGTTGAAATGGAATCCACCTCCAGGACATCTAGTCAGAGCTCGCAGGGTTGTTGAAGGTTTTAAAATCTTTCACTTTACTATAAACATATGAATGAGTGATAAAATATTGATGGAAATGCACTGGTGCACCAAAGCATGTAGGCCAAGCACCTGCTAGAGTGTATGACATCATCATTAAATCACGCATGAAGGCCGCCGGACGTTAAAGTTTTTGTAAACGATGACTGAATCCAAGCAAACTGAAGCAGCTGTTGTCCATTAAATAACAAGTCTGTTTTTATCACCTATTAGAAATTTACTGGAAATAATGAGTTTGGGTGAGCTGAAGTGAAGTAACTGGATACAAATCATGTTGACACAGTTTCCTCAAGGATGCTATATGTGTCTGCTCACTTTACAGTCCTCTGATCTCTCTTTTCCTGTCCTCGTTCTCTTTACCCTCTTGTCTTTTGTTCAAGCGTAGCCTTATGAGTCATCGGAATCAGAAATGATGCCCCCCCCCCAACCCCATCTACCCACCCCCTACCTCTGCATTATTGATCAGAGCCATTGAAGCAGACTCCACCTTATGACAGTAGTGCCCACGGAGTGGTTTGAATCACCCCTCCAGCCTCAGTTTCTCTTAGATAAGACCATTAACTCGGGCGAGGAAGGTGTCGGTGTACTCTGTGTACAGTATAATATTGTGTGTGTACATGGGTAGAGTGTAGCTGCGTGGAAAGTACACCTGGCTGATCTACAACTCAACACTAGTTTACCTTCAGGTCTGTTTCAAATGTTTTCTGAAGGGAAGAAAATCAATTTTATTGTGCTTGGCTGTAATGAAATAGTTGCAAGTGTTGTTTTCCAAATAGCAGTTTTTTACCATGCTACTGGGTATGGACATGTATTTTATATGTCCTTTTTATTATTTCAACTGCTTTTTTGGTATCTCAGACATATATCCTAGACATACAAACACAGTAAACACCAGATAACATTTTATCATAATAAGAAGTATTGTAGTCTATGTCAGTTATAACAACAGGTAGTGTAATGTATAATGTGATGTCTATATATAATTTAATGTAACCAGGTCTACATTTGTGGTTGCTTTTGCACAAACTAGTAAAGCATAGAAAATATGATAATAATTGTCATGTGTTGAAGAAACACAGTTACCATCATGCTAATGTTTAGTAAATGTATAATATCTACTGAACTCAACTAGAGTTGGCTGTAACCAAAGGCAAGGACCTCAACTCCAGAATGAAGGCAAAGAAGAAGTATCTTAAAGTTCTAATACTAAGGACGGATGCTGAGATTAGCTCCAAAAAGCCCATTCATTTTATTGTAACCTTTACCACATGAAAGCATGTATCAAAACCTAGTGCAGATGGCTAAATCTATGGGTTGAAGTGGAGCTAATAACAGTAAAAAAAAAAAAAAAAAAAAAAAAGCTGAAAATATTAATGAACAGCTGAGCAAGCAGGGTAATACATAATGTATAGGTAACAGATAATATAGATAAAGCCTATTTTTAATGGTCAAAATAGTGATAATGGGGGATTAACTGTAAAAACACTATGCTCAAGGATTTAGTGGTTGAAACTTCCAGCATCTGCGACTCGAACATGCAGTAAGGAGATAAATCCACAGTATGTAATTTCTGACACTAGACCTTGTCAAATCGAGTGGGGTCATGGGACTTGTTTTTATGTTAGGTAATTAAATTTTGATGAAATAGCTGCTGGTGATATTAGCTAATGATGGCAATAAACCAGCTTATCTGACTGCACTTTGGGGTAGCCTACAACATGTGATTTGACTTATCTGAATATCGCACCTGCAAGTCACAACCTAGATATCTGCACGGTCCATAAGTGGTCAGATTATAACAATAGATGAACCAAGGTGTTTGTAATGTGAGCACATAGTGAGTGTGTCTGTGAGCGTGCATTTAATTGCTGTAATTCTTCCTCATTACAAGCTGCACTGGAGGGATTCCTGCCAGTGTGGTAGGAGGTGTTTGGCTTCGGGAACAGTATGATCACAGATGCCTTGCGTGCTATGCTTGTTAATCATTACCAATCAAAAATATATTAGTCACACGTACACACACGAGTGTGCATACGTGAGCGCATACACAGACATAAACAAATGTGTGAAGACGCATGACTAGAATTACAACATCTACATTGTTTGGAGCCTTTATTTCATTGAAGCCTGTTTTAATACAATGCAGTGTGTCAGAATGGCTCAGCTGTGATGAGTCTTAAAATCAAATATTCTGTTTACCTCATCAGTGCTAGGATGTTATGAAGACGTCAAATAAAAAAGTGCTGTGATGGTGTACGTAGGAGTGTAAATGAGGCAGTGGAATATTAATATTAATTTAATACATGTCAGAGTCAGTGGCGATATGTGAATAATGAGAAAAACAAAAGGGCAGGAAAAGTATGGAAAATTCAATTTAGAATCCAGACTGTATACTGTAGACTGAATAAATTAAGTGGATGTCACCCAGTGGTTTGGTTGACACTTGGCTGTCACTATCATAATATCTTGATGTGATCATTTGGTCTAAGAGAAAACTGGGGAAAAGGGAGTGCAACTCACTAAGCTAACACTTCTAAAAACTGACTGAAAACATGGACTACACTGCTAACACTAACTGTAATGAACAAACTATTTCAGCTACTATTAATACATGCATTTGTGTTTGATAACAGTAATGCTAACTTACTGCAACCAATCAGCATGAGCTAATACTAACACTAGCTAACATAGGTTATTTATGCAAACATTCAGGTATTTTTAGCGAACTTCATGATGTGATTCTTCTTGTCAGTGTAGTGTAACTGCATTTGCACAAACGTGTGTTTTATTCAATTAACAGAAGCTCCACAGTCTGTGAATGACCAATAAAACACAGTGGTCACTAACACCCTCAGTACAACAACACTAGAGTCACATATAAAGTTAAGTTGAGTTGGAATGAGACTAAAACCATTGACTCACTTTTGGAGCCAGAAACATTTGAGAGCATTTGAGCAACTGCGGTTTTTGACTCTCATTGGCCTCATTTTCAGCGCCAGAAGCTGCTCCTTGTCTGGATCATAGACTGGATAAAAGAAGTGGATTATGCTATTATTATAACATGCTTTATTTTATGTTTTTGGTTTTTTTTGCGTTTTAGTTGTTGCCATTCTGGCTTTCTGGTGCCAGAAGTGATCTCAAATGGGTGGTTCCACATCTAATGTCTGTCCTCTCCACATGCTCTTTAGTGTGACATTTAGTGTAACTGGAATCATGAATAATAATGACATCAGCCTTGAATAGATGAATCCACTGATATCTGTGGGTCTTTGCATTAAAACTCACTGTCCAGATTCATGGTTCAGGAAGGATTTTTTTTCTCTTATGTTCAAACCCAGACAAAAGCACTGATGAGGGAGAGATGTCTTCAGAGCCTTCCCTTCAACCAAACCCCCCCCTTCATCTAGCGTCCACACAATTACACCTCCCCCTCCTCCTTTTTCTGTCTTGGTTCCCTTTTCCCTACAGTACAGTTTCTCTTTCATCTTTCCTGCTTCTTCTCTCACCCACTGCCTTAATTCTCTTATCCTCTTCTTCTTCTAACACTTCTGCCCCTACTTCGAGGCAGTCCTCCCCTCTTCATCCTGTACCCTCCTCCTCTCTCTCCCCCCCCCCCGTGTGTCTGTGATGTACTGTACTGTTTCACCCCTCACCCACTCGTACTTTTCTCTGTCTCCTTTTCTGCCTTCTTCTTCTTCTTCCTCCATAGGGGGTTGAGGGCTGCCAATCTATCTTGCTGCTCAGTGAACTTGCACACATACAGTAACATGAACACACACCTCCCTGGGGGGCTTTGGACATCAGTCTTTCCTGCTGTGGTACCGATCTGCTCACCAAGGTGAGGGGGCGTCTGTCTGTATTTCATCACTCTGCCCATTCATCTGAGAGGGTGAAATTATGGTTATCTGGCAACCTAGGGTTTGAGTTTGGTCGCCATTCTTGCTTCTGAGATAGATCTGGGGGCTTTTTTTTTTTTTTGTATATTTTAAAATTCAAATAAGTGTGTAGGACATTTCAATCTGCGGCCAATCTTTTAAATAAATGGGAAAACTTTTGCATGCTTTCAATACCATTTTGTCTCAAGCAGCCTGAGTGTATACCTCATTATCTTAAAACGCCCTCCTCTCACTTCACATAATGTGCAGTCAGCAACCTCTCATTGGAAAGATGTCACTGTAGCTGTGAAGGCAGCCTTTAAGTATGTGTTTGAGTCTTATTACCGACAGGTTTGGTCCTCATTGCGCCATAAAAACACAAAGCGACACCAGCTCTGCGTGCAATGAAAAGACGCTCAAATCTTTGCAAAGCTCCTCTAGCTTCTATTTACTAAAGTGCTCCCAATCACACACTCATTAGGGATGACTGATTGCCTCTTATTTATTGTCTCCAGGATAATAACTCTCAAATTATCAAGTATCCAAAATTGCTCTTAGATTCAATACTTAATTTATCCAGTCTTTCTCTCTGAACAATACAAAATCATCACTTTTTTTTTTTTCATTCCCCCTTTCGCTTCTAAAGTCAACAGTGTTTCTCTGGCCTTTACTTTCATTATTATCTTTTTGTTCAGGCACCACTTAGGATGCAGGTTGTTGATTATGGCCTCTCAGTTTCCATAGTGATGCTGAAAGGAATTATGGTCATAAATGGGGTAAAAGAGAGAAGAAAGCAACTATAGTACTTTAGTCCCACTCGGCCCTCGTCTTGTAAATGCTCACTTCAGACTCATCAATGCCACACTTAATCAAATTAGCCTGTGGACGCATTGTTCTTGAGACATGTGGTGGAAGTTTGAAGCACCTGGAAAGTTCACAGAGAGTGTGAATCGTATTTCTGATGATGAACCCAGAACAAAAAGCAGCGTCTGTCTTTTTGGGGCAGTGAAGATATCAATCATATTTTATACTATCACAGATGGTTGAGGACAAAGAGGAAGTTGATGGATGTTTCCCAAATATGCTTGTCATTTCTAATCAAAAAGGGCTTTATTTAAACCCAAATGAAGCGCCTAGCATGTTTTTTACACACACATATATGATGTAATAAAAGGCAATAACGGTTAACACTGTAAAAGTAATTCTGTTGTAAGCCCTGCAAAGAATTTCTGTCAGATTTGGAAACGAATCCTATTTTTATCTTAACATCTCTAGATTAGTATTAATGTAAAGTTTAACGTTTTTTTGCACATTTATGGTGAACATGGAGCTACCGTTTTTGATTGAAATGTTGAATTCTCTTCTTTAATGACTTTTTTCTTCTAATTTATACGGCTAATGTCATATATATATATATATATATGTAAAATGCTACAAAATTATGTATCTGCACAGTAAAAACTGTAATAATAATTATTTTGGAAAGATGGTACGGGAGATTAACAGGTGAATCAGAGCAGCGTACACAGTGATGCAGATGCTGTACTGGTGTGTCGTGGTGAAGACAGAGCTAGACCTGGAGATGAAGATCTAAATTTAGCTCAGATTAATAAGAATAATTTAAGCTCAGATTAAAAATGTTGGCCCTCCACATTGGGTGCCAATAGTCGAGGTGTCTCAGCATATCTGGTTAGGATGAGGTATTTCAGGCACGTCCAAAACAGAGGAGACCCTGTAGCAGGACTTGAGACCCAGGACATGCTTGAGGGAGCATGTTTTTCAGGTGGCCAGAGTATCAGCGTTACCCAGGGAAGCCTGGGCTTTTCTGCGTAGGCTGCTGCCCCTGTGACCCAGATCTGGACAAATGGTAGATAATGGATGGAATGATGGATGAGTGGATGGATGTGACCTGAGGCTGTGTTCACACTTGGCAACAACATGCATTTTTTGTGATCAATCAAAAATGAACTTAAAATTCAGATGTGAATTCACCCAAAACACATTGAGATCCAGTGGCTCAGACCACATTTCTACAACAGATATGTTTAATATCAACATTTATTCATATGTTTAGCTTATTTCAATATTTTAGTGTTGTAGCCAACTCACTCTACAATAGGCGTTCGGTTGGGGAGGAAGGTGAGTATATAAATCCTACAAAGGCCAGAGTTCACATCCTGAACTTCTCAATACACAATAAAAGTCCTTTGGTTACTCATACAATGTATTCCCTCAAAATGCCAGATGTACCATGAGCAGTTACATGACTATAATGTTCATATGCATGTATCTTGACTTCATATGAATTATAAAGCTTTGGAAACATTTATTAGATTTACAAATTAAAGATAACATTTATAACAAACATTCTGCCGCTGTGGTTCAATGGTTATTTCCAAAGCTTTATTTTTGACTCAGGTACATATATCAGTTGCATATGAGCTGGGTTGAGGCTGCATATGTCCATATTCTTTTAGTAGTGCGTACTCAAATGTGCCACGTTGAAGGACCACCTACTCAACTGATGTCCTCTTCATAAGCAGAAGTACACACTCATTCAAGTGCCAATGACATCATGCAGAGATGCATCGTGTATGTGAGTATAATAAATATCTTTGGTGATTTGCCTCAAACACACAGAAATAGATCCAGTTTGTTGACTCTATTAATTTCATCTTCATCTTTTTTTAATATATTTCTCGTGACAATAATATATTCAGTCTTTACCATATGAATTCTGCCAGGATTGAACAGATGTATAGAGCTTGTGATCCGCTTAACCCCTACCCTGTGAACAGATCACCCAAGATGCATACTGTAGAAAGATGCTTTAGCAACATGAGGCAACCCACTCCCACTGTGGATATACACTACTTACTTGAACACAATGATTCTTACTATAATATAATCTAATGCCAACATAAATCTGAATACTACATTCCATCTCTGCTTTATAAACCCTTAATCTTACACATTGGACCTTTAAAACTAAACTGCATCTCTGAGCGTCCACGTGAGTCAGATACTGTATTTGTGGTTCCTTCTTCATGTAAAGAGCATCGATGAGCACATGAGCAGCTGAGTCATAGGTCAACTCCACTTTTGGGTGTCAGTGTCGTAGTGTTGTCAGCTGCTCAGGTTACTTATGCACACATAGTAGTCATTCTGCAGAGGAGTGTCCGGTTGCAGAGATGATGTCACCGCATCAGTGACGGGAAACACTTTCATGAAGCTGAGAGCATGAGTGGAGAGTGGGTAGTTTGACTGATATGTAATGCTGGTTTTTACCTTGAGGCTGGTGGTTTGCTGAGGGATACAGTCTCTGGGTGACTAATGGGGGGATTGGGGGGGCGGAGGGTCTCTTTGTGACATATGGTGGTGGGGTGACCCCCTCAGAAGGAGCTATTTGACCAGTGGCTCTCCCACTGAGAGCAAACCCTCTCTGTGTATATCCGTGTGTGTTTGGCTTGTGTGCTCATGCACCGTGAAAAATGCCCCATCTGCAATCCACACTTCCATTGTAGGGGCAAATAAAGGTCACACTGGGACTGCAGCCGTTTATGTGTTTTCTCTTTGTCCCTATTTTACAGGTAGCGGAGCTAAAGCACTCACTTGCTCATCATTACAGCCTCTATAAATACACTTCATACTGTGAGCTCTACAGAAGTAGCCTTCAGCGAGCGTAAAAGCTGAACGATGACAGTGCAGAGTGATTCTGATGTCTATTTCTTTCTATTTTTCAGCACAGTGGAGCGAGAGAAACCGGGGGGGAAAGGTCTGTAAATGTCTATATTCTCCGCTTCCAGCATGACCAAAAAATCTGAGAGCATGGAAACAAGAGAGGTCAGCAGTAAAAGAAATGATAGAACAAGGACAGACAAAACAAAGGGAGCGAATAAATGGAAAAACTGAGAGAGCATTTGTGCACCTGCTGTGTAGAGAGAATGAGCTGAGAGATTTAAATATGGCTTTGGAACCAGAGATGATTGGTCGTCCAAAGAAGATACATGTCTGCCCCCTCAACCTGATCTCTTTTCTGTTTTAGACTGTTTCTTTTTTTGTCTTCTGTGCAATTGTATTTATTTCTCTTTATGTATCCATGTCATCGTCCTGTGATTGTTATGACATACAGCCGTCTGTGGACCAGATGGACAAGCATCGCTCATCTCTCTTGTGTGTTTTGCGCGTCTGTTACCTCATGTGTAGGCGGAGAAGCATGTGTGCACTTTCATATCCATGTGCGTATGTGTGAGCAATCTTTGTGTGCATATACGTGCATGTGTGTTTTCCTGGGCTCACCTTTAAAACACAGTTGCATGTGTTTTTAACTGTCTCTTAAAAATATGATAATCTGTCAAAATAAGTCACTGTATTTTAATATATAAATTACCATGTAAATTGTAAGATATTCTTTCAGCAACAGCCATTCTCACCTCTTAATAAATTCATCCACAAAGAATGAATTGCACCTTGTTAGTTGCACAGTATTTGCCACTGCAATCTGTCCCATTTTAAAGATGCACCCACAAAAACTTCTGTGCTACTGATACACTAGTGCAAGCACGGTTATAAGGTTTTGTACTTGGTTGCAGTTTACCCATGTTGTGCATCAGCATTTCTAGTGTGTCAGGCATGTATTGGAATTTCAGTGCACAGATCGGTCCATAATGAAAAGTACATAAACTGCAAAAACCTTCAAATTGCATGTATTTAATGAGTAGACGTGTGCACACAGTGCTCTCCACAATCACAAACCAACTGTCACGCTTCTTTGACACAAGCTGATGAAATGACCGTCCAGTCGGAATCGTCTCAGCTGTTTATGTGGTTCAGGAAGGTCTGAAAGGTGATGGATTAACATCTGACTTAAAATTATTGCATCGGCTTCTGCAGAAACACTAGTATTAATGTTCTGTTTGTTGTTAGAACTGACTGTGTCTCACAGCGTCTCTGAATTCCAAAAGAGACTGGGCACATTTATTCAGCGTGGTAACATCATGAACAGCTGTTACATCATAGGATCGCAGGATGATAAGGGAAGATACAGTATAGGGCGCTCTGATCTCAATTAGCACTTTTTATAAATCAAAGTAACTCCAGGAATACACAAATGCTGACCTGATCCTTCCAATATCTGACTGAAGTTTTAATTAATTAAGTTTTTTAATATTTTATTTTAGATCTAAAAAAAAAGGCCCATAGGTTGTGAATGTGAGAGTGTTGTTTGTCTCTGTGTCAGCCCTGTGTTGAACTGGCGACTTGCCCTTAAGTAGCTTGGATAGACTCCAGTGACCCCCGTGACCCTAGTGAGGATAAAGCGGGTTCAGAAGATGAATGAATGAATGAATATTTTATTTTAGATTTTTTAAAGAACAAGAATACAATTACAAATACAATTACATACTTACAAGACAGGACAATATCATCACCTCACAATGACAGGACCAAAGACAACAGACAGACACACAGACAAAGAAAAAAAAAAGAGAGAGAGAGAACCATATGACACAAATAAGATGAAGTTTTCATTTCTGATGTGATTAAACAGTATTCACTATCATACAAGCTTTACAAATTCAAAGATGTAGTTTGTAGGAAGTTAACACCAGCCTCCTGCAGGTGTTCATTACATAAGCCAAACTCACGATTTCTACTGCTCTTTTGTGAATTAGACAGTTTTTGCAGCATATTTGCATAGGCAGGTGCAGTTTTTTCACACAGTGTCTGTATTATTACCTCATTTACATCCATGCAAATTAAACTGTCACCTTGTCGCTATGTGCTTGACAGCTTGGCCGCCCAGTTTTTGGTGAATTCCACCCTTTGTGAATTACGTGCTATACTGTATTTGTTTCATTTGCACTGGTTTTGCACCCACAAAAGCCCTGGAATATTTTTGTGGCTCTGGCCCTAAATGTCATCGCTGGGTGCAGACGAGGGTGCTTGTATCTCATTCCGTGCTGCTTTGATGTTAGTCTAAGAGTTTGCGGCGTTCAAAACAAGCAATATCTTTGAGGTACTGCTCATGCAAACTGAACATTTTGTGCCGCTGCTGTTGCTCACTCATATTAAAGACATTCATACTGGTGAGAAGCAAGGGTGGCTGTTACTATGCTACACTACTGTGCATAAAACTACTCACACCATGTGCAGCTTGAATTGTATCTACTGGTGGGATGGTGGCAAAAGGCCAATTATTGACTGATTTCTCCTGACAACCTCAGTTTGTTTGGCTGCTTTTCTGTTGTATATCTCATCATAACAGCTTTAGAAGTGTTTGCTGCCTACAGACTTCAGGAAACTGTGACGGAACAAGTGTGATTTTGAGCTTCAACCTTTAAATCAAGTATTATGACGCTGATGATCTTAATTTTGGGCCCCTGAAAGTAGACAGTCACGGTAACCTACTCACCAATATCTTATGAACTGTGAAAAGCTAAGATCATCCTTATAGAAACAGAAACTGTAATGTTCATGCTACGTTATAACTTTTTCTATGTTCATGTTGTGTTATTAAGTTTGTCCAAAAGAGGCGCTCTTGAGTTATCATAGGTTTTGGTTAAGCCTGCAGTGAAGAAGAAATGCGGAAGGCAGAAAAAGTGACAAAAAAAAATGTATTGATGCTGGCGAAAGAAGCAAACTAAAGAGATATAAACTTCACGAACTGTGTCGGTGCACAATTCAAAACTTTACAGAAACTACCACTGTAGAAAACTACAGTCAATGAAGTTACAGTGGTAATTTACTGCCACATGCACAACTTTGATTAGAAGCACTATTGCTTTTGTTTATTTTATAAGACAGGTGCTTGGAGAAGGACAAGTAGACCTTGTTGTTTGCATTTGTGATTAATGTTCTCAGTTTGACAGTCACCCCTGATTGGAGATTCCTGATATTTGTCAAAGAACATTTGTTAAAGTAGTAAATGTTAGAATAAATACAGCATACAAGTAGAAGTTAAATGGTGTGCAGGAGTCTTTTTGCAACAAAGAATTAAACAGTGGAAAATCCTGACTGCACACGTTATCAGGGTAAACATGATCTGAAATAATTCCCAAACCTCCCTCTCATTCATCCCCCACACTTGGCCTGGTTTGGACTAAAGAACTGCCAAACCAGACCCAGGCCTTTGGGATCCTGTTACAGTCAGCTTATTAAATGTGCCAACAGCGATCTCAAAGAGAGATGACAAACATAACAATTGATCAAAAAGCGATGAACAGAGACACTACCATGATTTTTTTTTTTTTTCAGAACTTCAAGACCTGATGTGAGTGGAGCTTCAGTGTAAAACAGCCCTGTCCAATACAAATATTTTTCCACACAGGCATTTTCTCCCCTGTCCACTCAACCTGTGTGTACAAAATATCTGGGCACAATAAAATGTAAAAGTGATTACAACCTGAGGAAAATGTTTGTACAAGCCATTGTTTCTGGTGGACTTTGGACCTTCAGTGGACACAGAGGGTTGAGTCTGACATGGAGCTGACAGACACAACACCAGTACAAACGTCTACAAATATGTTTGTGCTGACGATGATCTATTACAGCTAACACATTGATTTGTTCACCTATATGACCTATGCTTATTGATTCAGCTGCATGTTCGTCACACTAAGCAATAGAGCCTGACCGATATGGGATTTTTGGGGCCGATGCCGATACCGATATTGGGGGCAAAAAAACCCCGATATATCGGCCGATATCCGATATTAATGGCTGATAACCGATATACCGGCCGATATATGAAATAAGAACATTGATATACACAGGATATATACGTACATGAACACAAATTCTTATAATACCCAAA
>JAPQRQ010000003.1:17490854-17539852 GCA_037367365.1 Apogon talboti
AGCCACCGCCCCCCGTAACCCGGCACCACCCACACAGAGCCGCATCCCGACCAGTGAGAGAGGGCCAGAACCGCCACAGTATCATGGCGGCAGGGACCCCCACCTCGCGAGGGAGGAGCAGACCCCATGAGAGTGGCACAGGCACTGGAGCCAGTAGCTGCCCCCCCACCCCTCGGCACGGAGGGCCCCCACCGATGAAACACTGGGGAATCTAAGTATAAAACATTAAAAGATTAAACAGTATAAAGCATTAAGAAGATAAAACAAAAGCATTGGTTAAAAGTCAATTAAGAACCAAGATAAATACAAAGTTAAAAGTTAAAATAGCATTGGTATACATATACATATTCATAGAAATCCATTAACAATCCATTAACAATAATAACATCGTACACATCACATCATTTTTAGAAAAGTTTTAATCTACACAAATGAATATAAATAATCCTGTTGAGTATTATCATGGGGTTAGGCTTAGGATAAACTAGGGTCACACACAATGTTGATGCATTTTTTGTCTCACACTGTGACGTTCCAGACCCTATAATTCTATTTCTACCTGTACACATAAAACTTTTTTTTTCAGCCCTTTATCTGTGTTGTCCATGTTACCAGCTCAGGCTTTCCGATAGAGTTGCATTATGGGAGCTCTGTAGCTGATGTGTGTCCTTATGTGGAAAATGTCAGAGGTTATAGTGACGCAGATGTGTTATGATGTCAGCACTTAGAGCAGATGCACATGTCAGCCATAGTGTAAGCTAACAAGACTTTTATTACTGGACTAGCACAGATTTATGCTTCTCTACTGCTTCTTCAGGAAATAAAAGGCCTGAGTGTTTAATGTTAGTGGTGTGTCTTCCCTGCCTTCTTCAGTGCAGAACAGACTTAGACAGCAAATCTGTTACCAATAATGAGCCACGCTATGCTGGGGAGTTTTAGCACTAAAACTAAACATCTCTGGGGAAAGAAAATCTGAGAAGGTAACATTAAGTTCTGAGGAAAGTAAATCAAAACTAGCGTGTCGACCTGTGGGGATCCACGGGTTGTAGATGTGGTAGTTTTCATGCTGTTGTATATTCATGCATGCTGTACTGCAATTGTCCAGCAGTCACCGCCAGTGGTTGTAAGGCTATTTTATTCCAAAATTACTAATATCTCCCAAAATATTGGTCCTATCAACTTATCGTTTTCACTACTGTGTTCCTTGACCAAAAATACATAAGTATGCCTAACAGCAGCAGTCAGCTCTTTTCAGATTTTGTGTGAATCCCTGGACACACACACACACGCACACACAGAGGCCATTTGGCTTTTAATATATAGATAATGATTAACATTAATATTAGTGATGCACTGCTATAAAAAAAACAAACCTGGAACTGTTCTTGCACTTTTTAAGACAATTTTTGATCCCATTCCATCATTTACACACGTAATGTTTGTCAATTTAAAAGATAATGTTACAAGTCAAAACAGTTGTGGTGGGTGGTAAAACTGTTGAACTATCAGACTGTAAAAATACCCATTGTATTTCAGTTCAGTGAAATCAATGTAGCCTCCTCTGAACCATAACTGGTGCCTCATTAAGAAAGAAGTTACAACAAACACACAGAAATTACTTTAACAGCACCATGACATCAGACTTAATAAGCAGATAATAAACTGTGTGAATGTCAGATCATGTATATTTATGTCCATTTAGTTTTATAATTTGGACCAAGAGGAATCACTGCAATAGGATGTACTTTCACTTTGTGGAGCCCCCCCCTTCCTGATTTCAGCTCCTGCAGCTTCAAAGGTTAATGCATACTGAATAATCATCCACTTATAGCGATCGATTCAAGGCGAACGGACATGATCATTATAAACGGTTTCCATTGCATTTATTTGTTTCCTTCCAGTTGTGCAACTAGGAGGGTGATTTTACATCTCTGACATCACGTGGGCTGTAGCTGAGATTCCTATCTCATGCAGTGAAGTCAGAAAGAACATAAATGAGTCATTAGTCTTTTATTGTATCTGTCAAATGAAAATGAGGATCATAGAAAGATGCTGATAATGAGACAGAGTGAGATGGGAAAGTGTCCACAATGAGGCAGTGTTGCAAAATAGAAACAAATGCACTGACTCTAGATGCTTATGGTCACCATGGCAACCACTAAGTGACATATTGCTTTATTCTGTTTTCTTCACTTTTGCAGACTGGATACACCCACACACAGACAAGGGCTTGTGTTTCTTGGCTGTCTTGTTTTCATCTGGACATCAGACAGGCAATGCACACATGTAAATATGGATGTCTATGTGTGTGCAGTTCAGTGTTTGTCAAATAAAGTGACAGGATAAAAAAAAGGCAAAGATTTGAGCCAGTGTGAAGTCAGCGGGGTGGGACAGAGGACACCCCCCCCACCCTCCCCAGGAGATGGACAGATGTGGTGTGATCTAAATGGACAGAGATGGAGAAGGAGACGAGGGAAGGGAAGGAAATATGGAATGAAAGCATGTATCTCCTCAAACTCTGCTGACAGCATGTGCCATGTAAAGAGCC
Organism: Apogon talboti; assembly: GCA_037367365.1. Lineage (NCBI taxonomy): Eukaryota > Metazoa > Chordata > Actinopteri > Kurtiformes > Apogonidae > Apogon > Apogon talboti. Next base: position 17,493,403 of record JAPQRQ010000003.1, read on the forward strand.
ATGAAATGAATGGAAGGTAAAGAGGAGGATAGATGGGGAAGAACTGTGGGGGGAAGGTGGAGGAGGTAGACCAGACCGAGGGAGGGTTCATGATCCGTCTTCTAGCACCTGACACCGGATCGATACTCAGTGAACCACGGCAAAGCGCCCACATCTCTCTCTTTCTCTCTTCCCCTACTCGCTCTCTATCTTGATCTCTCTCACCCCCCTCCCCTCTAGCCTCCTCTTCTCCCCAGTGTCTGTGCCTATGACCTCTCTTATCGGTCCTCCAAAACAGACGGACAGGCTGCTATCCCTCTTCTTACGCGGGTTTTTGAAGGCTGATACCGATGTCAGTTTGTGCTCTGAGGCTGCAGGTGTAGCTGCGTCGGTTTAGTTTCTGACATTTACCACTAAACCTATCACTGAAAACCTTTAAAAAGAACATTTTAGATGATATTACAGAATGCTAACAATCCTAGATTCAGGTTTCTTAATAAAATGCATGCTTTAAACTATCCAATAATATTCATGTATTAATTAATGTAATTTTTTAAGGTGTGTGAACAGTATCATATCATGACCTTAATTAAAATCTTTGCAGTTTGTTTGTCATTTAATGATTTTAAAGATCATTAAAACACATTGTAGTCAGTTTTGCCAACTATGTTCAACAGGCAGCCTGCTTGAAAAGTGGTTAAATATAACAAGATAAATTATGTGGAGGTTTCGTTATTTGTCTCCCATGTGGGAAAAATGTCTTGAACAAGGGCAGTGCTGTAGTGCAAATATATTAAAAACATAAAAAAAACTTCTAAGGCATTAAAATACAGAATATGACTATGAAAATAAATACATTGACACATAAGCATTTACTTACATAAGCAAACACAAACATCCATTATATCCATTCCCCCAGTTACCTCTTCCTTGTAAGCTTGTAGGACCATTATAGAAATCGAAATATTGTCATGATATAAATGTTCATGTCAGTTGTTATTGTTATAATTATCAGGATAAATGTCAAATCAATATCACTTTTGAAGTTAAAAGACTGTTTTTTTTTTCCTTCCTGTGTGGGAGTTGAGGAACCAGATGGTTACTTGTGGCTTACAATGATTATTTATATTCGGAATGTGACAAACATTTCAGGAATCTAGAAAACAATGCTGTGTATAATAAAGTAAAATCAAGCTCTGACACATTTTGAGAACAGAAACAAAATAAACGTTAGAGATGAAATTAAAAAAAAACATCTATTGCAATTATATTTATCACCACGTAAAGTTATATTATTTGTCATGTCTGTTGACATTTGTCATTATTGTTTTGTTGAAACACCTGAATTCAACGATTCCCAAAACTTTGCTCTATATTGTGTATTTTATGAGAAAAAAGTTTAAATGAGCCAAAAATCATCCTAGATTTGCCACTAGCTCCTTTTAAATAAATTATAAATAAAAATGGTAATGTCATCAAGTGAGAAAATTGCTATGCTGACAACTATAATTGCAGCTGACTAAAGATCCACAACGCAATAATTGTGAGGAAATCTATGTTAAAATATCAATAATTCTGATCCAAATGTTTCCTGTTGTAGAGCTTATACTAAAAGATTGATCTAAACCCCAGTACATGGGGTAAATGTGTATTCTATCATTAACAAGGGACTCATCAGGACTTACTGTACCTACTAAACCAAAACCAGCAGCAGAATCTGTGCATCGTAGTCGTACATGAACAACATCCACATCAAAGATAACCAACCATACGTACAGTCATATGTGGAACTGTATCAGCTCTTAAAACAGCAACAAAACTATATGTGTCGGAGAACTGTGAGGTCCAGCGGCAACCAAACCATATTAAGCATCTGAGAAACCTAGTGGAGAATATAACGAGGTGATGAAGCAGTGGCCAAAAGAGGAGAAAAGAGCTGCTGGGGAGCAATAGACTCCAATCATTGAGTTGTTTGGCAGTGGCATGAAACATTATGCAGGTACACAGAGACGTAGTGTGTAGCTGTGGTAATGTGGGAAAGTGAAAGCAAAGTGATTCATGTCTGTTGGTGCTCACATGATGATGATGTTGATGATGTAAATGCTGCCATTTTATTCAAATTCATGTAAATGCATATGCCAGTTAAATAAATAAGTATGATAATAAAGTGCAGCTCAGTTTGGATTGAGATTTGTGTTCCTTGGACAACCTCACATAAATTCAATCAAATATTTCTCAGCTGTATTATTTTCAAACCTGAGATGCTAAAATGGCTGTTTTATTGCGAATTCTCTATAGAATTTAATGCCATTTATGTATGTATGAGATCATCCATCTTATTTTCCCATGATCACACATTGCCCATGATCTCTTTTTCTTCATCAGTCTTTGTTTTATGGACCTATTTTTGTTTCCAAAGTAGCTATTGGCATCAGTGATGGAAGGGCAATCACTCATGTATAACACCATAATGTAACTTGCATTGTAATGTATTGTACAATTGATGATCACTAAAATACCTATAGCAACAGAAAAATTGTAAATTACATGATAAAATGAATAACTAGTCCTTGATATGTGTGGAACCATACAGCAGCAACTGTGACTTGAAATTGAAGCCAATGTAGTAAACAGATTGGCCTGCAAAGCCCCACAGTCTAATGTTACATTATAATATAATATAACATTTGCTTTGACGACAACATGCATTTGCCATCATTTTGATGAGCTTATGCAATGTCATAACATTTGGACAAATAATATCACTGAACCAACCCCAGCTCATAACACCGCCCCCATAGGCTTGTACTGTAGGCACTAGGCATGATGGGTAATTAGTTCTAGTGCCTCTCTTCCCACCTTGATGCGTACATCCTTCTGGGAAACAGTTCAATCCTTATGCTCTCTATCATACTGATGGTTGTTTAAGTAAATGAGAAGTTACTGCATCAGTTAAGAAACATAATAACTGCAGTAATTATCCAATGAAAAACTCTCAGCTAGTTGTTTAGTTAAATCCAGGAGGGGACATTTTTGGTTGGTCTGTGTATTGTAAATGCCGTATTATTAGTTTTGCAAAGTCAGACCTATCTACTGTATCTCTATGCCAGTACTTTAGATAGGATTGGCATCCTCCGTTATCCCTCTATTGGCCAGTGCTAATTGCGGGATGCTACAACAATGCATTTGCAAAACAGTGCCTAGAGAGGAGTTGCTTAGGTACACACAAGGATGGATATTACAGTACTGAAATGACTAAGTCAGTGCAACAGGAAATGGCAATTTTAAATAAATGAAGATGGCATTTTCTGGCTGTCGTTGCATCTCAGAGGTTGTTGATTGTTCATGTATCAAGCGGAACTTTAAAAGCAATAATGCACAGATAGTTGAAGGATGGAGCAAGACAGTCCAGACACTGCACGACTACAATATTCAGTTACTCAGGTAGAGTACTGTCAGTGAGTGAGGCTTCTGTTGAACCCTCAAAGACTGAGACCATCTATGGCTAAAATGTTCAGTATTGTTTTAACCACTTATACTAGTCATATGCTTTAAAAAGTCAGGTAAAGTGTAGTTTTTACAGCTTTTCAGTGGTACAATAGGTCTTGTCTGAATGTTTAGACACAATAGGGAATATGTTTATGCCCTGACATTGTGCAGAATTAATTCATCATAATTTCTTCATGTGAGTCAAAAAATGCTGTTACATTCTTAGGAAAGCTTAAATATCGACAACAAATCTTTTGGAAGTCTAAAACATCAACGACCAAAAGGTAAAGTATTAAAAACATCATATTTTTTGCAGTATTTTTTCTCATACATTTACTCAATCTCAGATAAAACCAAATGTAAAACTGTGACTTAAACTGAGCCAAATTAAACTGAGCTTCTCCTGAATCAGACTGATACAACAGAAACACTTTAGAAAAACTAAATAACCTAGTAAAGGTCTTCCCCACTCACTAATGCTTTGCTTGCTGCATCCACTACTTTTACACAGACTATGTTTAATCAGTAATACCAAAATGAACGGCCGTCAGGAGTCGCTGCTTCATAACCTCTTCAGTAAAGACCTCCAACATCACTGAGCTGATGAAGTCTGGGATGTGTTTTCCATCTGCAAATGAACTTCATTACACAGGTCATATTTGTGTATATAATATCTGACACTGATGATGTGTGAGACTATCAGATGGACGCAGGATGAAGGCACAAGGTGAAAGGCCGTGGTATCTTATGTCATTTCACAACCCAGCAGATGTGCCATCAAATTTAATTTACAGATTAACGAATGACACAGGCTTAGTCCTCAGCAAAACCACATCAGGGAATATTGAAGCTTTTCCCTCTTTTCATGAAAATCCCTGTAATGGTTTCACTCATGCCAGACTGACACAAGCTCTCTGCTTCCGCTCGCATCTTGCAATATTACCAGTGTAATGGACCGGCAAGAATTGATCAAGACGCCAAATGGCAAAGGTTCATTCAATTAGCGACACCCCACCCCCCGCGGACGCCGAAAACGAAATTATTTGAAACACATGGGAGACACCCCACAAAGCTGCAAACCTAATGAAAGGTATTCAGTTAATAATCAGTATTTTGGAAATTGTGTTTAGGAAGATTTATCTGGTTTTAAGACCATCAGGTTAACTGAAATCAATGCAGCGTCTCCGTGGTCAGACACTTACCAATCACCTTCCTACTTTTTCAATCTCCCATCTCCAATAGCTGCCAAAGACACAGCGTGGTATGGATTTTTGTAATGTTATTTGCCTACTAGTAACTGTATCCATGGAGCCTCTGTTCTCTGTGCTGCCAATGTTAAATGGGTTTTTGAGAAGGGGCTTTAATACATTGTTTAATTTAACCATGTGTATCAACTGACTACTCCATATAATGACAGGAGAGCACAGTGGATTTTAAGCAAAATGTTACCTTTACTGGTCTATGAGAGTGGCTGTGTTTTTCTGTCTGTCCGGGGAAACAATGTCAACAGTTTGATCCATCCCTGAGCGAAATCCTACCAGCAGAAAAACATGTCCTCACACTGTCATTTTGTCCTTTTCTCTTTATTTTCTCCCTGTGTTTAATCCCGAGAGAGAAATAGCAGGAGAGGGAGAAAGAAAACAAAATATGAGCGTGACACACTTGCTCATTCAACCTGGAGAAACACCAACAATAGAGATGGAAAATGACAGCATCGCTTAGCAACAATACAGATTTTGTTTATTCATACATATGATAAATATGTACACTGGCTAATTTATTTATTGTTACTGTCACATTGCCACGCTTGTCATATTTTGATGTGCTTATCTACACATTGAGTTTCATTACTTGAAGGCTGAAGAAATGGAAAGTAGGGGGTTGAAGTCAAAGAGGAGAAGAGCGAGTAAACAGCTTTGGTGGATTGAAGGAGGCAAGATGTGTTCAGTGACAGGATGGGGTCAGGGGTCGCTGCGACAATGTCAGTACGACCCCCTCTGCACTTTGTTTGAGGAATGCTAAGGAAGGGGCTTTAGGTCGGTCTCTTGGGAAAAGAGGAAAAAGAGCAGACGGTTAAAGACAGGAAGGATGCATCAGCCTTCTATACCTGTTAGCATCAAAACACACTGAATAATGAAAAACACCATTCCCATACTGCTTCTCCAGGTATACTGGCAAAAAGAACATGGAAAAATGAAAATAAAAAGTGAGAAATAATAGCAGACCGTGGGCCGATGTTCACATTTTCAAAGCAAAAATCTGGATTTAGTGATTTTGAGCGTTGTCAAGAGCTGCTGCCATATTAACTTTATAAATAATGCACTGGGATGATTTCTTTCTGAACATAAATCTTAATTTATGCCTTTATGTCATGAATATATAATGTTTTGTGTTCCCCTGAAGCCTCATTACAGATCACATGTTAAAGAAAACGACCAAGGAACTACCGTGACATAAAATTGGTGTCAGTGTGTCAGTGAAATAAGCTCCATATCACTCCCATTTTAAAACAAATCAACCACTGTCTAAAAATACTCAATCCCTATTTGTTTTCATTCTAGTATTTATTTGTTTACTCTATTTGTAGACTCCTGTAGAGGTCTTTTTGTGAATCATTGCTGCGTTAATAAAATATTTAGGGGTAAGATTGACTTCGATGGCTGCATGTGGGTGGTTTTCCTACAGTTCTGGTGTTGGGGTTAAGAGCTTACACTGAGGATTTTTTTTGACAATTTTCAGTGACATTTACCGTAGCTACATTAGCAATGTTAGCAATTATGTTGTACTACATATGACCGTTACCAATGTTTCGATCCTGTTTGTGCCACCGTTTACACAAATAATGTTTTTGAAATTAAAAGATAATTTTAAACTTATCCTTAGCGGTAAAGTAAATTAACATCTGCTTTGGGTGGAACTGACTCAGTAGACTGCGTCTCTCATTGCATATGATACGCTTCACCAATACCAGAGTAACCATTAGCTTGGCATATTTCACCTTGTTCTTTGAAAGGGAGGTGAAAAGGTGTAAAAAGGGGTGAAAATCAACAAATCTGGTCGTGTTTAAGACTCTGAATAGACTGTGCAGAGACGTCACCTCCATGACTTTCAGGTTTGCAGTCTTTGTAATTTTGTACTTTCACAGTCTGATACTTAAACACTATTTGTTATTATTCTTGATATGCTAATATTAATGTATTATTATCATTTAAACTGACAAACCAAGTGCAAATGATGGCATCATTCAGACAGGATAAAAAAAAATAAATACTGGTCTCTCCCTTTGACTGTAATTCCATTTTTTTTTGTAATTAAGGTCCTGTGGGATGGAACCGGAACAGTCGGGTCTTCCACTCTCTGTAACAGCCACCAACATGAGTCCACAAACCAACTGGAAACACTGTAGCGTCTGTGTCCACACAAATGGTTTATAGAAACAACAACATCCAGTTGACCAGCAATCTTCTAGCAGTTATTAATTACTAGTTTAGTCTTTAAATATACATAAAAAATGAACCCCTAGTGTCTAGAATAGAGACCAATGCAAAGACACACTCACATGCATCAGTAATTGCTCCTCTTTTGTTTCCATGTCATATATGCCACTTCATTCACTAGACTATATATGTATCACGTTTCAGTTTAACATGAGTCATGAAGAAAAACAAAACACAAACATGAGCCGGCAAGCACAAGTATGTGGCCTATGCACTCAGCTCCTGCCTATATTATGCCTTCATTTGGTGAATAATGTATGAGTTGTCTGCTAGTGTCTCTCTGACAGATGCTCTCTTCTGTCACTCATCCAGATCTCACTAGCCCGCCAGCCCCTCCTTGCACATTTCTTGGGCCTGTCCAGAGGTCACACAAGGGTATAGTGTCCTGTTTACTCCAAGCATGTTACAGCACAATGACGCACACTGGACTAAATGCTTTATTAAGAGGATATTGTTCACACAACGCAGAGGATGGGAGGAAAGACACACCATCGCCTTGGCAAGCGGGCTTTCCTTTTAAGTCGGCATCAGTGGAACTTATCACAGCTCTGGAAATCAAGATGAGAGGCTGGAATGAGAGCCTTTTGGAAATAAGAAATCTGCTGGCAGTGAGCACAGCCGTCTAATTTCCTCTCCTGACTCTCGGAGGCTCTTCCTATCACCGTCATTGATCTAGTGTGTCTGGGGGATCTCTCTCTGTGTCTCTAGGTTGTCTGGGAAGAGAAACCAAAGGAGCAGAGAGTCTGGGTGTGAGTGAGAGGAGAAGAGGACGAAGCAGGAGGGGGAGGAGGAGGAGGAGGAGGAGGGAGGTGGAAGACAAGATGAAAGGAAGGGACTGGTAGAGAAGAAGAGATAAACACCCGACTTAAAAAAATGAAAAGATAGGAGGTGAAAGAGGTGAATGCTTCCTCTGTTGCGCTTTGGATCTAAAACTCTCCTTCTGCTATTCTTATACCAGTCCTAAGCCATGGTCCTCTCTCTCTCCAACCTTGATGACTTACCCTGCGGCGAGTACATAATAAATGTTACTGTGCTCTCCCTGGACCACAATACATTGCAGGGCAATTTATTCCCGGTAAGCACAAGGGCGGAAGAGTCACACAGCCAATACGTAATAAAGCCAGTGGATGAACCGGGGTTTCATTGTCCCATTAGGTGTGCATCGAGCCAGTGCACTTTCCCCGAACCACAGTGGAAACATTAGACAGTGAAGCTGACTAAAATAAAAAGGCTAATTCAGACACACACTTGCTGTGGCCCTCTCATTTCCTCCTGCCACTCCCGTATAATAACAGATTAGCAGTATTAGCAACGCCTGCAAAGGAAATGACGGTGATTTACATGGCTTGGATCGATATGCAAGAACTTGGTTAGAGCAAAGACATTTTATATTCATTTACTGTGGTGAATCAAGCAAGCTGGCTAAAAATACTCCCTCACGGACATCAGTTTGAATTGTAATGCAGTGTATTAGCCTGTTAGCATGCTAGCGCATCCCTGAAAACAGCTCTGATCACTAGAAAGCCATTGACGCCTCAGGACTAAAACCATTTTATAAACACACAAATGAACCTAGTGATAATTTTCTCTTGCTACTTGTTATATCTGAAAGGTTTAACCAATGAATTAATCCTACAATAGGTATTTTGTAGGTGTCTTTAACCAGATGTATCCTTATTCAAGCAGTAGAACCCTGTTATTGTCTGAACCATTACAAAAAAAAAAAAAAAGTTTTTAAGGCTTGCACACACAATACACACTCCAGAAGAACACAAAAATTAATTAGTTTTCTCAAGGCTGTCTTTTTTCAAGGTTTTCTCAAGTACGTCATGTGCACTAGGCATTATGGGAATCTGACAGGAACAACAGTATACTGACAGCACAATTACAATGGCAGAGATAGCATAAACCACGCCCACCTCAAATTTCTGACCAATCACACAATAGTTTTCGCATAAGAAAAACTTTAGCAAAAAGTCTTGGGAAAGAGAATAAATTTTTCTGTACTTGTGGAGTTTGTACAGGCCTTTACTCGAGAAACACAGAATAGCTCCAAAATCTAAAATTTACAATTTTTTACATTTTGTCTTATGTTATGGTTTATTCTTGAACACGGACATAATAATACCTCACAAAGTTGATGTGGTAATATGTGGCTACCTAGCTGTTCCTGTCCACCAGCTACAAAGCAACATGAACATTCATATGTCAAGTTTAGCTGCAAACTCCACACAGAACGGTCCCCCCGTTGGAATTAAACCCAGCTGTGAGGTAACAGCGCTAACTGCTACACCACCATGTTGAACCAAAATCATACATTTACAGGCAGTGAAATAAAAATGGTGAGCTACAGAACACTCTGTAAAACCGAGTTACTCATTCTCTGCAGGCTCTTAACTTGTTTCTCTCTACATATACAGGAGAAAGTAAGAGAAAACCAAAATATCCGATGTACTGATGTTGAACGGGCAAGACAGAACTTTTTGAGTTTACTAGTTAAAACTTTCAACTGGAATATCATCTCAAGTGGGACACCTGACCTGAGGTTGTATTTCAGACTTTGGAAGAACTTCACCAACGCTGGTATTCAGGATGGTTGATCCACACATCAGTAACAGCAGTGAAAGCTCCACTAACTGTAAAAACTTGTGTCTGATTAAATGAGTCAAACACACTGAGCTAACATGGCTTGATGTTATGATGTCATTCCCAAGTGTGATGTCTGAAATAAATGGAGTACATCAAAAGTGTCTTACAAGTTTCAGTTTACTTTGGCTTCATTCTAGTCTGTGAACTCTCTCGGTGGAGATGGACATTCGTCTAAAACGCAGGTGTCAAACATACGGCCCGTGGGCCAAAACCGGCCCACTAAAAGGTCCAATCCGGCCCGTGGGATGAATTTGTGAAATGCAAAATTACACAAGAGATTTTAACAATCATTTTAGTTCAGGGGCCACATTCAGACCATTATGATCTAAAGTGTGTCAGACCAGTAAAATCTAGCATAATAACCTATAAATACTGACAACGGCATATTTTTCTCTTTGTTTTAGTATAAAAAAGTAAAATTACATGAAAATGTTTACATTTACAAACTACCCTTTCACGACACGTGAATTACCTGAACAAATATGACCAACCTGAAATGTTTTAAGAGACGTAAGTGCAATTATAACAATATTCTGCCTGTTATTAAATGTTTTGTGTATTTGTAGATCCACTGTGATCTGTAAGTTGTAATATACATGTGTCAATGAGAAGTCGAGGCGAAATATTGTAAAAAAAAAAGGGCAATTATTTATATTGAGACGTTTCTGGTTTTTTTTAAGGAGGCTTTGTAGATATAAACATTTTCACAATGTAATTTTACTTTTTTCATTGTAATTATTTCACCGGTGCGGCCCACTTCAGATCATATGAAGCTTTATTTGGCCCCTGAACTAAAATGAGTTTGACACCCCTGGTCTAAAAGATACTTCTTCATTTAGTGTTTAGATGATGGCGCTAGAGAGCATTTTGGTCCAAAATATCCCACAAGTGGAGTGAGATCTGGTGACTTTTAAGGCCATCACACAGGATTCACATCACTTTCATACTCATCAAATCATTCAGTGCCCTCATAGCCGTATGGGTGGAGACACCTATACCATGAAAGAGACCACTCCCATCAGGTTTTTCCTTTAATGTCTCTTTAATTTGTGTTTCTTATTTTGGTGCATCTTTTCAAGGTAACCCAGCGCTCACTTGATGCAAAAGTACTACTCTCTACTTTCCAACAGCTTAAACTTCTGAGCATGTATTTACTTCTGGTCTTACTCCAATCAGTGGTGTCACAGCAGGTGTGTTGCCTTTGACAGCTGATGGGAACCCACCCGCTGTGACATCACTGATTGGGGTGTGGTGAAAGTGCAACACGTTCCAAAGTTTCAGCCCAGCAAGAGCACTGCAGCAGGAGTTTTGTGCTCTGTGTGAGACTACTGAATATTATAATGATGCAGTTGTTAAAGTAGAACTGCCAACACTTTCAGGTGATGGATGTTGAATTAAAGCTGTATTGAGCAAGATTATTACGTATTCTTTTAAATGTGTTTGTAGTTGGGTTCTGTTGAAATCAGGGGCGTCCAACTCATTTTAGTTGAGGGATCACATACAGCCAAATATGATCTCAAGTAGGTCAGACCAGTAAAATAATAAAATAATGACCTACAAACAATGACAACTCCAAACTTTTCTCTATGTTTTAGGGTGAAAAAAAATACAATTACATTTAAAAAATGTGAATAACATGAACAACCATGAACAACCTGAAATGTAGTAAAGTAAGTGCAATTTTAGCAATATTATGCCTCAGCTTATTATTAACACGTGCATTACAACTTTCAGAATGCAGTGATCTAAGAAGGTACAAAATATTTTGTAACAGGCAGAGTATTAGTAAAACTGCACTTACTTTGCTTAAGACATTTCAGGTTGTTCATGGTTGTTCAGGTTATTCACATTTTTTGTAAAAGTAAAGTTTAGAAATTGTAAAAAACAAAAATCATAGAATTTTAGGTTTTTTTGCACTAAAACAAAGAGAAAATGTTCAAGCTGTCATCATTTATAGGTTATTATGATAGATTTTACTGGTCCGACCTATTTTAGATCAAATTGGTCTGTATGTGGACCCTGAAATAACATTTTTGACACCCTTGATTGTTAACATCTTCAGTGTAATTTTTGCATTTCACAAATTCATACCAAAGGCCGGACTAGACCCTTTGGCCGGCCGGTTTTGGACCACGGGCCATATGTTTGACACCCCTGGTTTAAATGAAGGTTAAAACAGTAACTCATGATGATGTCACATATGATTTTCAGCCAGTGTGAGGGAAGTTGCCTGAATGCCAGGCTGATGTTGGCATGGTAATCAATCAGATGGGTGTGAAAAATCATTGTGATATGTTATTATTAGAACAAAATAGCCAATTTGTCACTCTGTTATGCAAACACTCACACACTTGTTATATGCACACACACAGAGGTAGTCTCTTTCAAAGCTGCTTCTGTGCCTCCCAGTGTACATTCTGTTGTTTGCATAGCAGAAATGAGATCATTCATGAAGCCCCTGGGGTCACATTTCCTCAAGAGGAGGGTGAGAGGAAACATGACGTGAAGAGCTGTAGCATTTTCAGACTCGGTGAGAGCTGGAGTGTGTGTGTGTGTGTGTGTGTGTGTATTTTTTTCTAATGCAGCTGATGAGGGAGAAAGGAGGGCGAGTGTGTGTGTTCGGATAGTAAAGTGTGAAAAAAGATAAGAAGGGGGGAGGGATGGAGGGGCAGTGGGGGCGTTATGGTGCCCTGTTGCATTTTTATCAGGTCTGCGTTGAGTCGTCATGGGGATGGACACACACATGGTGTAGACATGGATCACCACGCAAGAACAACTTGTCACCTTATTACTCTGTCTCACTCTTTTTTTCTCATTCCTCTCAACTCTGTATTTTCCCTTATATTCACATACTTCTGCCCTTGAATTTCTCATCCTTTGCAATGGAAAATCTTTCACCATCCTGGTGCAGTGTTTTATTTTTAGTGTATTTTACCAAATGTCAGGGCAAGCTGATGTTTGAATGGGTGAATGAAATGTTAGTCACTAATGAGAACATTACCTCAAAAATGTGTTTTTACTGATGCAAAAACACTTGCAGGTTGTTTGAATGACTAAGAAGTCTAATCATTTAGTTATCAGTCCCTGAAAAAGCATTAGTTTTGAGTGTTCCTCTTGTCTGACCTTAAAAAATGAACCATAAATAAGCTTATACGTAACACTACTGCCCCCTGGTGGTAGATTACATGTCTAGTTTGTAACAGTTCTCACCATCACTGTGTTTAGGGGGAAAAAACATTATTCTGTGTGGTAAATGTGTGAAATACCTCCAGAATGCAGAGCCTATGAGTCACTACCTATGTCCATGTAAATATAATCCGTGAAGCACAAATCTACCTCAGACACTTCAACGCTTGCCCCCTTTTACAGCCCTTACACCTTCATCCTCGGCTTATCTCAGGTCCTTCTTGGTGTAAAGGGCTTCTTGGCTTCATCTCCATATTAATTTTGGCTGCACTAGACTGCCCCAGGGGTGACAGAGCTGCACTATCACTGGAACTTCACTGATTAAAGTCCCCCTGCTTTGAAGTCAGTAATGATATTCACGAGACCTTGATGACACGAAGGAGAATAATAATGAAGGTGAGACGTGAGATTGGCTTGGGAATTGAATAAGACACTGAATGTGGACACTTTAATTGTATATACCTTGACGTATGAAGATAACAATATAGAAGGGAAATAAATATGGTATCTGTTGGTATCGGTCAGTATGAACACATAAACATGTAGCAATGAAGTGGAAAAGACAGAAAAAATTAGTAACAAGGAGTCAAGAATAATGCACCTGACAAAACATCAATTAACACATTTTTAAAAGAATAAAGACAGAATGTGTTAATGTCTAGAATGGAATCATGAGGCAAAGCTTTCTTTCACTATTAGTTATATTTCAGTGGTGGAAAGTTTAATGTTCTCATTAAGCACTGTAAATATTGTAAAGTTTTCAATGCAAATTGGGTACTTAACAGCCAGGTCAGTATATAAAATATAATTTAAAGGAGCTATATAGAATTTCTACTTTTATTTATCTTATAATAATAATAATAATAATAATAATAATAATAATAATAATAATAATAACATCAATTTATCATTAGTGTTAAGAATAAAAAGATCTGAAAGTGCATATGTATTTTATTATAGATACTGTATACACTTTGTGTGCACTAATGGGATTTATGTGACCACAAGGGGGAGTACTGAGTCACTCTGCCAGTCTCCCATGGTGAGGAGCACTAATGTTAGACTGATGAGACATGATGAGAACCGCAAAGAAACAACTTTTAGAGTTAATGAAAGTGACCCCGTGATTAAAGCTAGAATCCCTGTTGATGTTTTCACCACCGGACACAGCTCTACATAAACAGAATGGAGTTTGATGCTGAAATCACCGCATTTCTTCCTCACCGGTGAGTCATGAAATTATTATGTGACGTCACTGTCTTTGCTAAACTTGTCGTTTGTTGACCCACGGTTCACATTAAATTGTAACAGTTTTGACCTTGTTCAGATGATTCCAAACAGCTCTTTAGTGCAGCTCTTAACAACACAAACCGAACAGAAAACAGAGGTGATTAGTGGTTTTATTGTGGCTATTTTCTGTCTGAAAACAGCTAAGCTAACAGAGTTAGTCTATATTGTAAACTATCAGCTAACGCAGCATGTGAAGGTTATAAGACACTGTGTTGTTTATAAAAATAACCAAAATAACCAGCTATGAGTTTTTGTTTGAAGATGAAAACTTGGCGATAAAATAGTACAGATGTGTGTAAACAATGAGCTTATAGTGTTGATTCACTGGTGGTTTTAGTAGCAATGAGTGTGTTGTGGTACGTTGACTACCCCCAACTGTTGACAGGTTGGAATATCAATATACTACATATAAACGAATATTTTAATACATCAGTGACAGCAGCATAAAGGCAACTTTTTCACATAATAGATTTAATGATTTATTTTTAACTTATTGTATATATATCTGTAAAATACATATGTTCATTCATCTTAAATTGGAAATTCAATCCAACTTGTTATAGAAGAGTTTTACAGAGTTGTATTCCACTTATACCAGAGTAAGGGATATGCTATAGTGGACTATAATGAAACCAAAACATAAAAAAAAACACTGCTGCAAAATCACATTAGTTTGCTTTTTTTGCCATTTCTGTGATAATGTTTATGCTGAAATGACAAATTGGGGAAATAAAGGCAAGGTATGATTTTATTTATTTATTTATTTATTTATTTATTTACAGTCTGCCTCTCTACAGTCATTGAAGCCTCAACCCCTTTGTCTTTTACCCTCAACATCTGCCAGTTAATACCACTCCAGTGTCCTTGACTTGTCTATGATGATATCGTGGCAAAGACTGTATGGGTCACTTATTAAATAATAATTTAAAAAAAGTACCTGTTTTGCCCATCAGTGTTACAAGTTGCAAGTAATTTGAGTTATATTCCCTGGAGCAGGGCCCATAAACTTTAACAATCAAAAAACTCAAGCTAAAAAAATAAATAAATATATAACTCCCTCTGTGTTTTATAAGGGAGAATAAAATCAACTGCTATTTGTTAGCTTACCCTGAAACAACCTTACTATGAACAAGTCCAAATAGAGTTTTTGTTATAGTGTTTGGCAAAAAAAGGCACAGGACCCCAATTTATAGTACAACGGCCATTTTGGTTGATGAAATGTTAAAAAAAAACGAATAAAAGGCCGCAGATTTGTATAGATGGACAATATATGACTAGCTGTAGGCCTATAAATAACAATGACAGCAAAATGTTTAAAATAGTCGCTGCTTGTTTCAGTATGTTCCTTAAGTTTCTCTAACACAGCCACAGGAAACCCCTGAAGAGCAGAACCTGATCTAATGTGCTGCTCTAGTTGAACTTCTTCCAGTCTCGAATCATTGGTAATTTGCAAAGATGTACAGTCATTTCCCCAACACTGACTCTGTTTGCCTCATCCAATCAGCGTCAGCGTTGCCATCTGCAGGCTGCAGGCACAGATGATCTTAATTCAGTAACTTTTCATTGTGACTGGTAGGTGGCAGCAAATACCAACCTCTGACAACATGTGTGTGTCACCCGGGGTCTGATTTCCCATTTCTGTTTATGTTGGTAATTATAGAGTCATTAAACCATGAGCATCCTCCTCAGCTGTGGAGACACACTATTAGCTGTAGATCAATAGTATCGTCAAAGTGTGTGCACGTGCATGTGTGTGTTTGTGTGTTTGCATATGGATGAACTCAGTGAGAATAAGGGTTAGAGGGAAAAAATATAGGAGGTTGACTGCGAGTAATGGACCATAATTAGGGGGTGAATGTTTACACACACACACACACACAGCCACACACACACAAAGTCACACTAGACTTGCACATAGCCTGAGGTAATTTGGCGGCACTAAATGAGATTATCAGTAGCGAGGTGATTAATGAGCATCCCTACTGCAGAGCCTTATAATCAACAGTCACCGCTCTGCTGTGATACACACTAGCTGGAGCTCTGCTCAGATACATGATACCCAGCACCTGCTGCTAACATCAGCTTCTCCCCACCGCAGCTCCACATCACAATGCATGAATCCACGAACAATCAAGTGAACTATGAAATGATCACTAGGGTGCCAGAGCAACTTTTAATTATAAGACTGGACGGGGGATTTTAATTCACGTCATCTTTTTTGTATGTGCAGTGAGATTCTTAGGTAGAAAAATACTTGATGTAAGATGTGTTTGCAAGTAAAAAGTATAAATACTAGTAGGTCACGTACAGAAAAATTCACATCTGCTATTCAGTTCAATTCAGTTCAGTTCAATTGAAGTAAGTTCAGTTCGATAGTACAATGCATGCATATGTGTGCTGGCAAAAAAAAAAAAGTGTTATTATAATTTATGGTTATTTTTATATTGTATTATTCATTCATTTTGTGTGAGCTTTGTATTTCTGTGAAAGAAGCTCATTATACCTACTTTTAGGTTTTGTTATTTCATTACAGCGCCTAATCCTATGTATAATATGTTATGCTAATATACAGTGCAAAGGTGTAGCTGCAAAGTAAATAGAGTGAACTAAACAATATAGTATTATATTGTATAATAATACAATATTGTACATAGTATAATAATACTGATAACCTCTATCATCATATGTTGTGTCAAAATATGCTGAGCAAAGCATATTGACTTTACATCTTTACATCTTATACAAATAAAATCTATTTTTTTCAGTTTCTCAGTTGCATCAGAAATTAAAACATCCCTTCTGAGGTGTTTATTCCAAAGACATGTAATGATAAGATACATCTTGTTTAATCCCACTATTGTGTCATAATTAAATTTCAGCCACGATACAATGATACTGATGCGTTTAAGAGTAAAAAATGCTGCGCATACACCTATAACGTAAGCCATTTTAAGGCACCACCTCATTCACATTAACTGAACAACCGTCTATTTTACTCTCACCGCCCACTCAGCAGTGGACAGAAGTGTTTCACCATCTCTGTGTGCAGACACCTAGATCAGATAATGCTCTCTAAGTCTCTATAGTGAAGTGTTTGAAGTAGCTCCAGCCCTCCCCCAGCCTTCGCCTCTTGTTCTGCGAGAGCCGAGCAGTGTGTGTGGGGTGACAGGGTCAGGGTGACTGGGTCCCCTCCATCTCCATATAGGCTGTAGGCTACAGCTGCTCCTATGAGATTGGTACCTCAAACACACGGGCTGAGCCTTAGATGTCACCGCATGTATGTGTATATGTGTGTGTGTACTATAGCCTATGTGTGTGTGTGATAAGAGGCCAGAGGATAGAGACATCTTTATGGTGTAGGAGTGTGAGGATTATCCCATCAGCACTGTATTAAATACAAAGACGGGGAAGGTAGGCCAGTTAACCAGGTGCTGCAGCACCCACCCTGACTACGCCCTTTGACCTTTACTACAGCAGCCCCGAAGCTCCACTTTTTAAAATTCTCATGCCATATGGTATCAGTGCTGTACCACACCTCAGTTTTAATGTCGAAACTTTCTAATAAGAGGATTATGTAACTAAATCAATGATTTATTAAAGCTTTGTTGCAATCCGTGCTTCATAAAGATAATTTTAGTAGCTTTACTTTTATGAATGACTTTTTAATTTGTGTCATATGTGTTGTTTTATTTCATACATCAGCTACAACTTTAGTCACAGCTAATGAGGATTAAGGACCAACTAATATGGTTCTTCTTATACAAGATATTAGTAATAGAGGAGAAAGATAGTGATATACATTTGCAATAAAAATGAACATCTGGGGGAAATTGTTAGAATAAACTCCCTCTCAATATTGTCGTAATGGCTTTTACAGTTTCAGTTATGGCATTTAACTGAATGGATTATTAGTATTAACAATTATTATAATATTTTTTTATTTGTAAGGCTCTTTTCAAGATACACAAAGACACACGTTAAAACAAGTAGGTACAAAGAAGAATGTACAACATTCATAGAGTATAGGACATAGAGTATATAATATAGAAATAACAGCATCATCAAATCATCATACCAGAATCACTCAAAAAACATTATGATATGTATATTTGATAATTTTTTTACTCATTTCAGCGACAATAGGCTACAATTTGTAATGTTTCGCCAATCAAATACTACCTGAGAGATGCATCACTAAACATTTTTCAATTTATCTATTCTATAAAATGCAGAGTCAAAAAAAAAAAACTGATACAGATGTGAAAATGTGAATATTGGATCTGATAATCGGTCTCTCCCTAGTGAGGATAAAGATAAACACAGAATACGAGAATAACCACTGATGTCTGAGCCATTATTACCATTTATAAAACTAACAGCTTTCATTTTTTTTTTCAAACACTCCTTAAAAGAAATTGGCACATATCGGTTTATGTGATCAGTTCATAATCTAAATATAAAGATGAGCAATTGATTAATTAATTGCTGGCAAAAACTCACATACAGTAAATCATGGTGGGATTATGCTCTGAAGTGAGGCTGCCAGAAGATGATCACAGATTCATTTTATGAGTTTTTAATTAAGTCACCAGCCTTTATTCACTGTTTTTTAATTTACACGTAAGTAAAATACAGCGCTATAAAAATCCTGTTGTACTCTGAAAGTGAAATTTGTTAAAAAAATGAACAAAGCAAAATTCATGTGGTGATATTTTGCTGTTCACAAAGATATTTCAGTGTGTGTCTGCAGTGCAGTGTGTGTTGTTACAGTTTCCAGGCTGTGCTAGCCTTACAGCAGTGATCCCGGCTACAGAGGACATATGTGTATTCAACGCACTTATCATCCAAACTCTCGCCACACGACTAATATTGACCCTGACTTCATCACTATTCATCTGCTGATGCCTCGCCGTCGCCAGGCTTGATTGTTTATCATCCTAAATAAACATGTGGTGTTAAACAAAAGAATGCAAATGGTTGGAATATGAGGCGCTGTCTCAATGTGTTCTGAATCAGTAACATGTGAGAGCTGATGACTGCTGTCCGCACAGGAAATCTGCTGATGCCGGTGTCTCCTGAAATGCGTTCAATGTGCTTCTTTTAAATCACAAGTGACAATTTAATGACACAGCACATCGGTGGTATCGTCGCTGCACAAATATCTGCATCCGATTGCGCTTTTGGGTTTTGATTGTTTGATCCCACGGTGAAAATCAGATGATAAAACGCTGGGATGATACAATTCTATGCAGGTATTTCTAGACAGTGTGGTATTCTGGTGGCCTTCTCCTCTTCCTCCTCTTCCTCCAAGCCCTGCCATCGTGAAGACTGCCATTTAAAGCGGTTGAATAATTGAGGAGTAACATTTGCGTCAGACGCCCTGGGTGTGAGTGAGAGGCTGAGAGACACTTCTTAGGAAGAGCTCACATTACACCTGCTGAAGTGACTGCAGCCATTATTAGAGACGCTATTACTACTGTCATTACACTCTCATATGTACAGTTAATGTCATCATATAACAGTCTCCAAAAATTATACAAAAAACACATAAAAATTTTGTTTTGAATGATCCGTTTTATCAAAACCATTATCCAACAGCAGGGGTTTGTTTTAGTTGTCAATTACTCAAAACAAATCCAGTAAATTAAAAAAATCTAAACCAGCACCGTCGACACTTTGCAGTTCTCCAACTCTGTCTTTTAAAATGTGTCAATGAGGGAATATTTTCATCATCATCATTTTTAAAGGAAACAATTTTACATAAAAGTGAGGCTCGGTACTTTTTAACAAATGCTCAACATACACACACACACACACACACACACACTCACAGGGGGAGAAATGCTGTGTTTATGGCCTGACTTTTTTATATATGACATAATAGGGCTGGTGAGTATCTAAAGTAGCATGATCATGATGTAGGGCACTATAAAATAAACCCGTTACTTAATTTGACAGAGAAGCTTAATAGTGTAAAGACAACAGACATTTATAGCGTAGATTTATATACATGAGACATATAGACAGCACAGTATTTAAGACATATTGGTATTTGTAATTGAACAAAAGTGGAATGAATGGTCATCTCTAAAAAAAAAAAAAGTTATTAAAACATTAGAGTAATTATGGACATTTAAATGTAATATGCTTTTCAAAAACCCTATCTACTGTCTACTGGTCTACCAAAGTCAGCTTGTATTATTTATATAAATGTTTTAACACTGAAGTTAAAGTGTCAAACATATACAAATAATCTAAGACCAACTATTATCATTAGCCATGTAACTCTTTACTAATATGTTAAGCTATCTATTTTATTGTGTCTGTTAGCCTACACTTTAATTAATCTTAACCCTTTTTAGCCTTTAAATATTAGCTACTTTGAGCTAGCAATGAAACACTTAGAGCTAAGTGCACAAGTAGTTCTTAATATACTTCTGATGTAGTTATGACAACTTATTTGTGTTATGTGTGTAGGTACTTATTTTAACTTTAATAAAAACATTTGTTATAAACCCAGCTGTGAACACATACAACCATAAAAATTACTGAAAAAACTAAAGCTAAAGCTAATGCACACATAGTTAGCATAGCGTCTAGTCTAGTGTAGCTTGTAGTAACTAGAGACTACACTACCAGAACTATCATGGTGTATTTACTGGACTAAACATATGTGTTAAATACATTACAAAAATGCACTTTTTCTGAAATAGCCTATATAATATTTGTTTCTGGTTCCACCACTAATAACTTGATTAGAATGTACACTTAAAGGTAATACTTGTAAAAAGTATGAATTAATAGTTGATTTTGGACTTTTCGTGAACTGAGCTAACAATAAGAATTATACAGAATATTACCTGCTTCATGTTTTAAGCTACATATACCAATTTACACAGATTCAACCAACAAATATCCCCAAGTTTTGTTGTTTTTGGGTCTTTATTCATTGCGAGATTAGAGATTCTGCAACAGGACCATTTCCCAATTGTTTTAATTAATTGTACTCATTTCAAACTTTGTTCACCTTTTGTCTGTTTTGTTCCTTAGTGCCATTTTAAAAACTACTGATGTGAATTGAGCCTGAGCTGAAAAAGCTTTTCTGTTCATTAGTCACTCAATATGTGCCACCATTTTGTGTTTCTCTTGTAATAGTTCATAACCTGACCCCTGAACCTGAGCGTAACCGAGGCCAACTGCAGGTTTAATCCCCAAAATGGCTGCCTCACCCAGCTGTTTATCCACTGACCTTTTATTAAGAGAGGGTCTCTAACCTGAATGAATACTGTTTCACTGGCAAACACAGGCAGAGCCAATTAATCAAAGCCTTGTGTGTGTGCGTGTGTGTGTGCATGTGAATGTGTGTCAGATTTCAGGCCGCACACCTCACCAATGTGTTTTCACACTCTGCAGTGTTTCTTTAACCTCTCCTGGACTTCTGCAGGCCTCACCAGGAAAGGAATCACAACAGACTTAGGTTACACATGTCCGACAGGGTGTGTATCTGTATGTGCATGTGTGTGTGAGTGTGTGTACGCCTGCATGCCTGTGGGTGTGTGTCTACTGCAAGACCTTCAATTTTAACAAGGATTAGCTCTATATTTTCCTTTCATCAGTTTTCCGACGGATCCCCAAATATGTCCGAAATCAAATTGGGACAAGCGGCGCCCTGTGCGGATGTTTGGCCGGTAAAGCCCCTTCTACCTTGGGTGGGTTTGGGGCTGTTGAACCTTCACTCAACAAGGGACAACACCCCCCAACACACACACACCCAAACCTCCTCTTAAGTCATTACAATAATCCCCCTCAGTCTGGATGTGGGAGCAGAGCAGAGACTCACCGAACTTTCACTTAAACCAGTCTGCAGCTCAAACAAGAGGCCCACAGCAGACAGAAGACCACCACTGGTGATGTAGAAAGAAAAAAAAAAAAAACACATGGGCCTGTGCACAAGTTTGCACAAACACTGACATGGGCGGGAGAGTAGGTGCTGCCTCAGTTATTCTTCATGAAATATACAGTTCAAAGCATCAGCGAAAGCTAAAGCTGAACAGTGAGCGTGCATAATAGCATTACCATACTGTGTCACACAAATGTATATTCACAATGCACACGCACACACAAGCTCAGAGATGTGGGGGCAATATAAACAGCTCTTTATATCTCTCCCATTCAAATCGATTTGTTTACGGTCGGCTGCCAAAGGGACCAAATCTAACTGTTTCCCCTTGAATACATTAGACGGCGAGTGAGGTTGGGAAGTGATAATGACTTCCCCTGCTGCTCTCCCTCTCTTCTCCTCGTCCTCTCCTCAACCCACCCCCCCTCCCCCTGTCCCTTCATCTCCACTCTTCTGCATCTGTGTCTCAGATGGGGATTTTGACTTGTACTCGTCTGATTGAAGCCGGACGGACTCCATCTTTCCTCCCTCTCGCTCGTCTTTCTGTCTCTTGGTCCCAGGCACAGAACTGCTAAGTAGTCAAAGCGCTGCTGCCCTCACCGTTTCTCTCACAGCCCTCTGAAGGAAACGCGCCTTTATACTCCCGGACAGAACAGGACGGAAATTGTGGACAAATAAATATATAGAAAAGCTACTTTCAGGCCAGTAAAGTCTCCAGGTTACACTTTTCCCCCTATGTATTCTCCACTGCTCCTCCTGTGTATTAAAACACACTGCACAGGTATATGACAGACATAAACCACTGAATAAATTAAAGCACTTCAGGTAAAGGGTAGAAGTATTTGATTTTGACGACTGTGAATCACATTTTGGTGATTTTTTTGTTTTTTTTAAATTCAAAATTTTCCTTTTCTTTAGAACTTTTGAGGCTAAAATGTTACTTAATTAAAAATATATAGAATGTATCGGTCCCAGAACCGCATTTGATCTGTTTAAACTTCAGGTTATAAATACTAATCAATCAATGTCACCTTTTTCAACCCTCAATTTGCTCAATCTTCAATTAACTTTTATTGATGCGTATTGTATTCACTTAAAAAAATTACATTTTGATACTTTTCGACTGCTCTGCGTGCTAGCTAAGTTTTTTCTTTAGTAATCATTAGATTTAGATATCTAACACTTCTGTTTGCTAACTAACATTTATTGTTTAATCTTAGCTTGTCATATAAAACACCGGTAAATTTACATAACTTTTTCAACTTCTCTGCGTGCTAGCTAATGTCTATTTTACATTTATTTTTAGCTTGACACATTAAACATTAGGCCATCTTTAAATTTATACAATAAACTCACCTTGTCTGCTTGCTAGCTAACTGGCAAATATCATTACATTTTCACTTTCATTTTCACATTTGAAACAGTTATGAATCAACTTTTGTCCTTGTAAGTTGTCTTTCATATTTATAGCTTAAAATCTGAAATGATCTGTCATCTTTAGATTTAGATAACTCACCTTCTCTGCCTGCTAACTAGCATCGTCATTTCATGTTAACTTCCTACGTGAGACAATATCGTCACTATTTCATCTTTCATCTAACTAACTTTTGATTTATTTCTCCTTTATTTTTGTTCTGACTTATGAAACTCTCATCCACCATTAGATTTAGATAAGTAAATAACCTTCTCTGCTTGCTAGCTAATTAGCATTTATCTTTTACTTGTAGCATATGCACCATTTTAAGGCCATTGAGATAACTTCTTTTCTCTGCTTCCAAAGTAAGTGGTTTATATGTACTTGTAACTGCAGCTTGATTTTAAAGTTTTTCAACTGACTGGTCTAAATAGTCAGATTGCTACTTATTGTACATTTAGCCTACTGAATATTAGCAGGACATCAGCTTGTACTCCTGTTGTTTTTGTCTGTCTCAGCAAATACTTGTGGATGTATAATTCTTTTTCTCCTTTACAACTGTGCCCACTGGCAACTGCAGAAGTAAAAACCTCTGGGCACATGTATCCCTTTTTAGTCATTTATCATTTTTCTAAGGAACAAAAAATACTAATATTTGTAAGAGTTTTGGAAAAAAAACCAAACCAAAAAAACCAAAACAAAAACAGACAAAAAGAGCAAAACAGAACAAAATTTGTAGATGCATATTGATATATACATAGGCTTTTAACATATATGTACAATATATGCATTTGTACATATCCATTCACTCTCTGTGTGCATTGCATAATGTAAGATGAGGGAGAATCCACTGTCTACCAATATGACACAATGATTCACGAGAATTCACACACACACACACACACACACACACAGAAAATTTCTGAAAAATTCAATCATTTTTGCTGCATCTTGAGTTATTTAATAAAAGTTTCCCACCTATTGATTATCTCTTGACTCTGACTGTCTTTTGGCAAGGTGTATTTCAAAGGATGTAGTCTTTATTAGGGAATCAGACCCCTCCGTAAAGGAAGGAATAATGTTAGCATTGAAACATTTCTCATGCAGTTTTAAACGGTACATTTATCAGATAGCAGTTATAGACTGATGATTTTATATTAGGCACACAGTATGTGGATGGGTGTCTTTGCTTCTTGATGCCTTTGTGCACAGGTAAAAATGGTACGATAAGGTCATCGTGAAGTAGAACTAAACATTTATATCTCTGAAATTTCAGAGAACCAGAATCTGAGAGCAAGCAGCAGAGAAAAACAGAGCGAGAGAGTGAGAGATTGAAAGAGACAGAGAGGACTTATTGTACCAGTGTTAGCAGATGTACAGCAGTGGGATGTGTGACCAAAGCTCTGTCAAGCCTGCGGGTATCAACACAATGGGGACAGACTGTCATCCCCCCTGGCTATTAATATTACATTACTGTCACTTCAGACCAATCTCTCAGTTAAAGAGTCCTGTGTGCGTGTGCAGGCCAGTGTGTGTGAATGTGTGGAGGCTGTACAGTGCGTGCAAATAGAAAAATAGAGTCAAATTTGCAGCTAAAGCCAGAATTGTCTTTGATCCATTATGCAGAGAGGCAGGAGCTGGGCTTCCATAAATGAGTGTTGAATTATGTAAAGCAGTGTGTGCGTGAGAGAAGAGACCTTTATGAAGAGGTGACTATCGGAGGTAGAGATCAGGTAGGACATGATGGTGATGATGACATGTATTGGCCGGTGAGGTCATGTCTGGCTCAGAGGAAAGCCTGAAAAGCTCAAACGGCAGAAAGCATCATCTGGGCAACATGTGGATCTGGTTTAATGCTGGATTACAGCCTGTGGCAGCGCTTATACACACTGTTTGTGTTTCTCAGTCTTCTTTGTTCTGATGTGGAGTCGACAGCTTGTATGATTTTCCTGCATTTCTGGTACTTTATTGCAATAAAGGTTTAAGCAGCGTTAAAAGCTAAAATTGATACTGATAGCTGTTTTCCATAGTTTCTTCGCTTTCATACAATGCTATGTTCATTATGTTAGAGGAATAACATGTAACATTTCCACATTACGAGAGGTAAAAATAACTCAAGCCTATGTTATGTTTTGTTGACCTGAGTGCGTACATCACATCAGTTCTGTCCAATAATGTTTAACCCCGTGTAGAATAATGTAGCAAATTCACCTCAGTATTCCACTGTTTTTTTAATGAGGTGCTGCTCAACATTCTTTGTGAATGTACATATGTTACCTGGTTATGTATGATCACTGACGTTCATGGATTGATTTCAACAGCCTGTTTCGGTAATGGTTTTATTAATTTTTGGATAATTTTTGTTTTGGATTGTTGACTGGAGGAACTGAAGAAATAGTAGCATTAGTAAAATAATCTATATACCTGAGACTGCAAAATTATTTTGATTACTTATTATGACAATTCTAACAATTATGGTTAATGTCAAAAATTTTTCCATCATATCTATTATATGTGCTATATTCAAATTAGCAATCTCCACTTAATTTAGTATCTGCTTGACAGCAACAACACAAATAGTGATTATAGAGAGAGAAAGCTGAGATTAGGGTGAAAATGCCAGAATCTGAACATACACACATTCCCTCTGCAGCTCTCTCCTCTCTGTCCAAATCACAAGACTAAATATAAATATTGATGACCTAATGTCATTGAAGGCTTTTATGGAAGCTTCCACATTGACATAGAGTTGAGCAGAAGAGTAACATTCAGGTCAAAATCTGAACAGCATACAGTAATAACATCTGTCAGTCATATATTTAAGGCCCTATTTGTCTGAAAACATTTATGATCAGCCAAACTTGACGCTTCATGGGGTAGATTTTCATGTCTTTCATGAAGTTTCATGTCTCAGAAGATTTCAGTTCCAACATGCTGAAAGGTAATTATGGAAATATTATTATGGAATTAGGCACTTTTTTTCCCAATGACACAAAAAAATCACTGCAGCTGGTTTAATCTATCAAAATAATTTCTGCTTGAGTCAGATAGAGATTTGTCGGTAACGGTGGTGAAAACAATAACTCCCATGATCCCATGTTACGTTATGATGTCGTCAAACTACATCTGTTGTTAGTGTTCAGTGACAAACCCCTAATGGCAAAAATTACATACTATGTATTAAAAGGATTATATTTGTTACATAATTCAGACTTTATTGGAAGATATCAAGAGTTACTCTCATCAATATGCAAAACATTTTCTATAGTAACATATGTTGTATGTTATGAAAACTGTATAATGAGAACAGCAAGTTGTTATAACTTTGAATGAGCATTAAAATGTAATACATGTTTTCCTATGACAGCTTAGGCAAAGTTGCTAATAGTTCAAGTATAGATGAGTCCATAAAAACCTACATGTCTGACCCACAGGACGAGAACAACTGTTAACAGTCCTGGAACTTCACATAATAATGCAGCTAAATCAGCAGTCGAGTGGTTACTTAGATTAACAGGGTGAGTCATGACTGGCTGCTAATGCAACCTGTAAACTGATACTAATACTACAGGCAGTGACAGTTCATAAACCAGACAGCGAGTCATTTCCTGTATCTGTGTCATGTGATTTCTCCAGCGACAGGTCCTGAGTCTGTTCACACCGATGGGAGAAGGGAACATGAGCACAGACTTTGGCAGACTTTTTCACCCATTGGTTACTTAAGTAAATATTAGACACATTTTTCACAAGCAACATATCTTGCAGACACGCTGACCAAAAACAATGCTTTTCATAACGACAAATCATGACAAAATTAATGTTGTCTCCTGTTTCTGTCTCAGCGACAGTCATTGAACCATCTGGCAACACAAATCTTCCCAAGAATATTAAAAATGCAGCAAAATAAGGTGCATATCATAGATTGTATATAATTATTAGACAGAGGAACCACAACATCATCACCCATTAGTTTTTGAGTTGCCCCCTTTGAAGGCAGTAGTCAGCAATTTGGCTGTTGTTGAATTTTTGGAGCCAGAAGTGACCATATTTGGACAAAAGGGGCAGAGCTGCAGTAGCCACAGAGGTCAAAGGTGAGCTAATGCTTAGTGCGACTAACTTTGTGAAACAGTAAACTTCATCGAGCATTGCATAACCAAATAATTTCCCAGTCTTGTTAGTGGAACCAGTTAACCACAACTACAGTCAAGCTGTCTATCTGGAAAAACTATGTTTTATTAAATAAACAGAAACTCAGAAAGTCAAACTCAGCAGGCAGACGAGCTGTCATACAGACCTGTCAATCAAACACAGCAGTCATCAACATCTTCCATTTGACCGGAGAAGTTATTAACGAAGGAAATTTTTACGATGGACCACCAAATCACTTTTTAGAGTTTCCAAACAAAAACTGATGAGAAAAGAATGAGTCCTGGAAAAAACTTATTGTCTTGGTATTTCTAGAGAGAAGTTCAGTATAAGTCTATGGGGTCCATGGGTTTTTGGAGTCAACCCCAGAGGCCATCAGAGGTATTACAACTTTAAGATACTCCCACCCCATCTGAGTTTGTAACCACAATTTTTGCCCTTGATGCAAATATTAAATCCGTCTCATACCTACTGCAAAATTAACATAGACAAACAATGGTCCATCATTGCATTGGTGCTATAAATACTCCCAATCCCAGGAAAGGTCACTAAAACACTGGAGAATAATATATGCCATTTTCTACCGACTGCATATGTCTGAATGAGTGTATTTTGTAATTCCTTTCTCTCTGATGCTAGATATTGTATCAATGATATACAAGGTATTTATTATTTTTTACTTAGCTTTGATTAATCCACTTTCATCCATCCTTGTCATGCACACTTAGGAGATAGGAAAAGTGTACTATTTCATGGCGGAGTTGGAGTGCATCAACCTTTGTTGCATCATCTTTGCTGTAGAAGACACAAGTGCCTGTATTATGACTTACTGCAAGTGTTGTGATACTACATACCAGAAGAGAACCGACCACTACCACTTCAACTTCCTTTGGACCGTTCCTAAAATCAGTTCCTAGCACCATACCTGCAAAATATCACATATGGACTATCAGACTTGCCCATGATGGTCTCGATTGTTTATTGAAATGGCAGGCACTATTGATGTCTGAAAACTGAAACTAAAAAACTTGTTGATGTTAATATGCGACACCAGGTGCTTAAAAATGAGCTACATTCCCCAAAGAAATTGCCGAGATCTTTTAAAAGTGACATTATAGCACACGCAACTTTTCAAGAAAACTTGCAATACAGATAGGCAAACAGACTGACTGACACACACGCGCACACACACATTGAGCTTTGTGGGGAATATGGCTGGAATGTGAGATCGTCAACAAAGCATGTGGAAGGGAAGAGGAGGCAGCAGCCTGCCAGAGTGTTGTTATTCAGGTCCACACGCCTCGGCATCTGTGTCAGCTAATGAGAGAAACTCAGCTCTGTTTCATCTAGTCTCCCTGGACCAGGAATTAGCATCTCCAAAGACAGACGCAGCAAGAGGGACGAAGGGAGGGAGAGAAAGTGAGAGGGAGAGTCACAGAGAAGGAAAAAGAGAGAGAGAGAGAGAGAGAGAGGGAGAAATGTGGCGAAAAAATAAGTGTGATCGACAGAAAACGGGGGAGACGGGGAGAGGAGACCGGCTTCGTAGACAGGGAGGTGAATATAAACACAAACTCTGTGTCTCTCTGTCCCTTACACACATGCTGTAGCATATTGACAAGGCAGAGTTAAGTGAGGTGGCGGAGTGTGAGACAGCCCTTAATAGGTCCCTGATGGACCCCCAAGATGAGAGGCCAGCCTCTCAAAACAGAGGGGGAGAGGAGGCGGGGGTCACAGGTCAGAGGTCAGCCAATCATTACACCCCCCCTCCCTCTTCCAACTCCCCCCTCCGATCCATCCCTCTCCTCTGCCTCCACCACCAGCCGCTCCTCTCCTTTCCTCTCCCACTTGACTGCACAGTGCCTAATGATTATTAACACGTTAAAACACTTAAGGAGCGCTGGGAGCGAACGCACCCCAGAGAGAGACAGAGATGAGAGGAGAGCAGGGAGAGAGAGGGTGGAGGGAGCTATGGTAATGATGTTCTTGCACATGATTTGCCGGATAGATATCACTAATCACCTCATCCCTATGGTGACACCACTGGGACACACACATCCTGACTATACGTTCACACAGAACCAGCCATATCAACCTAATAAATATTTCTCTTTTGCATATTTTCAAAGACGTGGTGAATATTTTAAAAGCTGTTCATTTATGTGTGTAATAATGTGTGCACGGTGTATATGATTTCAATGTGTACGTGCATGTGTTTGCCTTCCTGTGTGTGTTTTCCGCACCCAAATTTTGTTCTCTTTTGGTGCACAAGTGTACGCAACGTTGTGTGTGTGTGTGTGTGTGTCTGTGTGTCTGTGGAGCAGCAGGGAGCCCTCTCATCTGTGCTTAGCTCCGTAAATGGTGAGTGATTGAAGGGTTTGATGTGGAGTGATTCAGCTGGGAGCTCGTCTGTCTGCGTCGAGCCCCTCAGCTCATAATCTCGTGTAGTGAGGCTCTTCACGACTCGGAAATCTGAAGCTGGCGAAGATATTTTCAGCCACTGAAGATGAACTCAAACCAAAGAAATCGCTCACCAAAAGTTTTCCCGAAAGGAGTGCTTCCCTTATGGTGCAAAACGGGCTAACGAGATGAATGGGAGCAGAACGTCTTTGGAAAAGGAAGACTGACAGATAGAAATGATAATGATATGTCCAGATAGAAATTTTGTCTTTTTAGGAAACAAACATAGAATTGAATACCCTTGAGATCATTTCAGAAGAATATTTTAATATTTAAATGTTTTATTTAAATGCTATAAATGAGGTGTATTCCCTAAAGTGTCATTTTAGTGTCTTTACTGCTAATTATTGGTGCTGGAGTTGCTACTGTATGTTTCTGCAAATCTCGAAAATAAATAACTTATAATTTATGAGCAGAAAATGTGTTCATATATATGCATTGTACATACATGTATATCAATATTTAGGTTAGGGTGAAGCTGAAATAAAATTAATTAGGATTGGGCAACATTTATGATTAGGTTTAGGTAATGTTAATGCTTGGTCTGTGGAAACAGGGTTCTTTCTGTCATAAAAAGTTCAGCAACATATGATTAACCCTTTAAGTTCTAAGCCTAAAATAGTCTCTCGCCTTTTTTTCTTATTTTTACTTTAAAAAGGTTAGAAAATATACGGTGAGTGAGTCCTTTTTCCCATTTTTCCAGAGCACTTAGAACTTTCAAAATCTAGCAGTCATTTACAATTTACTGGATGTTATAATACTGCTAAAACGGCTTCTTCTCCAGCTTCTGGGACAGACGCGAGTGAAATTACCGTAATGACCCAAAAAAGCTTATAAAGCGCAACGTCTCAGGTTTCAGAAACCGTTGGAATTTTTCCAATTGCACAAACAGTGAAAGAGTTACAGCCATCCAAACTGCTTATGTGCTGGGTGTGTCAGCGATGACACGTCAGGGTTTAAAGAGTTACAGCAGTTTTTCCCCACACTTAAAAACCTATAGAACTTGGGATGAACTCTTTTTATGATGGAAAAGTCCTTTCTATTTCCATCCTCCTCCATCCCATTGAAGAAATGCAATATTTGGACACTGGGTTGGATAAAATAATAATAATAAAGTTTATTTATATAGCACTTTTTACAGAAAGGCTTCACAAAGTGCTTTACAATAAAATCAGATGCCACATCATTCTCATTAGTGTAGGATTCAACACAGGTAAACACATTCAACAGGGCTCTATGGACTCTCCCCCAGGAATTTTTTCTGATTAAACACACTATTTCCTGCATTCTGGTGAATTTTATTAACTAATGTTTTCCACCAGTTTAAGGTCGAACTGGTTATTTACATAAAAAACACATTCTCAGGCACCAGGTAATCAAATATACAGTACAGTGGTTTGAGAAAATCTGTTTTGCAATCAAATATTTATTCTCCTGTACCCTAACAACCCTAAACAGGTCTAAACCACAGCTCCAGTAGCATCTACACAGGTAATTCCTCATGACGTGCTGAAATGCAGTGTGTGGTAGAGACAGATTGGAAAACTTCCATGGTTGTGACTCTAAATCTCAAACTTTCTTTAATGACCAAAAACATGTTTTAAGTCTCACATTGCGGCAAAAAGCCCCACACTGACCTATTTTATACTATCCGTCAATAAATCACAGCTGCTGCACCTTCAATACAATGTTTATCTGTTAATCTTAACCAGCTGGTAAGGTTTCACGGACTGGTGACTGTTTCCTCTAACGGTGAAGCAGAATAACACAGACTCTTTTTGACAAAATAATGTCCTAATGTCAGGCTCTTCTTCTTTTGTCCCAACCTGCCAGCTCATGCACAACTCCAGAGGAAACAAGGAAACACTGCTGACACACATGACTACACCGTGTCATGATAACTGTTTGTGTATTTGGTAAAAATAAGTACATGTAACTTTAGACCATTTATCAGGAGAACACTGAGAAATGCTGCTGCTGTCTTAAGATCATTCATTGTACAAAGGTGACATTTTTTTCTGGGGTTTCTGGTGACATGACCAGTATTTAACCAGTAATGCATATGATGTATTATGTTGAAGTGAATGAGAAGTTTGCACACTGTAGAGAAGCAGAATAGACAGACTGTTTTCATGGATGGAGGCAAGCAAAACTCTATTTGCACAGGACTAGTATAAACGATGGACTTGAACCCCCTATATATGTGTTTCGAGTGGTGCATTTACATGGGCTAAATGAAGCCTGGTTTTTACTTGAATTTGCTGACATGGTTCTGATGTCAAGGGAAGGCTTAACTCTTATAGACAATTGTTGAAAGATAAAAGAAAAAATGATCTTTAGTGTAGCTGTCATCAGTGTCATCATCATCCTCTCTGATGGACTTAATTCTCTCTCTCTGTGAATATCTATTCTATGTTGTGACATCAGCCTCCTGAATTTGCACCTAGAACACTTTCAAAACTTTTATTAACCATCACCAGGAATTAGGCTGAAGAAATTCACAGAGGAAATTAAAAAGTGTTGCATATGCCACTAAATTACACACATGTTGATTTGCACAGGACTAATCTTATGACAGGACCTCTGTTTGCTGAAATAGGGTGGGTAACAAACTTAGGGTTTACAAATTACAGGTATGGCTGAGTTTCATTGCATTAACATCATGGATGACCTCAACAATTATTACGAATAACTTGAGGTTTGCTTTTATCCCTTAAAGACCAAGAACTATTTTTGTGGCGACTTCCAAATGTATTTTTTTCTCTATAATAATCCCTTCCTAATTGATTTATGACCATTTATTATCATATAATTATCTCCATTTTGCATTTTTCTGTGAAAATCAGGTATTTTCCTGTATTTAAGTAACTGATCATGTAGATGCTCATAAACAGTCAAAGTAAATTCAAAAGTTGTTATATTAAAACAGAAAAAACTGAAGAAAAAGTGACAATTTAGGTGAAAAAGTACCATTAACTGAACATAAAAAAGAAGCATCTACAACCACTGTCATTTGTCAAACTACGTGATACGGAAAATGGTGTTTCCACATTCACTACGGAGCCTCTGAACATCCATATGTGATGACCATGAAAAGCTAAGAAACTACATTTCACCTGAATTATTGACGTGTATTGATAGGATTAGTGAGTGAAAAGTTATTAAATATTTTAGATCATTAGATGCTTTTGGTTGGTGTTTAGGTCGAAAGAAGGCTTAGAAAGGTCTCAGCTAAGAACCAACAGCACAAAACTGACTTCAACACAAACTTCACATATGCACACACAGCCCTTACATATTGAACCGTTAAGTGTTCTCAATAAAAGATGTATAAAAACCTTATGTTTTAGAGATATAGTGGCAGTGAACGCGAGTACAACAGTAATGGTTGTTGATGGTATGTAATCATTTGTTCTGTTTTTGTAGTTTAGACTGACTTTTTCTTTGTTATGGACTGCATACATTGGCTGATTGGCCAGGTCATGTGGAATTGGGGTGGGACAATGTAGGCTCGACTTCTTCCTATTCGTTTTCGGACATTGATCATTAATTAAAGAGTCATAATGAAATTGTTGTACATTTGTGTGATATTTGTTTTCTTTTTTGGTTGATTTATTTCCATATATTGGAGTGTCCTTTTGGATCTGGAATTCCTTTTGCCTCCTTATGTTCGAAGTGAAGTCTGGACAGTTATGAAATGGACAGAGTTTATTTTTGATGTGAACAGAATTTATTTTTGATATGTATAATATTTTTGTGTTTTGTGCAGAATTGGTTAGAATTTATTTTGACGGGTAGGATTTATTAAGTTACTTTGAGAATGTGACATAGGACTTTGTGATCAGTAGAAAAAGATTTGGTAATGGGGGCAGGAGTCTATAAGTTGTACTTCATCCTGCTTCTTTTCAATGTTTTTTTTTTGTTTTGTTTTTCTTTTTTTGCACTTTTTCCTTGTTGTATTTGTTTTTAGATATTTGAAAGAAATAAATAAATAATCTGGGCATATATAATTTTAAGTCTGCATATGCAAATGAATCCAAAGTGAGTTTACAGTAAATGAAATAAGCCTGTGCAGTGTGTGTGAGGTGTCATTTGAGCCATACTGGGCTAATGGATCTCCTCTCCATCTGTCATACACAGTAACATACAGCATTTCAGGACAGACATGAAGTATTTCATCTGTTCCACCAGAGACGCTGGGTAAATGTGTGTGTCCCAGGGGTGTATATTGTGTCACCGGGGGTCAGCTGAGCGGCTGCTGGGGGAGGATCTGCCAGTGAAGTGGTCAAGCAGCCCCAGATGGGTTTCTAATAGTCTTAATCCAACAGGTCAGCACACAGGGCTCTGCCGCCCCTCATGAACCTGGTTTTCCTCTCCTTCTGCCTCCTCTCGCTCGCTTTTAACTCTGCTTATCTAACCTCCCCTCTCTCTGCCTCTCCCCCTCCTGTCTTGCTTTGCCTGTCTTTCCAGAAGAGCAGCAAGGAGCTAATGAGGCCTGGCTGGCGTTTATCCAGCCCTCTATCCCCTTGTGTGTCTGTGTGTATGTTTGCTGCTGTGTGGGCAACCTCACTATCTTCACCCTAGAGTTATTGTGATATTTGTCTGCATCAAAAACATTTATCAACTCCCTTTTTTTTTTTTTTGCGTCTTCAGGCAAATTATTGCAGTTCTAAGTGTAGAGGAAAAATAAACAGGAAATATGTGAAAACTAATGAAGGTGAAATATCTTATATCATATACTTATTTTTCAGCAGATTTCTTCTTAGTTCTTCTAACTTTTTTGTGTCCTTTATTGTAAGATATTGTGAGATTTTATTTCCGAATTGAATAACCAGGCTTGTAAAGCAATTTGAGCAAGTACAATAACGGACAAGTACAAGTGCTGTGCTGATTTGTCACCTTGAAACATTGAAACATCGGATCTGCATATTTAAAGTCAAAATGTAAAGCAGAAATACATGTGTTCAGAGGCTCAGAAAAATCATCCTTGTTTCACAAAAACTGACATACTGCATATTCCCCATGTAACATTCATGTCCTATGTGAAAATACTCATGACGTTCATTGACAAAATACTATAAGAACACAGAAAACTATAAGAACAAAACAAAGATGATCTGATTGGTCAACACTTGCGGGGGTGCAATGACCATAATAATCCAACGATGGCCCATAACTGTAAGTTCCCTAAAGGGGACAAAACTAATATGTAGAAAGTGCATCATTGGTTGCAAAATGAGTATACAGCTCTTTGGGCAGGATGAATGATCACATTTTTTTCTATTTTCCCAGGAGAACAAACCCTAGAATATCATTAACCTTGTGTACAAACCAGATACTATGAACATATGGAGGACATATGACACAAAAACACTCAACCATGAATCGGATTTCATCTAGACTATAATTGCATCTGCAAGTTCTTTGAGATTAGATACTTCCACTTGTTTTTAAAAGTCTTTTTGTAATGCAGATAATTTTGCTGATTTCAATATTTTCCCTGTTTTATATTTCTTTTTTTCAAGCTTCTGAGAGCCGAGTTTTTGCAGTGTGCTCTGGAAAGAAAGGTAGTCACAGACTATTAGAAATGGGAATTCCAAGGTTGATTTTCAGGTATGGAAGGCAGGTTTTCCGGCCCATTAAAAGGATCCCAGAGCAGGGAGATGTGCTCCACCTCGGATAAGATGCTCTCCTTATCTCTCTGTGGAACAGACAGATGGGGAAAGCATTCCTGCTTTTCCCTGTGTCCGTGAAGCACCTGCCTGTTTTCCATACAGACGAACTCTCCCTGGGAAACAAACACTAAACAGCCTCCTGGCAGACGCTTTGATGCTGAAATCTACCTTTTTCAACCTGAGAATATCCTCAATACATCATTAACTCGCATTGCCGGAATTTGCAGACAGTTGGAGCTAATGAGACACATTTCAGAGAGTAGATTTCAAAAAACGGTTCACAGTTTGACAGACGACTATACAGCGGTGGTTCATATTTGATATAATTTACAGAGTAGCAACAGATAGGAAGCAAGACGCCACAGAATCACATGTGATGCTGCTCTGGGGGAATACTGTAGGTGGAGAGAGGACCTGTCACACACATTGTTGCAGCAGTCATTAGCGCTAAGTGACAGTTTCTGGTGGCCCCTCAATAAGCCCAGGGAGTATGCGTATATATGTGTGTGTGTGTGTGTCAGGGAGGCGAGACAGCACGATGTAATGTATTATATCAACAACAGGTTCACTCCAACACCCCCAGCCAACGTGACAGTGTTAATATTGCAAGATTATTATTCAGCTTAGCCGAGCTGAAGGTGTGATGACCTGAACAGGTGACGGGACTAATTAACCACCATTTGACCCTGGCTGCCTCAGACAGCTGCTCCGAGTGTGTGTGTGTGTGTGAGGGAGAATGTGAGCACTCGCTATGAGTGATATCCAGCTTAAGAAATCATTTTTATTCGTCTGCTAGTGAGGGTAAAGTAATTGCGCATTCGGCCGTCTGTCAAATGTTTCTGGCATTACATTTCAGGTGATATCCTACTCATGATTAGATTTGCATAGAAAACAAATGAAAGGATCATGCAGCTGTTGGCAAAAATAATAGATTTTAAGACGATGTTGGTTAAAATCAGGAGTTAAAAGGCAATGCTGCAGGGTGCAGTCAATCAATCAGCATGCACAGACTGTATAAGACAGGTCTTTTTATTTTACGTATTTAAGCGGCCATGTGTTTATGTGGGATGGTGCCGCCTGCCCGCTGATATACTGTAAATATAATGATATGAATGACAGCTAATCATCAGCAGGCAGGTGTCCATCAGCATAATATGAGCTGAGAGAATCTGTGCGTTGCAGGTTAAAAAGGAGCTCAGCTGTGACAGCTCTGTTATACTCATTTACATACTTCAATGAGTTTTTTTGTGGAGTTTTTTTTTTTCTTCTGACCTGGAAAAAAATAACCAAACAAAAAGTAAATGAAGCTAATGACAGAGCAAAACTGTGAAATGGTAATCTTACAATGCATGCAGGAATAATGATTCAGTTTGTAAAGCTTTTTGACAAATTGTTACGTAAAATCGTGTTACGTTTTTACAAGTCAACTTGTCTTTATGTTCCTCTGTTCTTTTAGTGCTTTCACTTTGTTTTAACTTTCTGCAAAATGTGATATTGTTCGAAGAAAATGAGAGCAATTCACTAAAGGAGGATTTATTTTTCTGTTGTTCTTTCATTCATGGATGCATCTGTCCATCACTTGTAACACAGACACGTTTTAACTGGACCCAGGAGAATGTTGCATCTCATTAGGCGACTCCATTTTGCATCTGATTACCGCTTCCTGCTATTTACAATATGACACAAAAGGTATGTTTCAATCACTTGGAAATCATGTCATCCTTATTTTTTTGCCTCTTCTAAAAACAGTGGCCTTTAACTGGATATGTTTGCATATGCTAAATTACACTCTTGTTAGATCAAGGCCTACATATTTTTTTTTTTAATATATAATTTCACGTCTTCTTATCACCTTTTTACAAACATTTGAAGGAATCATTTGTATTTTCAAACAGGTTGGTGAAGCTTGGGAAGCCAATGATACGAAATAAACCCTGGCTTCAACTGACCCCCAGTCAAAAAATGTCACCTTCTATAATAATACATAGCAATAGTGTAAGTTTTGCTCTTTGCAAATTCATCCTGCTGCCAGATTGGGACCTTTGGCAGGCCGTCTTTTGGCCCGTGGGCCGTATGTGTTACACCCCTGACCTACTACATTTCCAAAGTAACCAACCAACTTTGCTTGTAAGGTGACAGCTAGCAGCGCTTACATTAGATTCACTAAATTTCACATAAAAATAAGTATCTGTCCCTTCCTCAAAGCACCTGTGCAGCCTTCCTGAACCATGTTCCAGAGTTGACTTGTTGTGGCTTTTGCCTCTGCAGCTTCACTTGGCTCATAATTGACCCCTCACAGCTATGGACACAAGTAAAGGTCAAAGTAGCTGCTGATTGAAATGAAGCTGCCTTATTCATTGGCTTTTCTCAGTCTGTTTTAGTCTCGATCCGGGGTAGTTACCTGTAAGAGAAACCACAGCAGACACACAGGGGCCGCTGGATTCTTGTGGGCCCCATATGCACTGCACACTTGAATCTTTAATGACATGGTGATGATAGAGTACTCTTGACCTCCACGATCGCACACTGGCACACACAGACACACACATCTTAAATGTCTCCAGCTCCTTTAGTCGACTCATCCATCGTGTCTTTTAACTTCTCAGCGTTCCTACAGATTGGTAACTTCCCCGGTTCAACTCTTCAACAATAGGCAGGTCCTACCCGGAGCTGGGGAAAGCTGGCCAGCCATTGTCTGAGCTGAAAGCCCAGTTATTCATTGCCCGTGAGTTAAAGAGCTGACCCCGGTGTAACACTGACGGAGCTGGCTAACAACACTGAGGCCCTTTGTCTGGCCCTGCCTCGTCTCTGATCACCCTGTAATGAACTGAGAGCTCTGTCGAAAATTTACAGCCCGACACTGCCTTCGCCCCTCTTCTCCCTTTCATCCTGCTCTCCGCCTTGTCTTCATTTTTAGTGCTCTTTTTCTCAACAGACATCATTTTAAAGGGTCCCCCTCCCTCTCAAACCCCCCTATACAATAACAATGCTGACAATATGAGATGGGCCATTAATTTTCCCTCAATGGATCCCAGTTGTTTTCCCCTCTTCTCCTGCCTTTCCTTCTTTTCTTCTGCTTGCTGTGTTTTGTTCACCTTCTCCAGCTCTATAGGGATTGGTGATGCGGTTTCTCCATCCCATAGGGGTCCAATTGCCACACACATACACAAACACACACTCATACACATGAGTAGGCAACGGTCCTAAATGAATCACCTCCTACTGTTCCTATAATGGGGAGTTAAACACTCTAAATGCTTTACGACGTTTAATCATTACCTCCACAGGCTGTAATCACTCTCTCTCACAAACACACACTAACTGTTGCCTCAAACACAACTGTTACCAGTGAAAAAGACATACAGGAAATACGCTTTACCAAGGCTGTGTCAGACCCACAGAAATTGTATTCATCATGCAATTAAACTGTAAACACAGATATGTTTTGTTACAAATGTAATAATCAAAACAGTAGCCAAGTGAAAATGAGAACCATCTTTTTGTGTAAACAAAATGAGTTGCTTGTATCCCCAGGTATTCCCATGTTGTGAACGCTATGTTCCTACAATAGCTCTTTATTTTTTATTTTTATATTGGACAGCATCAAACATTGAGTTCTATTACTGTTACCTACTGTGATTGATTGTGGACCAGAATTTGCATCCTCTTACCTAAAAACCTCAGAACTATAGGCTGTATATAATTAGGAACCATGATGTCACTCATTGGTTTCTGAAATGCCAGGATGGAGCCAATACTTTTGCAATTTGGCTCTTTTCCTTTTCCTTTTGGAGCGAGAAGTGACCATATTTGGACAAAAGGGGCAGAACTACAGGAGCGCAAAGGGTCAGAGGTGAGCTATTGGTTAGCGCTAGCTTACCAACTCAACAAAACAGTCAGCTTAATAAAGCATTGCCTACTAACGTCATCTCACAGTCTTGTTAGTGTAACCTATTAACTATCACTACAGTGGACCTGTCTGAAAAAAAGATCAATCAAACAACACAGTTAAATTATTGCCTTCGAAGTTCAATGTAAGACTATGGGAGTGGGGGCTTTTTGGAGTCAAACTCCATTGGCCATTAGTGGTATGGCAACTTTAATATGCTTCCAAATTGTCTACTTTTAACCAGGGTCATTAATAGGAAAGGAGTCAGTTTGTTTTAATCCATAATTTCCCCACTAGATATAATTATATAACAATGAACCTGTCAAGTCATTACATGATTTAGCAAAAATGTTGCTTTAACATACTTAACATTTTCACCTGTAGTGACGATGCTAACATAATGTGGTAATGCGGTGCAGCCCTTATTCAGGGCTTGGTTTAATACAGAAAACTCCTCAAATATGTGATAAAAAATAACTCACTATACATTTAATAATATACCAAACCATCTCTAACCAAAGCACTTTTCTTGTCTAAACTTACTGGAGTCAGACTGTGAATCCAGTCCCGGATCCTTCATAGACAAATTATATTAGTTTGAAAGAAAATAGGCAGATTACATTTATAGCAAAATGCAAGCATCATTGTGTTTATAACAAAATGTAATTGGATTTGCAAGTTAGTTGCATGTAAATGTAATTTCTATGAGACAGAGTTACAGGATCGAGCCAATATTTTTTGGTCTGGCTAATGTTTAATTTTTTCCTGGAATACTTTTTTTTTTCAATCTGGAATTAATGCTGGATTTCTGTGAACTGCGGATGGACCTGCTGTAATAAATCCTCTCCTTGAAGTGTGTGTGTGTGTGTGTTCAACTGCGTTTATGTGTGTGTGTGATATCCCAGGGTAAATTGTTTCCTCCAGGCTTTGAGAGGTGGGCATTCAACAGTCTGCCAAAAGAGCTATAGGCGATAATTAAATGATTCCACGCTTGAAAGGAGAAAGAAACAGAGACAGAGGGAGAGGGTGAGGGTGAGGGAGGGAGAGAGATACAGAGAGAGAGAAAACGATGGAGGTGGAGAAAGAGCTGGATGCCGAGTGAGGAAGGGAAAAGGAAACAGAGAAAGATAGATTTAGAAAGGGGAGGGGGTTTTTTTTGCCACAGTGTGGGATAGTATCACACTCTGTGGGCCAAACACACTGTGGATCCAGCTCAGTGCTTGAAGCCAGCATGTAGATAAAGAAACATCATTAATCAGCCATGTTGGAGGAGTCTAAATCAGGATAGCTCCTGTCAAATGCCAAACAGCTATGTTTAATTCGGACTCCAGTTTTTTTTCTTTTACCTATATTTCTGCTATCATTTGCACTGGAACAGCTGAGCTTTTAGTTCCCAACTCAAGAGCAGAGTTTGGGCATATTTAATCAGATTTTATCAATTCTAATTCCCTTTAAAAACCAACAAAATTGTGATGAAAGGAGTTAAATATTTGTTCAGCAGCTATGGAACTCAAAAATAGTTAAGTTTTATTTCCTCTTATATTTAGGAGTTCAATATGTGAGTCTGTGCACTTATGTGAAGTTTGTTGGAGTCTGTTTTGTGCTGGGAGCTGGTCATCAGTTAATCTGAAATACTTTTTTTTTTTTAATCCCATTTCTGATACTTTTCCTACTTTCATATAAAACACTTTCAATACTTTGGTTGGTTTTCTGCAAAGCTCCTTATGCTCAGTCATCATTGCCTCTAATCTATTCAGTGGGGATAGTGTGCAACACCAGGTACTGTTAGATTAAAAATGGAATTAACTAAATAGCAACAAACAGGTGACACAACACAGACTCCACATAAGCATTTACATATTGAATTCTCTTACATACAGTAATGACTTAGTTTATGCAACTTTGGGTTAGATAAGTAGTTTTATGTTTCAGTTTCATACAGATGAGTGACACATTTCACAATTAAAGGCTCAAACTGGAGGCTGAGTTTTTCTGTAGGTCAGGTTTTCCTCTTTACTTCATGCTTTTCAGTGATGTTTTTTCATTAAACCCTCCCTGCGCCGTGAATGATTCCAGCTCCATCTTATCGCAGAAGGCTTTCCCATCACAAATTCGTCAAACTCATGCTGAGATAACCCTGATCCCCGATTACATCAGTCTGACATCATTAGGGTTTGTTTTCCAGATTTTACTTTTGAGTGCAGGAGACATTACACAACTGTTTTCACAGACTGAATAATGATATATTCATAGGTATTCATGTGCGCAACCAATTAAATTTCCCTTTAAACATCACAAACTGATGATTTGTGCAAAATAATTTATATTTACAGTTAAACAGCCTCATATGTGAGCATTTACTGCTACTCTTAATTATTATTATTATTATTATTATTATTAATATTATTATTATTATTATTATTATTATCGATTTGATTACTTTAGGTTTTGAACAATTGATTAAATATAGCAAAAAACATAACATCTGTTAACATAACACCAGTGTTTGGTATGGGATTTTCCAACCACATGATTCATTAATTTATTAATAAATAATTAAAATAGTTCACTTGTGAACTGTCAATATTTTATTGCATTCAGTAGCACAATAGCCCAAAAGAGTTACAACATTTATGACCACATCTGATTCCTCTTATCAGTACTAAATAATAATAAAAGTACAAGTAAAAGTTTTGCATTAAGTCTTTTCTTCTATAAAAGTATGTAAGCATTAGTAAGATGTACTCAAAATGAACATAATAAAAAATAGAAGTGCAGTAAATTGTCCCAATTATATCTAATGATTTCATTGCTATAGTTGTTTAATGCTGAGCTCATTTAACTATTTTCCATTACATTTAGGTAATTTAATCTACACCAGTGCATCGTTAATGTTCATAATAAATGTTCTACAGCTCTACAGCTTGTTTGGAGCCTGAATTAACTTTTTCTATGATCTACTGGTTTGGAAATCTCAGTGTAAAAAAACAAAAACTTGTTGGAGAGAACTGTAAATGTATGCTGTACATGCACTAGTATTAGGCCAGTATCATATCATCCCGTCAATGATTTGTTACGTCTTTTGAAGCACGTTTCTTCAGCTCTCATCAAAATGGACGTGCAACCAATATAACATATATGAGGTTTTCTATTCCTATTTAACCAATGTGACTTGAGTCTTGTGTCTAGAAGCAAATTGATCAGATTTTATTCTGCCAGTGTTTTCTGTGATTACTGGGCAACGACTGGATGAGTGACAACAGCAACATGTGTTGTCAGTCTGTGTTTTATGTATTGTTAGCAGTGCTAGTACAGCTTTTTTTTTAATACTGCATAGAAATTAAGTGTATCGACCACTGTCTGAACATAAATGTACTCTTTCACCATTTTTTTAAGTTTGACATACTCTATAAGATCATTGTATATTTGTGGTGTCACTGTCCTGATATTGCACACTGTTGCTGCTGTAGAAGAGCAGAAAAGAGAAGAACTCACAAGCCAGTGTAAGGATTCTATGTTGTATGATTTTCTGTAGAAATCAGTGTATATTTGATACACAAGGATATAGGCAAATCAGACTGTCCTTAGCTTAGAAATGGAGTTAACTAACGTTTCATCTATAAACACAAAATGGACGCCAATATAAACTTTACATAAGTACAAGTATGCACAAACCTTACATAATGAACAGAACTTGAGTAAAGGTACCCATGGGAAACATTTATCACACATGGAACACTGTTCTCATGTTATATACGTAGGCACACTCATCTTTTTTTTTTTTTTGTAAGAATATTACTTCATATATTACTTCCACTCCTTTCACCTTTTTTTCTACCTCAATATTCAATAAGCAATCCAGAGGTGCATTTATATTCCTCAAACTGTCACTCACTGGCAGACACACAGAGAAATTGTTGCTGTATGTGCCAATTTTTCAAGACTCTGAGCATTCAGTTCTCATCACTTGACACTCCGAGTTGCTCAGGTTTCGGCGCTCGAACAGAAAAAAACTCCCTCTCTCTCTGTCTCTGTCTCTTATTCTCTCACTCACTCTGACAGTAGGTGTTGCATACTAATGTGTGTGTGTCTCAGGGGGGCGAGATGAGGAAGTCCTCTCCCATTACTCAGTGCCCACCAGCTGGGCAGGGGCAAGGGCTACAGCAGCAAGACAGATGGTACTGTCACCCCCTGCTCACACACGCACACACACCGCCACACACACACAGGGATACACAATGGTGTAACACTGAGGAGGAAGTCATTAGCTGGGAAAACCACAAGATTCCTTATTGAACCGGGTGGTAGAGGGGCGAGGGAGGTATAAAAAAAAAAAAAGAGGGAGTAAGAGAGAGAGAAGAAGAGAGGGAGGTTTTATCCTAAACTCAGTTCTGCTGAGGCAATCTGTCATGGTTGAAGTAATTGCCCTCGTCTTGCGTGAATGAAGTGATCTGTCATCGCCCACTGCATTACTGCCTTAAGAATCACTCTGATACACACAAACACACACACACACATACACACACTCACGTATGTGCACGCGTGGTCAGAAAGCCGTGACCCTCCTGAACGCTCCGACTAAGACGCATGCAGCTGTGACATCTTGAATAAACCGCCCTTCAAAAATATTTCAGAGGTGGGGGGGCTAAACTAAAA
Organism: Apogon talboti; assembly: GCA_037367365.1. Lineage (NCBI taxonomy): Eukaryota > Metazoa > Chordata > Actinopteri > Kurtiformes > Apogonidae > Apogon > Apogon talboti. The sequence continues at coordinate 17,537,630 of JAPQRQ010000003.1, forward strand.
AGGGAAAAAATGCAAAAGGACACATTGCATGTCTTCTTCCACTCCCTGATTTATAATCACTCTTTGTCTGTGCAGTGAAACGTTTTGTGGAGGGTAAAGTGGCTGATTCTGCTTGTGTTGTATCAGTAAGAGTAGAATGGGCCTGGGTCTCATTAGGTCAACATCCTCTGGTCTTATATTGTAGCTCATTGTGCCTGGTCGATACACTGCGCCGTGTTGAATGAGAAAACAAAGGGGGAGGAGAGGTATAATTGCACTTTAACTGCAGCAATTGGACTAATATTTGTCCAAGTGGTGAAAAGAGACATTAGTCACATTGATGAGGAGTCATTAACAGACTGTCGCGTGGTGATCTGAGCTCAGTGCCTGTGTGTGTTACATAAATGTTGAACATTAATGAGGACAATGACGTAAAAGCATGGCAATATTGGAGTTATATTTTGCACATACAGGATAAAGTATTCAACTGAAGTTTGTTTTTTTTAATTCTCTCTTAATTTCGATTTGGTTTATTAGAATAGAATAGAATAGAATAGAATAGAATAGAATAGAATAGAATAGAATAGAATAGAATAGGCTTTATTGTCATTACACAGGTTGTACAACAGAATTACTGATGGCCTTATTACTATTTACTATTGTCAAGTTCGACATCATTTTGTATCTTCTTCATCAGATTAACAATTCTGAAAAGTATTTGACATTTTTCCAGCACAACAGACTCTTTATGACTCTTGTAATGTATTCATATTTGATCACTCTAGTGGCATTTATTTATTAACTAACAATATTACGCTGTTTGATGCCACTTTTCCATTTACGGTATCAGCTCAACCTTGACTTCACTCAGTTTAGCTCAGATTTGGTATTCAACTGCAGGTATGGTACTTCCTCAGTGCGGTGGGTTGTCATAGCGACACAGCATAAACACATTGTGACGTCATCTTTGACTGCAGCCTTGACAAATGAGGCAACAATAGTGGATGAAAAAACTTAAAACTGTATATTTCTGAAATAAAACATTAATTTATTTTCCATTTTCCGTAAAGAATGTAGATGTTGGTTTTGGCGGTACCTGGATGTGACCTGCATGGCTTCACACAATGTTTATTATCACAGCTTACCTAGAATCGCAGCAAACATGATACTAGAAATAGTATCTGATAGTACCTGCTCTAACGTAACAGAAAAGAAATGGAAGAAAATGTATTGAGAATAGAAAAGTGGCACAAGGTGTGGTCTAAGACATATGTAAAAAGTGCAGCTTGTATTGTTTGTCCTGTGACCTTATAACTGTGTCATCTGTTCGTCATGTTGTTATGGAGACGATATTTCATGAGAGTCCATAGGAAATTTAATCAAATCAAACCATACCTTGAACTCAGTGACAAACTCATTAATTGGTGGTCAAATTTCAACCTCACCAAAGATAATTTCAGAATCAGAATCAGAATAGACATCATTCAATCATAGAAGTCATTACACACTCCTGTTCAACAAAATTATGATCCTCAGACCAATACAGTGTGCAAATTCACAGTATAAGAACACAAATCAGACACAGTTATAAAAAAAATTGAACAAAAATCTATTATGAAAAATAATTTTTGCCCATAACCCAAGAATTTGTCTGCTAATTATGACAAACTTCCACATAAATATAATAGGATAAAATTATGATGTGATGATACTCAAAGATCAACTTGATTCACAAAAAGCCCATAAAGTACCATTGTCTGTTAGCATGTCAGATTAGGAAACTACAGAGCCCCAATTTCTCTCCATGTTGCAGCCAAGAGATGGACCAGACAACATATTGGAACAATAATATAAACAACCAATGTTGTCCCAAGCTTTATGTCTGATACCGGCTGCCTTGTGTTCAGAAAAGTCAGAAAAACAAAGAAAGAAAAAAATCGACTGTGGACCTGTTCCTGAGTGGCAGAGAAAGGACACTATGAACGTCATGAAAGGCCAAAAGGACATGGATTCAGATGTGGCATCGATTGTTGTTCACAATGACACACTACACACGGTCAAATAATCGACTGGCATTTGCAACGTCCATCATCGTTCCCACCCTGATATCGTGTTGTCTGAACCTCGCTGTTGTGTGAGTCCGGTCAGACACTGAGGTAAACTGCAACTTTAACCCTACGTTAGTCACCTGGGGTGTTTCGACACCCCAACTTTTTTAAATTGCTCATAATTTCCAAATTAATA
>JAPQRQ010000003.1:17548712-17563171 GCA_037367365.1 Apogon talboti
TTATCTTATCTTATCTTATCTTATCTTATCTTATCTTATCTTATCTTATCTTATCTTATCTTATCTTATCTTACCCTACCTTATCAACCTTTGGATGAATACATCGCAGGGCTGACAGACAAACAACCATTTGCTCTCACATTCATACTGGCTGGTGCTGAAATGGAACCCTGGACCTTCTTGCTGTGTTGCTGCACCACCGTACCACCTGTATTGATACACACATAGTTTGAGAAAACGCTCAAATTTCTAGAAATGTTCATGGCCATGCCTCATGTGCAGCAGCAGTTCAGTCTTTGTGGAGGCAGACGTACAGTATCTGAACTCAGTCAGACCAACCTCATTGCAGGGTGGAGACATTTTAAGCGAGTTTAGGGTTTAGGAGGAAGTTGATGGAGCTTAAGAATGGGAAGTACACCCAAAGGCTCATGGACGTAGCCTGAAAATACCACCAGTACATCTCTGAGTTTAAGTTCACGTATCAGTTTGCCTCAGTATATCAGGTGTTTGTTCAGGGGGTATGCAAATATTTTCCTATAGATTTTAATAGTAATGTGATATTTTTTTTTTTAAATGGAGCTGATATTTTGCCCTGATACTCAATTTCAGATCAAAGTTGACCATTGTAAGCACTTATGTGTAGTACGAAGTCATGAGCATAGCTACATTTTAGTGTTTGGTGACAAATGGGAGCTGCTATATGAAATCATTTTATTACAGCTCCTTCTTTGTATTTTGTACACTCATATTGTATCTTTCCCTTCTTTGTAGCTGGTCCTTAAAATTCTCTTTTTGGTGTTCTTATTGATTTTGGTTTCAGTGTCGCCAGTGGGCATTGACGAGACGTTCTACTGATGTCAAATTGAATTATGCTATTCTTATATTATTATAGCACAGGTATACTATAACTATTTTGAGCTGCCCAAACCTCCTCTGAAATCACCACTATAACCTCTTATAAAATGCTTCTACGTTTCAGAGTCATGACTTTATAATACCAGAATTGAAAGAATTACTCACCAATGGCAATAAAATGAGACTTTTACCACCCGACTCTAAGTGTTTAGCAAAATCACATCTTAACCACCATCATATCAGTCAAGAGCTACTTTTTTTATCCATATTTGATGTATCACATTTGTCAAATGAAAACATTTGCAAAAATACTTCGGAAGAAAAGTTTTTTGTCTCAAGTGGGCTCTCTGCCGCTAATAATAATGCTACTACTACTACTACTACTAATAATAATAATAATATTCCCATCTCATAGAGGGTAAAGATGATTTTGTTTGTGTGCTTCTTCTACTTGTATTTTTGTTTCACAGCTTCTATTTCTTCTTCTACTGTTTATTAAAGCCATTATATTCCATTACATAGTCTACATCACCCCCACCCTCTGATAACCCAAGCAATTTGGACATACACATTCATATTTTCTACTTTTTTTTTCTTTTATCAAGAATTGAAGACCTGACTTCAGCAGTTGGCTTGTCCAGCAGTATGATCCATGGCAGTAATAATGACTGATCTTATATTACTATTGACAGGCTGATTCACTTTAAATAAAGATCTGGGTTAACTATAAGATTATATTGCCATTTGTCAAACACACAGCAGTTTCCACTAAACATGACTCAAAAGTAAAAGTCAGAGTGATTTATTTGAAACTAATTACTATGGTATCATATTAAGTGGATGAAAGAGAAACACCTCCTTCTCGCTGGCAGTTAATAGGTGATTAAGCCCTGTTGCAGACAGTGGGCCACAGGGAGCCAATTGATCTGACCTCCGACCCCCTCACTCTGATGGGAGGGGGTGTGTGGAGGTCAGGCCTGTAAGGGATACCCTCTTTATCCTTCTCCCAGAGCAGAAGCTCAAAGCTGGGGGAGGCACCCAGCCAGGATACGTGGGTCTCAAGGCCCCCCCCCCATCACTGCCGCCACATTCATATGGTCAATATGAGCCAAAGAGCAAACACCTTTGAGCTGTGTGGCCTCATGGCGCTTTGACCTGAGCTGAGTATCCGTAGTTTTCCCAAAGGTAACTGAATCTATGGCACAAATGTCAGTTTGCAGGGATGAACATTCAGCAAATATTGCACACAAGACGAATGTAACAGGTAATGTGCGAATAACAGAAATTTAGTGATAGGCAACTGTTACTAGTAATTGTCGCAAAGTAATTTATTTAATTCACAAGTTACAACAAGACATAAGCAGTTGGTTACTAAATCAGTGTTTTTATGTGTTATTAATGTAGACATAGGTATAGATGTTTCTGTGGCTCAGTCAATACAATTGACAAATTTGATCTATGACACATTATCACGATAATGAAAAGTAAATATTGATGCAGGTAGCTGGAAATGTACCATGTGTGGTAGTTGAAGGACTGAAATGGTGACACTAATCCATCCTGGGCTGTTTTCATGAAGTGGCTCCTTGGTGGTCTGTGAATCTAGTACTGAAGTCTTTTTTTTGCGATGAGCTTTGCAGAGTTATGTTAGTGATGTTTTACTATGTACACATTTAAAGGTAACACCGCCAGAACTGTCATTCAGGGTTTCCAAATAAACTGCAAATCTGTCTGCATTTTTATCCCATACTCCGGCTGATCATTATCATCATCATGGCTTAAAACTTAGCCTTATACTTATATGTACAATTTGATACAGTAATATATCAATTGAGCTTTAGATTAAGACGTTGAAATATAAAGGAAGTATTTTGGCTAAAAGGTCTGGAGCTAGTTTGAGCTTTTGCCCCTGAACTGAGGTGGGGATCCGGATCATGCTTCAGAAACATATGTTGGACAAAAGCTTTAACCTCCTAGGACCCACTGTCCCCGTATGAGGACAAGAAATTCACAGCTTTATACAAAAAAAAAAAGAAACTGTCCACCGCAAATGACATTCCATAAAAATTTTTAAGAATGCATCTGAAAAAACTGTTGCATCATGATGTTTCCAATATAAGCAATTGTTTAATTAAAAAAAGCCAAAACTCAAAAACCTGTGGGGCTCCTGGGTCTGAGGAGGTTAAATTCTGTGAAGGAAGTGAAAGAAACTGAAACAAAGCGATCCAGAAATAGAAGTAATTAACATCACCAAATGAACATTACACATACAATGTGAATATCAAATCGTCTGCACTTGTATTATAGTGACACATTAGTTTATAAGACATGACTTCTTATTGTGGACGTGCAGTAGGTGGTGCATTTCGATTCTCCTCCTGCTTGACCACCTCTTGGAGTGAAGACAGAGCTGATCCATCTCTCAGTGAAGGACTTGTAGGGGATTTTCAGTGGAGAGGACTGTGTAATGCCACTTCTCTTTGAGGTATCCATTGAAGTCAGCACTATTGCATTAAGCTTACTGGTCTTCCTAAGGGCACCTTTTCATCACAGCACACTCACACACACATCCCTTCCCTCACACTCCTCCTTTTAAGTTGAGGTATTGTCTTTAACAGCATTATAACGGTATCATTCTGCTCCCACTGTGAACAACAAAGACAAGAAACGCCAAATCCTAGAACACAGCAATCTGTGTGTGTGTGTGTGTGTGTGTGTGTGTGTGTGTGTGTGTGTGTGTGTGTGTGTGTGTGTGTGTGTGTGTGTGCGTGGATGTGTGTGTGTTCTTTAAAGCAATGCTAATGGACCCTAAGAAGCATTAAAGTGACCCCTACTGTAACAAAAGAGTTAATAATCCGTTTAGAAAACAATCAGATCCCTGGCCATGAGAAAAGCCCCCCGCTAAGTCTTTCTGTAAAGAGGAGGAGGTGGGAATTCACCCTTTTTTTTCAGTCAGCAATCTTGTTGAACATCGCTTGTTTTCATCGCTCTCTCTATGGGGAATGATGGAACTGTATTTAACGGCAGTTCTTAGCCACAGTCAGCGAATAATAAAAAGCAATGCGGTTGAATTTTACAAGTGCATCGGCCATTCGGGGTGGGAGGGGGTGGTGGGGGGGGTTCAAAGTGACCCTTGCCGGGGGGTCAGGGTTTGTTATCAGCTCCGTCCACTGTAAATGAGTCCCAATGGAGTTCTAAAAGAGCTATTAACAAACAAACGCTGGCACACCCGTTAATTACTAATGATAGGCTCTTTGTCTACTGTTTCCCCTCTGGGTCAAAATGTTCAACCGAAAGGCTCTGACTCCGGTGGCTGTCATCTGGGTTTACCCCCCCCCTCTAGGTCACACCGCCACTGATAGAACAAGCGATATAATCCGTTGAACTACATCTCCTGCACTGGGCGTCAAATATTACAGTGATTTAGAAAGTGTTACTGAGTGATAAAATAAGCTGGCTGAGAGGGCTCATAAACTTTAGCGAAGTGAATGTATTACCTCAGTTCTGCCAGCCTTATCTGTTCTACGTCAGAGTGATTCATCTGTTTTAACATCAGGTCAGGGCTGAATCTATCATGGCTTATCTCCGCTGTCAAGTAGCTGAGGACAGGTTTTTCTTTATCTCTTTGCTCTGCTGCTTGTCCTTCCTTCTCCGACATCCTGCGAATCCCGTGAAGACAATTTATTTTTGCAAAATAATTCAACTAATTCAGAAATATGAAACATTTTTTGCCTCTTTGTGAAGCAGATCAGCTCTTATCAGTTGGATTTTTTTCTGTCTTGCTCTGCTTTGTTTGGCAGGAAATTGATATTTGTTTCAAGGAAATACTAAGTAAGAACAATTATTTTACCTTTTCATCAGTTTCAGTAAAGTTTTGATTTTACATGTGACTTTTTTTTTTATGTTATATCATCTGTTTTAACCAGAGCAGAGCTGATATCTTACAAACACTCTAGGAATGCAATTGATTACTTGTCAATTATTTAATTTGTCATTACTATTGCGACTAAATCATTTGCCTTTTTTTTTTTGTAATGTGAATGTGAATATTTCCTGGTTTCCTAACTCCTCCAGAACATCCGCACAAGTCACTCGAGGACATCATGTTGCACCAATCGACATGTATGACCACCTTAATTGAGAAAATAATCAATAATCAATCAATAGCCAATGACAATAACCATTAAAACCCTGCTTTACTTAATTGTAGTGCATTACCTTCATAATCCGTGCTTTGTTAAACTGTAAACAAATAAGACCGGATCTAATTTAGGATGTTTTGGTCATCTTCATTTACCTCCATGCAAATGTCAGTATTAGAAGGGTTTTTGGGCTTCACAGAAATCAGTACAATTCCAAATATGACATACTTTAGAATGTGGTGATTTAACTTGATTTGGTCTCGCTGGTGTCGGGAAAATTCAGTTTTTTACTTGTGTTTTTTTGACTATAATCACTCTCATGTTCCCTCTGTTGTTCTTTGTTGACTGTTAATGATCTAAATCTACTTCTGTGGCACCTTCCAAATGATTGTTTTCTATATGTCTAACCTTTCTTAAGTGATTTATCAACATTTATTATATTATTATACTCTGCATTGTACATTTTTCAGTGAAAATTATGGATTTTCTTTTATTCAATTTCCTGTTCACATAAATGTTCATAAAAGCTCCAGGTAAAATATATCATTAACTGAATGTAAATCAACTGTCTGCCACCATTACATAGATTTTACTTGTGAATCAATGATGCAGAATATATGTTTCAACATTCACTACGACTAAGACACATCTCATGCCACTGAAAAGTTGAGAAACTGAATTTTTCCTGAATTTTTTCAGTGTATTAATAGGATTTGTGGATTAGATGGCCTTTAAGGGTTAATCTTGCAGTAAACGTGACAAAATCTGATTTAGGCAGACAGGCGAAGTAAAAGTAGGTGTTTCTGTACTTAAGTAGAGTTTTCATCTGTCTGAGCTTTACTTGGGTAAGTATTTATTTTTACTTTTAACCTGAATGTCTGCTCTTTCTCCTCCTTATATAATCAAAACAACTTCACTACTTTGGTTTTACTGCGTTTGAGGGAAATAATTGATGATTTTTTTTTTTGTTTTTACTTCATTTTACACCTTCCTATCATCAAGACTGGGTTGACTTTAAGTGGATGGGACGATAACACGTAGAGAAGACGGTGTCTCCTTCGGTGCATATCACACATGACAACAAGAAACAAAGAAAAAGAAAAATGACATAAAAGACGCAACAAGACAAAACAGACATGAAACAAAGACGGACCACGGAAAAACCGATTTGCACATCGGAGACAAGTTAATGTCATTATTTTTCAGTAAATTGTTTTTTTTATTTTATTTGAAGATGGGATGGATTGATGTTCTTTACATTATATACTGTATAGGGAGTCTGCTTGCTTTGCACAGAAACAACTGATAGAAATGTCCTTCAAAGGGCAAAGTTTTACTTTTATATTTTGAGTACGTTTCAGAATCTGTACTATTTCACTTTTATTGTAGTACAAGTGTTCCTCTGCTCTCATCAGTATAACAATATGTACTTCTGCTAAAGGATGTGTGTACCTTTGTCACCTCTTCACCTCCAAACCAATTAAACAAGAGCAAATAAACAGCGTAAGTTGATTGTGGGAGTTTATAGCAATCAGTTAATTCAGAAACACTGAATAATTTCACTTTTTTGCTAAATACATCAGCCCTTATCAAGTGTAAATTTCAATATCGTGGTGATTTGGCCTGACTCTGCTTTGTTCTTCAGGAAATTTACATTTGTTACAGAAAAACACAAGAAAAAAGAGCAACTATTTACCTTATTATAGCTTATCTCAGAGAAATTTCGGTTTACACAGTCGATATACATGACCATAAGAGAGATCTTTACTGAGAGGACTTTATTTTCTCACATAGCAGAGGTGATATCTTACAAATAGTCATTTATTTAATCATTACTGTGGTAATCCCTGCTTTGTTTAAGCATAAACAAACAAGATAAACTCTGATTTAGGGATGTTTTTTTTTTTTTTGCTTCAATTAGCTCTGTGCCAGTGCAGGTGGATTGTGGGACTTCATTTGAATTAAAACATTCAGAGATATGAAATAATTTAGCTTCTTTGCAAAGCAGATCAACTCTCATCAAGTAATGTTCCACAAAAGGCTGATTTGGCCTGACTTGCTCTGCTTTGTTCCTCAGGAAAGCACTAAAAATAACAAGAAGTTTTTTTTCGTCTCTTTTTTCCACCTTATTGTCAAGAATTTTCATCTGTGTTAGTAAATTCCGATGTGTACTCCTTTGCCAGTTGGACAAACCACTGTGGCAATTGGATCGTGGGATTTTACTAGAATCAATCAATTCAGCGCAATGAAATAATGTATCTTTATGTCTAAGCAGATCCGATCTTATCAGTGGTCATCACTTGTTCTGGTTTGTTCTTCAGGAAATTAACATTTGTTTCAGGGAAATGCTGCAAGTGTTTTACCTTCATGGTTAAGTATTCTTATCTGTCTCAGGGACAGACGTTTAAGAGCACATATGCGGATAGAAAGATATTTTTACCGAGAGAATTTTACTTATAATCCTCTGTTTTACACAGCAGATCTCACAAATACTCTTTGGTTTAATCATTATTGCATTACTCTCATAATCCCCGCTTTGTTAAGCTGTAAACAAACAAGACAAAATCTGATTTAGGATGTTTCTGGGCATCTTCATTTACCTCCGTGCCAATTTACCCAGGAGGAAATGGCCAGTGCAAGTGGATTGTGGGACTTTATTCGAATGTTTCCTGCGGTAAGTTATTCCTTTGTCTGGGCCTGGCTAATAGCAGCGAATGGGATTCAAATAGAGTCAAGCTGCCTCCTGAGATCCCTCAATCCACCGTCACCATAAAAAGAGGTCTGAGGCCAGTCTAAATATTTGGTAGTCTTAGCAGGTTCATGTTAAAAGACACACACTCACATTCACGCGCGCACACACACACATACACACACACTGTGAATGCACAAGCAGGCCTAGGCTGTGAAGTTGAATGGCATAGCTCAAAGCCTTCCTCCCCCTATCCCTGCCTCTTTCTCTCTCTAAACCGCCAAACCATTCTCCCCCCTCCTTTTCTCCAGCTCAGAGGAATTCATTAACTGCCTCTCCACAGAGACACTATGGAAATCAGGCAGCTACAAAGGCAGAGGGAGAGAGAGAGAGAGAGAGAAAGAGGGAGGGGTGGTGGTGGTGAATGGGGCTATATTATCCTATTAGATGGTGGATATGTCTCGTTTCCCTCCCCTGTCATGAGAAAAACATTAATTTTAAGTGAGAAACGAGACACAGGGAGGGAGGGAGAGGGAGAGAGAGGGAGAGAGAGAGAGGTAGAAATGGTGAGGGTCTTTAACATTGCTCTTTTATCGAGCTGAAATGGAGAGTCCCCTGGCTCCATTTACCTTGGCAATGAGGATAGAGCCGCTCTCCATGAATGCCATTTAAAATGCCATGGAGATTAAGCACCCTCCCTCCACCGCTCTCTCTCTCTCTCTCTCCCTCTCTCTCTCTCTCTCTCTCTCTCTCTGTTTTTTTTCCACACACACTCATCCTTACACACATATGCAGCAGTGGTGGCGGCACTGCTCGTCATAATATGTGTTTAGAAAACAGCTTTGAGATTCATGAGTAAAGCCCTCTAGGTGCCAAACGCTGAGGAGGGAGGAAAACGGAGGAAGAGGCACAGAGAGAGAGAGAGAGAGAGAGAGAGAGAGAGAGAGAGAGAGGACCATCACTTAGCCAGAGTGGGCTTTAAGCACTGTAATTAAATCATTAGATCCCCCTCCTCCTCCTGCTCCTCCTCCCTCCTCCTCCCTCCACCCTTCCTCTCCTCCTCCTCTCTCACTCTCTGGGCTCAGCCATCAGGGGCTCCAGTGTGAAATGATGAATCTGTATTTATGGGGATGGAGTAATTACACAGCTAACCTCTGAGGGAACCCAGGAGGGCCACAGGGCCACTGCGCAGGGCGCAGGGTGCTCAACCTCATTAGCACTGCCCGAGTGTGCATGAGAGTGTGTTGGAGTGTGCATGTGTGTGTTCAAAGGGCTGAGGCACAGTTTTGATACTTAAGCCTATCAATGGGCAAATATCAATCTGCATATCAGATTAGATCCGAAGGTGCTTCTCATACTCCCTGTGCGTCACCAATGTACTCATCAGACCTGGAATCTCAGAGTACAGTAGTCCATTCTTCTCAGCAAACATCTGTCATTTTCCACTCCACGGCTCCCCGTGTGTCTCATATCTCTGCTATCTCTTATCCTCGTCAATCTCTGTCATTACCTTCTTCAGTTGTCCTTTATCTTCGCTCCGCAAAAATATGCTCCACTGACTGACTGACTTCCGTCGATAATCACGGACATTCCTCTCGGATGTGGCCGACCATGGCGATGCTTGTCCCGGCCCATCTGCTCACCAGAACACCCCAACATATGTGATCACACGTCCCACACAAACATCATCATCATTATTATTATTAGTATTGTTGTTATTATTATTATAGGAATGAGTAGACTATTTTCTCTTCCTTCCACTATAGTGACAGTAAATTAACTATTCTGAGATACAGTCTTTTACTAAAAGGACAAACTGCATTTGCTCAATAATAACAATGACCATTGCCCGCGCACACAAGTGTAAATCTGTGCACGCACTTGCACACGCTTCACAGGTTGCTCTACTGTAGCCACAGTGCAGAAATTAGATCACACACACCCACACTAACACATACACCCACACACACACGACCTAGGCTAACCAATGCACTAATCGCCTGCCCCGGGCATAGGAGGAGCTTGGTGCTTAAGTAGGCTGCCAATCAGTCAGTCAGCTCCACATCCAGAAGCTCCTCCGGCCAGACACACACGCATCACTCCGACACTCGAGGTGCCAAATTGTACGGCTCTGACTCCAGGTCTGTGGAAGTGGAAAGTGGAAGCTTGACAGTTTCTAAAAAAGGGGTACTCTGGTGATTTAGACACCCCCTTCATCCTTTTCTTCTTCTTCTTTCTGGGGATTCCTACTTTTTTCCCTGCGTCCTCTTGCTGTTGTGCGTGACTAACTTTTGGGGGAGAGATTTTTACTGTGCGCGTCTCTCTCTGTGGACATGTCTTTCCCTCAACTGGGGTACCCCCAGTTCCTCAGTGCCTCTCATGAGGTGTACGGCGGAGAGCGGCCCGCGTCGGTCCGGGAAGGAAGCACCGAAGGCGGCGGAGGAGGAGGCGGCGGCGTCAGCTCGTCCGCCACCGCCGCGGCTGTCGGCTCCATGCTGGGGATGTACGGGAACCCATGGGCGGCTCACAACTACAGTGCCTTTCTGCCGTACAGCGGAGCCACAGACCTCGCCCTCATATCCCAGATGGTGAGAGTTTGCAGAGAGAAGCGGCTCAGGTGTAAATGACAGACCGGTCAGTGCCGGTACCATACCGGCAGCCTGTGCGTTAAACCGCTGCGTAAATGTCCAGTGGCTCAGAGCACTCTGGATTATTCGTTCATTAGAATGTTTGCTTCATCTGCCGTCGTTAATTAATAATCAGTTTATATATTTTTAGCCCCATATTGCGAGCTGTCATTTATATATTTATATTTTTAAACCTAGAAGTAATTTCTTTTATGGATAAATAATGTTTTCAAAGACAGTATGTGTTCCTCTTTAAAATATTAAAGAAAAATACTGATTTCTATAATACTTTATTTTTTTATAAAATAAATTAAGAATTATAAGAATGGATAAAATGTATTGTATTAAAATCCAAATTAATTTTATGCTGAAAGATATCAATACTACTAGGACTAATAATAATAATAACTCATTGTGAAAAGGCTGTTCATTCTTAATTCCTGAATTGTCTAAATGTTTTCCGAGTCAACACCCACTTTGGTTTCAGACTTCTTGTTTATGCAGAAACTTTTAAAAACTTCTACGTGTCCACGTAATAATTTAAACCTCGTGCGTAAAACAACAAGTCGCTCAACAAGTTGTCCCCTCTCTCTCCCTCACCTCAGGGCTCTCAGTATGAGCTGAAGGACAGTCCGGGCTCTCACCCAGCCTCCCTGCCTGTCCACGCCGCCCAAGGCTTCTATCCCTACGGCCAGTACCCGTACGGAGACCCGTCGAGAGCCAAGACGGCCACCAGAGAGACCACTAGCACCCTGAAGGCCTGGCTACAGGAGCACCAGAAAAACCCGTACCCCACCAAAGGAGAGAAGATAATGCTCGCCATCATCACGAGGATGACACTCACACAGGTGGGTAAAGGCTGCATGGCGATCACTGAACAGCATCCATGTGTTGGCTTTTATGAAGACACTATTAGATTTATTATTTATTATTATTGGGTCCTGTCATGTCCTCCAACTTTGTACAGTGATGCTTTTATTTAGATGAGCTCTTAACAGACCCAGTTCCTATTTATGTGACTGATACTTTAACAAAGTCTCAATACTTATAACAACATATTCTATTCAGTTTAGTTCAGTTCATGGAACTCTGGTGCCAAATCAAAAACCAGCTCAGGTCACTTAACACAGTGAGGTCAGGACCTCACAATAATGGGACAGAGAATAATCAGACACATGTAAATGTCTTCTGTTGATAATGATAAATTATTAGAAAACTGTAAACACTTTTTTTTTACATTCATGTATCTCGTGTTTAAAGTTTGCAGCGTCAAGGTGCACTGGTTTAATTCTCATTTCTCGTGTGTGAAAAATGTTCCTCCAGGTTTCAACGTGGTTTGCGAACGCCCGCAGGCGGCTGAAGAAGGAGAACAAGGTCACCTGGGGCCGCAGCGCCGAGGACCGAGACGGACGCATCTTCAGCAGCGACAACGAGGACGAACACGGCAAGAACGGCAGCGACGACGAAGAGGAGGAGGAGATCGATTTGGAAACTGTCGATATCGAAAGACCCGAGGAGCAGCAGCGGGGCGCAGGAGAGCAGGGCTCCGGCGGGAGGGGAGAAGCGGGGGTGGAAGACTCGGCAGCAGCAGCAGCTACAGGCCTGACCGCCAGAGAGGCCTCGGAGCCGAAGAGCTCGGAGAGCAGCAGGACGCTTTCAGTGGAAGGCCTGAGAGGAGTGGAGGCGACGCTTTCACACAACAAATCCCCCGTTGCCAAACTCGCTGTGGATCATTCTCCGAGCAGACAGGAGTGCCAGAGACCACCGCAGAGCAAACCCAAAATCTGGTCCTTGGCTGAGACCGCCACAGCCCCCGACAACTCGCACAAACCTTCCCCCGGGGCCCATGCGCACCACCCGGCTTTGGCCTCAGCCGGCCACCCGGCCTTACTCCCCGGTCATGGGATCTATACGTGCCAGATTGGCAAGCTGCACAATTGGGCCAACGCGGCTTTTCTGAACGCCAACTCTTTTTTGAACATGAGATCGCTGCTCAGTGGGGCGTCGGCCGGACACCTGCCTCTCCACGGTGCAGTACCGGCTGCGCGTCATGACGCACGACCGGCAGCGACAGGCCTTGGAACTTCAGGAACGGAAGACGACAGTGATGTGGAGTCGACAGGAAGCTTCAGTCCAAAAAGAGATGGTATTAATTACATTTATCTGAACGATTTTTCTGAGCTTAATTTGTTTCCTGGTTAGAAATATTTACTGTTTGAAAACGGATCCTATAAAAATTATAGCATAAAAGCGAAATATACAGTATCATTTATCTTGTAATTTACGGGTGAATTTTTAAAATCTCACCAATAATTCTTAAAATAATTGTTGTTTTTTTTCCAGATGAAGAGAGTGACCACAGGCCCGAATCCCTTAAGTCCCCGTTCCAGCTGATCACTGACAGGTAATCTCATGCATTTGGAATCAATTTGGCTTTATGACATTATCAACCTCAATTTCTACCCACATGTCTCCTGCTAAATGAACCCTAGAGCGGAGGTAAACACTGTTACACCTGACTGGGTGGAAGGCAGACCCTGCCTGCACATAAATCATGTGATTGAGTCCCCACTTTAACGCCTCGTCAGGCACAGTCTATAATAAATGTCCCGCGGGGGCCCCAGAACCCCAAACACTGAATTATCACTACCTGTGTTATTTAAATAATCTGCTGCCGTTTATTCACGCCTACTCAGTGAATGCATCTAATGTATGTCAAAGAAAATGCTGATAGCAACATCATGAGTGAAGTGGAGGGTAAAACGCTATAAATCTAATTTAACCTCCTGTGTTTTTGTGTTTGCACCAATAAACAACCCACTTCTAAAACGAATATACTTATAGAATACAAAACATTTTATTTTTATTTTATGCACTAATATGTATAACAGCCTTCAGGATACATGCACACATTTTCCTGAATATTTTAGAAAACTGAACGCACAGGTTTACTTTGGTTTAACGTGTTGTTTCTGTTCTTTTCTTCACTTCAGACCTCACCACGGGACATCAGCACAACGAGCTCTGACAACAACATTATGAGAAGACAAAGCAAAAAAAAAAGAAAGAAAGAAAAGAAAGAAATAATTTTATTTAACGGAGAACAGTTTAATAATGAAGGGTATTTTTTGACAGGGCAGTCTGTCATAGTATTACTGTTTTAGCTCATACATGCGAAAGAGTCGGTTGTTTTTGTCACAGATTTGCTTGTATCTCTCTCTCTTTTCAGTCCTATGTTTGTTTTTCCTCCTTTTTTTGTTGTGAATGGAAACTTTGAGAAATTGTAAATACCGGATATGAATTTGTCTTCAAAGATTATATTTTTTGGGAAGTAAATAAATGTCATTATAGTCATTTATTTCTAAAGACTTCTTCCTTGTAGAAATTGTTCTTATTCCTTTATTTACAGGTGCGCAACTTTTTATCTCTTACTATTTACCTTTTTACGGTGATTGAGGTGTTTATTTATGACGTTAATGCACATTTGTTACTGATATCTGATAGATAACATTTTTAATATGAAAATTAGAATTTATCCCCACTTTTAAATTATAAGCAATTTTCCTTATTCCAATTAAGTGTGTATCCAAGTGTTTTAAAGAGAATCCACAGATGCGCATATATATAGAGAGAGATAAATATTAGTGATGTCCACAGGTGGTGTTTTGGTAAAGGGGATCATAGTGTACACACCTTTTAATCGCCTCTTCATCACCGTGTCAAGTTTGTTTCGCATTCTTGCCAACTAAATCATGCAGTGTCAGCCCTTTTTTTTTCTTGCAAGAAAACTTTCGTCCTCACTCAAATCTGCACTCTCGCCAAAATTTTTCCTGCGCTTTATTGCCAGCGTCTTGGAACCCTCTTGCAAACGCTGCGGAAATTGAAATTGAAGATTTCCAGGACCTTGTGAACCTGCGCCTGTGCTTTCAGCCCGGGCCTTCTCGCTTTAATGTTGGATTATACCCCCTCGGTGCCACCGCTGCCGCCTCTGAAATATGGATCAGACGACAGGAAAGGCCAGCAGCCAGTATGGGGGCGGCAGGAGGCTCATGGGGGGGATGGAGGAGGTGGGGTGGTGTGTGTGTGTGTGTGTGTGTGTGTGTGTGTGTGTGTGTGTGTGTGTGTGTGTGTGTGTGTGTGTGTGTG
>JAPQRQ010000003.1:17574570-17589307 GCA_037367365.1 Apogon talboti
CACACACACACACACACACAAACCACTGTCGCTACAGAGAAGCTGCAGTTCCTGAAAGCACCAGAGGATGGCACCTGAGGTCTAAGCAGCAGCTCTGCAGTACTTACCTGAAGCTTCACTGAAGATGCAGCTCTGATTCCACTTCATGGTGTTCCACAATTGAAGTGTGGGTGACATGCCTCAGTTCTGTCAGATTTTTAGGATTTTTTGGATTTATTATCTTCCATTTGGCTCACTCCACTGAATTCACAGAAGAAAATCCACACAGCTGTTAGTTATTTTGAAGAATTAAGTATTATATGACTACTTTAATAAAGAGAATCTAGAAAAATATCAGTCAGTAGGGTAGGGTGGGGTAAGATTAACCATTTTTACTTAAGATGATCCAGCCAAGACATAAATAAAAGTCATACAACCCAAGTTTAGGATGAGTCCTGTTAACTGAAAGCTTCTGTTAATCGAACTCAAATAAACAACAACATAATAGGACTTAAAAAAAAGTGGTCAATATGCCTGAATGTGCCCAGGTTATCTACCTGAGAAAACAATGACCAAGTATTGTTTTAGCCTGATATATAGCATTATTCTAAAAATACTGTAATGATTAATATTTAAGTCCCACAGTCTGCTGATTTTATTCGTGTTCATGAAATAAACATTACAACTAATTTGTCTACAGTTGAAAAGCTGCAAGCTGAAGATAGTTTGCCAGACATTGTCACCTTGACTTGAATGAAACTTTTATTCCATCGGGGAACTTCCACAGATTAACCGACTGATCAATCTGTCTTTCTTTTGACACTTTTCTAATTGATTTTTGTCCCTTGACTTCAGGGAGTGAACTTTTTAACTCTTCTAGGTGACCAGAGCTCCTGTTTGTGTTTATGCTGTAGTTACATGACACAACAGTTATTACATCTGGAATAAAGAACATACTATTGGTTACTCATAATTAGGATGAAACACTAATTTAGACACCAAATAGTAAACTAGCAATCATGTAAATAGGCCATACTTGCCATAATATTTTGGAAAGGTTTAGAGTTGCAACCAAATGCAACATTCTGCTCATTCATACAGGTTTTTAGATACTGCAAGTATAACTATACATGATACAACTTCATCTATGCTCTTCTTTCCACAGTGGCGTGAAAATAACCACAAGTCTCAAAGAAATTACACTGTTATATGACTAAACTGCAAATCCAATTATGTTTTATTGTAAAAATAATGCTGCTTCCGTTCTGTTTTTCTAGAATCAGTGCCTGCAAGAAAATTTAGTTTCTCATTAAAGAATCCATAACTCCTTTGCCTTTTCACAAATGACAGTTGCAAAAAAAAAAAAAAAAAATCTAAAATCCATGTTTACCATATTATATTTGTATTTATTTATTTTTGTAAGGTTTAAACTATTAAAATACTGGTTAGGGTTAGAAGAAGGACTTATCTACCTTTACACTATAAGAAGTCTAGTAATTTTATCACCAAAATCAGTTAATGCTGAATTTGGCCGGTCTTTTTGTGGAGATAAACACCATAAACATACATAAACATTAAATTTTGCTTAAATTATATGTAATACAGACAGGATTAAATTTCTAACAAAATATATTTACAGTTTCAACTTAACTGCACACAAATGTAATTTCTGAAAGACTGGGATGTGCAAAATAATATTAGGGTGGCACAACAAAAAATTGTGTATGGGGGTCAACTTAGCCACTGTCACATCTTACCCCAGTCTCCCCTAAACAAGGGCAGAAAATAGGATTGGTCGATTAATAAATTGATCAAAAAAGCAGAGTGAACAGAAATCAAATCAGCAAGACAGATGATGGCTAAATAAACAGATAGGGTCGCACGGAGAGGATCAGTGGGAGAGCTAAGCTAGGTTAAAGTGTTTGTTAAAGGCTGGATCGGTCCCTGTAGACTGAGGCTTCAGGAGCTGAATAATGCATGCCCGCTCCCAGAGTAATGAAGTGGAAGTGATAGGGAGAATTACGGCTGGCCTCCCAAGGCTCAACGCAAACTGTACACACTCTTAAGAGCTGCCTGTAGCCTGAACCTGTCTCCCTCTCAGCTCCCGTCTGTGTCCGTCCACTCCGCTCATGCACACACTCCTCCACACACTGCACCACACAGCAGCTAAGAGGGTTAGCTTGTCTCTGTTCCCGTATGCTACATCATTGATGAGGAAGACCAGGGCATTTATAGTATCCCGCTCATAGTTCAACGGCTCTGTATCTTCTTTGAGGCTCTTATTAGACCGGAGCAGAGGATGGCATGGCTGCTGCTCAGTGGTCAGACAGGCACTCGGTGTTGGCAGCCTTGTTTGTGGATCAAATCCAGCCTGGTTTGCACTTGTACTTGGTTGGTGATATTGTGCTTAACAAGAAGCAGCCGCTGTAGGCCGTGTATGTGGTGAAAAGAAAGAGCTATTTTCTTTCCTCATGATCCATTTATTGCTTGTCCTCTTGCTTCTCCTTCGTTCTTTGTATGCCTCCTATTCTTACACAGCAGAAGTTGGAAAAAATAGCGTTACCTTATGTGGCCCTTTGTTCATTTGTCTGACAGTAGAGCACTGAAATGAGCCTCTACGGAGAAAGTCTCACATAGAAAGTACTCTTCTGCTTATTTAGTTTTATCTTACCTCAGTAGAGCTTAAGAGTCCAATTTTAATAAAGCAAAAAAAAAAAAAACACAGTCTGCTTCATTCTATTTCACATGGAATTTGGAACTTCAAGTATCAGAAAATGTGTCACAGTAAGAACACCAGTTCTACCCAGGTTAGCCACTGTTAGCAACACTAGATGATAATATCCCATGTATGCAGTATTTTGCAGATGACATCACCATAGTGATGAACACTGGACAGAACTGTATGTACAAATAAGACAAATTAACAGTATATTCACCTATTTGTTTCTGACCTTTGATATTTGAGCTGGGCTTGGTGAACTTACACTCATTTTTTTCCTTGGAAATTGAACGTCAAGAGACATTTCAGTTCAAATTTGCTTGTGAAAACTTGGCAGTTCAGACTTCCTGATTGAAATAGAAAACAACATCTGGCTGTAGATGTTGTTTTAACTGATTTAATTGGATTCTGCTTTGAGAAGCTTTTACATAACATTGTTGATTACACTTTTTAGTACCTTTAACTTATTGGTGGTGTTTTATATGTATGTTTTTAATACTGGGTGTTATTTTGTGTTTTATGTTTGTTTTTAGTCTGCGTCTGGGGCTGCAATTTCTATTTTCTGTGACCTTCTGCAGCTGCTGTCTAGGCCAGGACACTCTTACAAAGGAGATTTTTGATCTCAATGAGTCATTTTCGTGGTTAAATAAAGGTTAGATTAAAAAAAATGAAAACTTTAAGACATTCAGCTGGCCACTGTAGTTTAGCAGAGTGAAGATAGGGAGTAACACCTAGCACACCTCTGTCCAAGCACTCAAAACACTGTTTTTACCATTAAGATAACATCAACTTAATTGTATGCTTTTTTTTCCCTTAAATTTCACCACTTCACCTGGGTCTCAGACACTAATTTTATTGACATAGAGATGAAGTCCTGAAAGGCTTTTCAGGGCCATGAGTCCCCCTTGACAAAAACAGCAATGTTACCTCACAGAACATGGGAGCTATAGGTCTACTACTGCCTAAATCAGTCTGTTCATTTTTTTATTATGTGTCTACTATATACTAGTGTAGGTCCAGATCCATACAAGGTAAAATTACCATTTTTGTCATTGCAGTCTGGTGGCTTCGATACAATGGCTTCAGTTCCTTCTTGAAAAGAGCAGTCAGATTGTAAGGAAAGAATAAAACATTTAGTAAATATGGTACTACTGTACACTACTCAAAACCACCATCAGTTGTAGGTAATACACTGATAACCACACTTAAAATAATGTGAACTAACCAATTAAACTAAGGTAAACTCATGCAGTTGGTTGTAACCTTTACAGTTATATGAAAAACAGTTAGGGTAATAATGATGTGTAAGAAAGTAAATGCACTTAAAATAATGAGACAAACTTAACCAGACTGACATTTACCTATAGTTTCCACTCTGACTGTTTCTCTAAAACAAGACCCAACAAAAAAATAAAGTCATGTTTACACTCAGGTTGTTAAAAGCATTTTTATTTCAATTTGGACCCTTCAACACCACCCATTGAGCTCTTCTCATTCAAGGTGAAATTGCTAAAACTGAGATGAAGGCTCAAAAAGCATCTACATGTTAAACAGTGATTAAAATTGCATAGATTTCAGACTTTGAGGCAGAAAATATTCAAATGCAGCGCACTGTGATTGAAAGAACTTGTGATTGGAGATGTTTGGCCCTCCCTTGCAAACACTCTGCACAGTGCTGCATCCTCCTCCTCCTCTCACATTTACATGCTTCTATCATTAACCCCCATGCCCCACCTCCTGCATAATAGCTAAAGCCGGGTGCAGGAAGGAGGAAAATAAAAATGTGCTTCCTTTCTCTTTTTTGTGCAAAGCATCTGGAATGAATGATTGATGTGAGGGGAGTGGGATCAGAAAGATATAATCACGGTCTAACGAACGCACAGCCATAAGAAAAATATAGTGGAGGAATGCCATAAATTTATAAACACGTTGTATATTAATATATAAGTAGTGGATTGAATATTCAAAAAGAGGGAAATGACATAATCTATGCATCTTCACGTGCGATGCATGCTTGATACTCATTCTTTATGCACTGGATAGAAAGTAACAAAAGCTTGGAAGTTCATTCACACCCTGTATATTCATCTATGGCTCACAGGTTATTTTCTCCATAATAAAAAGTCATGTTCACTGTCAGTGGCTAAACAAATTGCCATTCTCCATGAGTGGCATATGTTTTGTGTGAAGACGTGGAACGCCAGCGTGGCCAGATAACTTCATTTCCAAGGTTTGAGCACAGATGAGGGAGAGACAGTTAGTCCATGTTCAGTATATGAGCACCTTTCACGGGACAAATGGAATGTCAATCAAGCTCCGGTACACAGATGCCTGCTCCCCGGTGGGGCTGGAGATGCTTTCTGGTGATGCAGCTCTGTTGTTCAAGCCTTACTCTGGGTGCATTGGGAATATTTTGTCCTTTTACCCCTCTACATCCCCTCGCTCCATTTCAAGTCCCCTGACTATAAATGATTTCTTCTGCTCCCCAAGTTTTCCTCCGTGGGATTTCCATCCATCTCTTCATTCTCATTTGTCTCCTCAACTTTTCTTTCCAGAGGTTTTAGCACCTATTAAAGGTTCATTGCCCAAGATTCAGATGTGATGATGCTACAGTCTGGAAGTCAAGTGTTTTATGACATTATCTAACTCCATTTCTAAGCTAACGTCTGTCCTGGTTGCATACGTTGATGATGACAACCTGTAAATTTACCACTATAAAGACTTGATATGAAAATCTTTGCACTTTGTAAGAAATGACGTTGTTCTGCTGGGATAATGTTGGCACCATTGTTTTGTCTGATTGAATCTAGGTCAGTATTAGCTGGAATATCTGACTGAGACCAAAGTATTATACATCTATTTTTTATTTTTATTTTAAAAAAATGAGGTAACATATTAAACAAATACTTTCTTGTTATTCATTTTTGTGCGCTGCCAGCTCCAAATTAATTTAGTACAAGAATGACCAGCAGCTGATTGTTCATAGCTCACAGATTTAGCGTGAGGATTTTCTCACAAAAAAAAACCATATAAATTTCATGGAAAAAAAGCACCTGAGACTTTATCTTAGAAATGGAGTCCACTAACACCAACAACCTGCTCCTAGCAAAAAAAAAAAATAAATCCTCAGTCAAATACATATTCACGTAACCACATAAGCTTACACAAGTTGAACAATTAATTCATGCACATCTCTTTATATTTGACCCAGATTTGTTGTTTGTCTCTAAACATAAAATAATGTCTTTAACAATAAAAATGGGCCAAGAAGAAATGAGAGGACCCCCCCACACACACACACACACACACACGCACACACTAAAATGGCTTAATACTATGAAAACATGACAAGCCATTCAGTTGGTAAAGGTGCTTACTCAAGGGAATGCACAGTGTTTATTCTTTGATTAATTTGCTTGGAGGAGACCTGAAATTCCCCCACTCATGAATATGTGGATGACAGGGAGATTTCTCTGTGGTGACAAGTTATCTAAACTACAGGGCAAAACGATTATGCTAATATCAGGTTGTAGTCATCAATCATCTTGTGTCAATGTGGTGTCAACGCATCACGTTCCTGTTCCCCCTCTGGCCATAGCAGAGTGTATGAGTGTGTGTGCGTCAATGCATGCAGCTCTGTTTATTTGGAAAGGAGAATTGATCACATTCTCATTAC
Source organism: Apogon talboti (assembly GCA_037367365.1). NCBI lineage: Eukaryota > Metazoa > Chordata > Actinopteri > Kurtiformes > Apogonidae > Apogon > Apogon talboti. Next base: position 17,580,945 of record JAPQRQ010000003.1, read on the forward strand.
GCCTGGGGATTGTATGTGTGTGTGTGTGTGTGTGCGTGGGGGGGTGCACTTGCGTGGTGCTTTTCTTGTGGATAAGAAGCGCGCAAAGAAAACTGGGAGGGAATTCATTAGGTGAGTTTCTTCTTCATCTTTATCTGAGCGCTGGGGCTACACGGACAGAGTCCGGGCTGACGTCACAGAGACGCGCCTTAAAACCTAAGAGCGCATCACAGGGAGATACATGGTTTGATCACACACACTTACACACTCGCTTTGGACTGTATCAGAGCAGGGACATTGCCAAGACTGCGCTCAGCAGGTTCACTGAGGAGAGATTTCCCGATTCCAGGAAGTTTTACAACAACTCAACGTGGCGCGTAAAATGAAATTGGTGCGTAACCGTGTGCGTGCCGCCAGTGGAAGAGATTAGTGAATGAAATCTAAGTTTAACGAAACTGGTGGACTTGGAAGGAAACTCAATCTGAATTAGTGTTCCGGGTAAACATCTCAATTTCTCCTGGATGCTGGTGGAAGTCGCAGCGGGTCTGCGCTCCTGCTCCTGCCTCTGATCTCACTGAACCATGGCTTATTCTCAGCTGGGATACTCCTACTCCACAGCCCCACAGGTACAGTACACGCGGATTTCATTCTTAGAGTTAACATAATAGACCTGAACTATGTTATGAAGGTGAAATCTAGGCTTCTACGCTGTCAAACTATAGTAAATGACCACTTTATTCACTATTTGCGCATGACAAAATGTATCGAAACCAGCTGTTTCCATCTGATTAAAATAAATAACTGGAAAGGTAACAGCTCTGGCATTAGTTTGATTTAAGAAAACGTAAAAATATATATAATAAAATATATTTGAAGAATACCAAGTGATTTTTTCTTAGATTAATCTCCTTATATACTGACTTTATAAAGACATATGCGCATTTTCAGTCCCAAGTATTAGTCATATACAGTTAGTCATTTTTGTAATTCTTGCCTTAGTTCCTGATGACCTCCAGCCCTCTGACCGGTTCTCTGGAGCCGGGAACGCCTCCGTCCCACCCAGTGCTGCGCTCCCCGGGCCAACAGCCCACCCCTGGCACCGGCATCGGCGTCTATAGCGGCCCTTACACAAAGAGCCAAGGATATTATAACAGCTGCTCCAGCGACGCCGCTGCCCTTTACTCTAGAGTGAGTTTCACATTTCACTGAGCATCATTATCACTGTCCTGTTGAATTGACAAAGTTCAGGTTTATAAAGACTGGCTGCAACAGGAGTGGAAGTCATGGGTATATTTTATGACTCTGTAGCCACAATAAAATAAGTTCATGTGAAAATAGCTGAAAATAATTTTCATTTTATCTTGATCATGATTATTCAGATATTAATGGTAGTTATCTGACAATGTTTCAGGGTCCACTGGAACCCAAAGATGGAGCTGCATCAGTGCATGTGGGAACATCTCAGACTCCTGCTTATTATCCTTATGAATACACATTTGGACAGTATCCTTATGACAGATATGGGTAAGTAAACATCTGCGTCAGCACCAGGCACCCATTAAAGTCTACTACACTTACACAGACATGGTTTCATTTACGATTTAGGTTTTCTCATATTAACATTTTTAGATCCCGTAGTCACAAGTTACTCATATTCCTCTGAACTTTCTGGGGTGACTTAAGTTAATTGTTCTGTTGGATTACTGTTGGGTTCAGCTATTCCTGCTCTGATGGTGCTTCACGTCGTAAAAATGCCACCCGAGAGACCACCAGCACCCTGAAGGCCTGGTTACAAGAGCACCAGAAGAACCCCTATCCCACCAAAGGAGAGAAGATAATGCTCGCCATTATCACCAGGATGACCCTAACACAGGTAAGCACATATTAGGAGCTGAATGAGTGGCTGTTTATTTAAGTGTAGCTGATTATCACTTTTTTAACTGGGCTTTTTTGTAAAAGTTTTTTTTTTTTTTTCAGGCACTCTAGTTCCTGTTTTGTTTTGTTTTTCTTGTGTTTCTGTCTTCTTTCCTTCACCGGTGCATTACATTTTACTTTTTTCCTTTAGTTGTGATTTGTTTTTCTATCTGACCTCCTTCCCTTCCCTCCCGCAGGTGTCTACATGGTTTGCCAATGCACGTAGGAGGCTGAAAAAAGAGAACAAGGTGACGTGGTCACCTCGGGCTTGTAAAAGCTCTGACGAACGTGGTTGTGATGATACCGGTGATGAGGCGGAGAAGCCACTTAAAAGTGATAAAGATCTGCCTGGTAAATCTATAAAGCAGATATTTGTATAAGTGAAGGTCAGGTTTAGCAGCGGTCAGTAAAGTTGCATAGACTTAATTTTGTTTTCGTCACTAATCCTCACAGATCAACAGTGTGCAGACCTACAGAGCGATCTTGAGGACTTCGACCTGCTCGAGTCTGACGCTTCAGACTCTGAACCGAAGCCCCAGTTTCTCGCTGAGGACAGTGACGCCACCCCAAACACAGACCTGCCACAGAGACACCTCACACACAACAACCTAGCTCCATTACAAGCAGATGAAAGACTGTCTCCAGACTGCTCCAAACTCACAGCGGTCCAGCACCAAAACACCTTCTACCCAAGTCCAGACCTCCGAAGTACAGACGGCAAGCCCAAAATATGGTCCATCGCTCAAACTGCGGTGTCTTTAGGAGCCAACTTGCAGCCTGAATACCCTCCTTGTATGCTTTCATCGAGCGGGTCGTCCTCGCCTCCCGGGTATCCATCAAATATGGCGGTAAGCAAGTCGGACAGGCAACAGGAGTCACCGGTGGCTTCCCTCAGAGAATGGGTGGATGGAGTTTTCCACGGCCCACCTTTCCAACAGCAGCCCAAACCTGCCGGACTGTGGAAAGACCTGAATGAACCCATGATAGACAGAACACCAGGGCAGCCCTTCGAACTTGTTAGGTCTGCGTCGTCTTTGTAGTCAACACAACAGCAGCATCGGCGGCATTTAATAAAAACTGCTGGACTCGGGACGGAATCCATATCCTGCAGTTGTGACTTGAGCAGTAAACAATGTATGATGGTATTTTGGCATTTTTGGGTCTGGACTTTTACAGGTCAAATGTCTCATCACCTCACACTCACAGCGAGGTTCACATACAAGAAAAATATACAGTATTGTACACTTGCACTATAGGTTGCACATGCACTGAGTCACAAAAATAAAAGGTGTATTCTGTAGCATGGCAAAGTTCTTTGAGTGTACCCTTATGTTAGTGACCACTCATGGCTGCCGCGAGTCCTTTAGATGATCCGGTTGCAGGAGTTGTGGAATATACCTCTGCAGTTTTGATGCGTGTGTGCGTCAGTGTTTGTGTGCATGTGTGTGCGTTTTGAGGCAGCGAAAAAGGGGGAAGTGGGTGGTATTCAGCCGTGACTAATGGAAACACACAGAGGAGGGTGCTGCTAAATTGTTAAATCGATGCCACTTCCACATCGGCTCCAGATATAGCTGCAATCAGCGATGCGTCCCTTTTCATTAGGCGGCTTTTGACTTTGTCAACCTGGGACTGTGAGAAGATCCGCCGCGCACAAAATGCTTCATATAACCTCTTAAGTAATTTTAAGTGAGTGTCATTCTGTGCTCACAGCCAAATCTTTATCCACTTCAGTGAGTTTTTCACAAGTAGCAATAAACAGAAAGACGCGACTGCCATGATTAGACCCTAAATGTTTTTATTAAAAAAACATTTCCATCAGCTTCAATTATTAAAAAGAACTTCACAAATTTAAGACTTGAAATGCTTAAACTAACACTTTCTAAAACAAAGCACAACAAGAAACTGTTTTTTTTTTTTTTTCCTTCGGCCCTGTCTTCCTGCTCCTGTTTTCGATTTAGGAACAGTGATAAAGTATTTATCAGAACAGAGGAGGGATCTGCCTGGGCTTTGTATGGAATTAACCATTTCAGATTAAATAATTCAGGATGAATTCAACCGAGAATTTCATTCTGTTTCTGCCTCATAAATAAGTGAGATTTAAGATGATAAATAATGACATCTGTAAAGTTTTCTTTCTCCCACCCACTGTGGGACAAGATCTTATTGTGGTACACAGCAAATATTGTTGTTTTTTTATGGTTTTGCTCAGAAAAGTTTGTTTTTTGTATTTAAATAAGGTGTAATATCAATGATACAAATGTGTTTACTTCTGTAAAAAAGTAACTTGCCTTCAAAATAAGAGGGAAGCGTCATGAAGGAAAGAATGGCGGTCAGATAAGAGGTCGGTCAGTGTTGAGTGGGTTAAGAGATATAGGATTATACTTGTCCTTGCCCTCATCTGTTTTAGATGAGCCTTGTCTCACTACATGGATATACTGAAATTAAGTAAATAATAGAGCTTTTGTAATTTTCCTAGTGTCAGTGATGCCAGATAATGATACTAAAGAATAAGTTTCATGCTCTGTATCACAGTATTGACACTTGTTTCATGAATACCTCTGAGACTAGGGGTAGTATAATTTATTTCATGTAGTGGCAGGTCTAATTTCTTCATTATGAAACAAACATTAACATTAAAAATAGCTTTTTTAAGTCAGAAATTTTTATAAGTAAAGACAATGAGGAGATGTGACAACTTTCATGCAGAATTTACTCAAAGTCAAAGATTCCGTGTGCAGTGAATCTTATATTCTTACATGAGTTCAACTGTTTTTTGTTTTTTTTTCTGGGAACAGTAATTTCTTGATGTTTCTAACTGTCTCACTTGTCTACATCTATGATTGAAAACTCGAGGCAGTGTTTCCACAAAAAAAACAATAGACTTTGCTCCCAGAGTCCTTCAGTGCTTCCCTTCTATTCCTCCACACTGCAAAAAATAGTCAAAGTAGAAAGAAGCCAAAAACCTTAAAATGTGATCAGATTGTCTTTTATGAAGCTAAACAATAATAAGTTTAAAACCAGAGTTACAGTGTAGCAACTGCAAAGATAACTGTTAAGAAAAAAAACAACCTAGCATATCTTCTGATGGGAGGGAAACCATTTTTTTAATCTTGTTACTGGTTAAATTTTGCCCCATATTAACTGGAGAATTAACCAGAGCTCTTGTTAACTTAGAAGAGTAAACTAATGACAACAAACAACTAACTAGTTCCCAATACAAAAAAGAGACAAAAATGTTTTTTAAGGACAGAAAAAAGAAAATGAAAAATGAGATTTTCCATTAACAATTATTTTATGCTTTCTCGAAATGACTTCTGTGCAGAGAACATTGTGTAACACTAGCTCCCATTAACTCAGATATAGACTTAGCTAATGAACATAAAACAACTGACTTCCTTTATGAAACAGACATCAACACAAATTTCACATAAAGATATGAAAAAAAAATGAAAATATAAGACTGATTTCCCAGAAACTAGTTTTATTTTCACTTTCTTGAAGTAACTTTTTTTTTTTGCAGAAAACAGCATGTAATAGCTCCCGTTAGGTTAGAAATAGAGTTAGTCAATGAACAACAAGCAAGTAGTGTTCTTTATAAAACAGACACCAACGCAAATTTCACATGTGGATATGGAAAATTGGAAATATAAGACTCATTTCCCAGAAAGAAATCTTTTTTACTTTCCTGGAAATCCTTTTTTATAGTATATACAAAAGTGTACAACATTAACTGTTGTTAGCTTAAAAATGTAGTCGGCTAACTTCTCCAATACAAGCTCTACCTAGATGTACATACATGCGTAATCCTTAAATATTGAACCTTTAAAAATACTTTTTAAAAGACAAAGAAATTTATTTGAAAGAAGTCTTCAAGGTTCTCTAACTTATTCCTCTGTGAAAGTATTATAAAAGTGAGTATAGCACAATGTTGATGCAAAGTACTGTCAAAACCACAACTGTGACTAAATTTTCATGTTTTTCTTATGAGATTTGGCCTCAATCATGTCTCTTGCACATTTATTCACACTCCTCTCTTTGCTCCACTGACCTCTCACACTTTCCCCCCTTTCCCCCTACAGCCATCGCATATCTCATCTACTTCTTCTTCCCTCGTTTCCCTTCCTCCATATTGCTCCCTCCTGTCGTCTCACCTCACCTTTGTCTGCTCTCGACACACATGCGAGTCACTGAGCAGCCGGTCTGACACGAAGGCCTGCTCCCTGGCCCAGATAATGGGATTAAGGCTCGCCGTGCAGTTGCACAGGTCGGAGAATGTTACAGTTTACGTGTCTGGCTCACACCGCCACCAGTTATTTGGCCCATTACGTCTAAAGTGGAAATCAGGAAGTGTTGACGGAGAAACTTCACTTAACCCGTGAATCTTATGTTCAAATGATATTATAATTATCAACTCTCTTATTGTACACACAAAATCCCCCTTTTTCAATCGCTTCAACTTATAGAATTTCAGTTGGAATGTCTACACAGGAAGTATTGACAACTTCAAATGACTCCTCTCTGCACCTCCTGTCTGACACCTATTTCCTTTCAGCACCGTCTGTGCCTCTGACACATAACCAAACACACACACACACATACACACAGCTCCAAGTCTCTTGCGTCTTGTCACACTCACTTTGGTTTTCCGGGGCTATCAAAGTGCTGAGTGCAAACTCTTCCCCCCCAAAAACTGTCACATGTCGCCAGAGGTGTCTCGCTCCCCGTGGTAACCCTCTGAGCTCCTGGCACAAGAACAAGTCATTATTTCCATGGTAAAGGTCAGAAGCTCTGTCACCTGACTCTAAAGTTGAGCTGAGTAGAGTCGCCCTGAGACAATGACCAAAGGTCAGTTTTCTGTTTGCCTTCTCATACAGTTAAGTATGGATTGAATGTGGACGGGGCTGCTCCCAGATCTGTCTGTGAGCCCCTTCTGGTCACAGACATGGACGTTGAGATAATTGGCTGCAGGGAGCTCCATAATGAGCCTGAGGGCCTGTAATATGACACATCTTCAAGGAGAAATATTTTAATAGGGCAATTACAGCGACGAGAAGTATGTTTTGTATGGAGTGAGTGATTGTTGTGGAGGGGAGCTGCGTTCAATGGCATTTAAATCCATTATCTATTGTGTGGCAGAGTACTGAGGAGATTTTCAATATGATTACCATGTTATTTGAGCTTTGTCTGAACCGTCTGACCTCACAGTGCAGGTCATATTAAATTTAAGAGGTGGATTTGCAGTTGTTATTTACAGTATATGGGTCATTCATCCGAACTGTCCCAATAACACTAAATGTTAAAGGTTATTAAGTATCTAAACTGAGTGTTTCCTAAAATCATCTATTAGGTACAAAGCAATTAGTCAGATTCAGATTCAGAATACTTTATTAATCCCAGAGGAAATTATGTGGTCACAGCTGCTTCGTGCAAGTATAAATTTCTTATAAATGTTCGAAATATAACATTTGCACACACTTGTATGCATATATGAAGTTTGTGTTGAAGTCTGTTTTGTGCTCTTTACCGTCTCTGTTACTAAGCGGACATACAGTATGTCTTGGTTACTTTTATCATATCTGTGCTAATACTATGATAAGATCCTTCTTCAGTTATTCTTCTCTGCTCCTCTACATTAACAATATGCAACACTAGTAACTGGCATCCAGCACAAAAACACATGCCGCAAACTCACAAATCTTGACAAAGATTCTTTTTGACAGTGAATTTTCCACAACTGTTGTACTTTCCTTGTAAACCATCAACCTCCATATAAAAATGCCTCATATTTTCTTGCTACTAAACAGTTTTAACCCTTAGACTGTGACTGATTTTGGCCGCAGTCCTGCATTTTTGGACAGTTAATAGTCATGTCATCATTTTGAGGTAAATTTGCTAAAGAAGAGTGTCATTACCGAAACGCCTCAAACAGAACCATTCACCATGCAGCCATGAGAGAAGAGTGCAGGTTTCAGTCTAGGCGTGAAAATGCGAAATGATCATATTGTAAATATTAAATATTAAAACTCCTAAAGACCTAAACCGCTAATGGAGATTAAAAAAATAAAATGAAAAATGTTTTAAAATGTTTAACAACTTTTTCAGCATTAATAATAACATTCTAAAATAACACACCACTATTAATACATTGAAATAACTGAGGTGTTTTGTTGAAAAGTCTGTTTTGCTTCAGTTTCTCTGTTTTCATAAAATCACCTGAGAATTTATTCTGAGCATTTATGAGTGGTCAGTAAAATAAAACAGGAAAATACCAGCTTTTCACAGGAAACTCTTTCTTTCTTTGGTGAGGACGAACACAATGTTTCAACATACAATCATACATTCATGTGACATACATACTTACATATATACTGTACATGCAATACAGTCCTACAATAAAAAGACAAATTTTAAAAAGTAACTAAGAGAACAAAAAAGAGATAAAACAAATATTTGTATTATTCTGAGGTGGC
>JAPQRQ010000003.1:17589407-17603639 GCA_037367365.1 Apogon talboti
TAAAAAGACAAATTTTAAAAAGTAACTAAGAGAACAAAAAAGAGATAAAACAAATATTTGTATTATTCTGAGGTGGCGGGGTACAAGATGTAAATAAGAGGTGTTGATTGAATTGTTGTATTGGAATCATGAAAATGTGGTTGGTTATTGTGATATTTAGACAAACCAGCTCTGGATGGAATGAAGGAAAGAACAACAGGTTTTATGGAAAAAGATGAGATTGTTCTTTACAGTTTAGCTTTTATAAATTTGGTCTGATAAGACACTGAGTGAAACAAACACAGTTCAATCAATACCAGAGCACTATTTGGCAAAATCAGGCAACTGCTGCACAAATAATCATTTCATTTTATTAAATGTTGGATCTTACTTTTAACTTATCTTACTTTATTTTTCAGCATTTATCACTTAACATGTTAAACCATTTCCTAACAAGTTACTATTTATAACCAGCGATAAGGAGCCTATTGTAAAATGTAAAACACATAACAATTTAATAATGTTTTAGGCGCTAATAACAGGCAAAAGAGATCATTATTGATATATGTAAAACACACATGTATGAATCTGCAAAATAAAAGCCTTTGAGAATTAAGATATGCTGTTTATTAACTTATAACTAAATATATTATGAAAGAGATGGGCATAAATACTGCTCATGTAGAAGACATAAGTTGCCAGCCTGAGGTTTTCACAGTAAAGGTAAATGTGGGCTCACTATTTAGCAAGGTCACTAACCATTTACAAGCATATAAATAAAGTTAGTCTTATTGTAAAGCCGTACACATCTTTGGCTGTGGGACAACAGTTTGCATCTCTTCAGTAGAATGGATCAACATTAACTGCTTGCAGACAAACTTCTCCTGTAAGGATGAGCCCACCCACCCAACAATAGATGAGTCCTCTAATGTGTTCATCCTCTACATTTACCAGATGTCTATAATGTTAAAGAAGGTCCTATTAAGCAGGGCAATGCATTCAAGAGCAGTGAATAATTAAAAGGGCTGTTAAATCCTGCACAAAAACACTGTGCTGTTTAATTCAGCACAATTCATATGCTCAGTTTCATCTGAAGATTTTGCCCCTGGCAATGCCTACAACTCAACCAAGCACCACCTCTGAACCACTCAGACTTACCAACCGCAAGACCAGCCAGTCAGCTCTCTGACACCGACCCGGCTTCCCTGCTTCATTTTAACAATGCACCTCTCTCCCCTTCAATCATCCAAAGTGGTCTGACTATAGATGAGGTTAACTACAGCATACAGCCTTACTTCCAAGAGTCACCAGGGCCAATTATATCAGGCTGACTACTCTTCCCAACCTGAGCTCTATGGTGTGGAAAATGCAGTTCCACTGGCTGCATCACTGGGGACAGAACAGGCTAGTGCTGTCTGGAGCCTGAGCCAAGCGCAGGCCAATTTGGCATGCAGAGGTCTATGGAGAATAAGCCTGATGAAATATATATATGATCTTCTTCAAACATGTATTGTTCCGCACTGCTGTGTCTTATCAGGCCGGCTCCCTCCTGATGTCTTCCAGGCTTGGCAGAGCAAGACTCTACAGCGCAGATTGTGGTGGGCCGATGCACAAGGAATGCTAAGGTTCTCTCAGTGCCCCTTACAGATAACAGGAGACAAGACATATCTGGGATATTTATTGATGAAAGCCAGCCTAAAAACCTGGACTCAATTATTTATGCAGGTGAAGAAATAAACCCAACTGTACATGGATAACAGTTGAGTGCAGGGCCATTGTACCTTTAATTAGCAGTGTCATTATGGCTCCAACTAATGCAAAGTCGAAATGCAAATAACCCCATTAGTGTTGCATTTAATCCAGTTAGTGTCAGTCATTTCAATGCAATATCGAGTCCAGAGTATAGCTTTTACTTAGCACCCAAACACCCTTTTACCATCTTTGTTCAGTCATTAAACATCAGTGCAGGGCAATGCTGACCTCTGCCTGTCATATGGGGAACTGCAATAAGCAAGACCAACTCTAACTCCTCACTTTTAAACGATTTCAATGATAGAAACTGACCTTTTGTTCTATGTAGGGGAAAAGAGTTTCACAGCTTTACTTAAAAAAAAAAAAAAAACGCTGTCCACTGCAAAAGTAAAAAGAAAGGAAAAAAAGGATCTGAAAAAACTTGCATCATGCTGTTTCCAATAAAGACAATTATTTAATGTAAAAAAAAAAAAAAGCCAAAACTTTTATTTTCCCTAGTCTCAGGAGGATATTGGGAATGTTCTACTTTACATCTACTGTATGTACCACCATTTATCCATCAAGAGGAACACTCTCTCAAACAGACAAGATATAATTTATTAACCAATATGGCAATTTATACAGGGAAGCAAAGACAGAGCAGCTGTTTCAGTGATGGTGCTTCTGCTTGAACTGTAATCCACAGTAGCCGCAGGTGCCCACTTTTGTATCTTTATCCTGAGCAGAAGAACATAAAAAAGAAAAAAAGTTAGAATTTACATTGTGTGAAACATCTGCATAATCTCATTTACACTTCAACAGTAGAAATACAACTCAAATTTTGGCTCAAAGTCTTGTCAGAGGCGAGGTAAACAAAAACAGAAAAAAAAAAATACTTGCAACTGCCACTAAAATGTCTTCAGTACTAATGATTCACATTGAAATAATTAATAATGTGGTTTAATAATTGCACTGCTACATATAAATGAATACACTGAATATCTGGTTGTATTCAATGGAGACTCTTTCATGTCTTTCATGCCGATGATCCACCAATCCAGGTGTGTAGCTTAGAAAACCTGGTTAGTCTCTTCTTTTACTCCAACATAGTTAAAAGGTTCATTACATACAAAGTTAATTTTCTACTTGTAAACACCATAATCAGATTAACAACAGAACATCTTTTTTAAGACATGACTGAATATTTTCACTGGGACCGCATGCCTAACTGTAACTGAATTCTGACTAAAAGGGTGTATACACTGACACCTGTGATGTCCAGATTCTGATGCAGGACACAGTTGTTGCTTGTTTGTGGGAGTGACTTTGTTGTTAATGGTATTAGCTTTGGTGAACATGTGCAAAGACTACATTGCCTAGCCGACTGTCTTCACTTGCATCCAGAAATCTTGTACATTGCGTATTTAGCATAAGACTGGAGAACTGGAGCCATTTGCCACCAGCACACTTAAGCTGTCCCTTTGGCAGCAGGGTAGAGGGATGAAGGGAGAAAAAAAAATCCAAGATCTTTAAATCCAGTATTCATCAGAAAATTAATGCACAAGTAAATAGATGTCTTTCCAAAGCTAAAAAAAAAGAAGTAATTATTGAGAATGATCTCACTTGTCTGCCTGTGTATTTTAGGGCACTGCTACAGCCTGAGTACATATTTGCATGTTTCAATGCCATAAACACAGAACTCTTCCCTGCAAACAAGATGTTAGTGTTAGTACCATTACAGAATGAACATTAAATTAGTGATGTTCATGATTTGTCTCAAAAAGTCAAACAAACTGAATGAACCGCCTAAATGTACACATGCCCTTACCAGGTTGATGTAGACTTTGGGGTGGCCCAGAGCGCCTCCACCTCCATCACATGACACCACTCTGGCCCCTACATCAGACACTGGTTCCTCTGCCACCAACTTAATGGCAAAGTTCTTATTCACCTTAACACAAACAGTGGAGAGTTTTGTCAGTACCTATGAGAACAGCTCACATGTGGAATAGTCCATCAACAGTATTCATAGAAATATTATTCACATAAAGTCAGCTTAAAATCATAGTTAAATATATGACTGTACTTTATATAAGTTACTCAGATAATCTTAAGGGTGCTTTGTTTTGGTATTTGTGCATTGCTCTTCTTGTTTAGAACAACTTTATGGGTGTGCTATTACATGTGTTATACTGCAATTCTTGTTTTGCTGTATTTCTTGTCATTTGTGACTATCAGTCAATCGGTTAACAGTTTAACAGGATTGGTTAGTTAGTTTATTGTTTATTTGACAGGAACAACGCACAATTATACAATTGGACCAGAGTTAGTTAACAGCTAATTTGTATCTGTAGTCCCTGGGCAGGCAACCAATAGTTAATACAGAAATAGAACCATAACAATATATACAACGTCTATTAAACAGGCAGACCAACAATTAAGACAACGTAAAAGCAATACATAAAAGTTATAAATACAATTGTAAGTATTTGAAACAGTGGATGCCATAGTACAAACTATTGAAGCAAGTGAAAATATTAATGATTACACATTTGTCTGGATTTTAACCAGCTTTAGATGTTTTTTTAAATGATACATAGCTGTCTGACTCTCTGACATAACGAGAAAGGGAGTTCCACTTTCCCACCACTTGTACAGTGAACGCAGATTGACCAAACATGGTTCTCCTAAACTGCGGTACCCAGTCAACCCTTGAGGAAGCTCTGGTCCTAGCCCTGACAGTTTTGCCATTGTCAGGTGTCCATGTATAATCTTGAACATCACGCAAACATCAGAATAGAACAGAAAATTATCCAAACTAAGAAAATTATACTTGTTCAGGATATTGCCGTGTTGATAGTCTCTTGGTTTTTTATCCAATGTCACTCCTGCTTGGTTATACACTATAATGTATACACTATAGTGGTTATACACTTGGATTGGTCAACAGATTTACATCATTTTCTACTAATGTCTAGTTTCCTTGAAAATATAAACCTTATTAATAAGATAAAATGTGAAGATGGAGTGAATGGTTGGCTATGAAGCATGAATGCCCAATTAATGAAAATTAGCATATGCATTTGTTTCAAGCCTGTGGATGACTAACAAACTGTACTTTGTTCATATTCTTCAACTTTAAACACTGATGGATCTGTTTAAAGTCACTGAATATCACATCATGAAATACAATTTGTAAAAAGTGATAGAAATGGGCATTGTGGTGTTATGAAGTACAATTACAGGACGAAGGAGATTCATGCTGATAGTTTTCACATTAGTGCATTATGCAATGATGACATAGCGTGTGAAAGTACTGTATGTATGGCGTATAGATTTCAGCCTTCACGCCGTATTTTTTGTATTGCAATTTGGAATGTCTAAAGAAAAATGAGATGGCATAATTGTTTTAAGTCGGCACCGTCCACATTATAAAAAATGGAAAGGAAAGCCTCAATGTTTTCCTTTCGTAATATTTAGCTACAAAGGCTATTTTGATTCAGCTGTTTACCTCCTTCTGCCTTCCAACAAATCTGGCTCTTCTGGGATCGTTTTCATCAAACACCTACAAAAAAATAGAAGATAACACATTATAAATCGTGTGGAGGGCTAGCTCCTATGATGCTGAGGTGTAAGAGCTGGAGTTGTCCGATAATGGAAGCAAAGCTAGTCATTAGCTCCACAAACCCAAAGCTAAGGTTAATTAGCAAACGTTAGGGCAGTCAGTAGTACATGTAGTGATTCACAGAAAACGCATTGAATCGTACTTGTCCAGTGTGAGTGATGGGCTCGCCGGTGCTGGAAACATCTACGCTGTAATGGTGAGCGGGTACAGCAGTCAGCCTCAAGGGTAAAACAAGCGTCTTAACATTTTTACTGAAGGACAGAACTCTGCCCAGTGCGGCCGCCATGTTTACCACTGTCTACCTTCCCAGGATGCCTTGCAGAGGGCGCTTGTACAAATTCAATAGCTTGCCCAGGGTTTTGTCTGTCAGGTGTAAAAATGTACCCTATCTTTAAATTGTTGTCAACGAATGCGCGTGTATTAAGATTTAATATGTACATATCAAACGGAAACACCACTGTTGTGTCCAATTAGTGTCAACTGTGTAAGATGAAGTCAGATTTTTAACATATCTAGATGGGACACGCTGTCTGACAGACAATACTCTGGATTTAATGTGTAGGAAACGCTAACAGGAAGCATTTGTAGTCAAGAGCAGCATAGTCGTCGTGTTGAGGTGAATAGTCGCGGGTTTTGGGGTATAACCCCTATTTTTAAAGTTGTTATTGGTCCCTCAGAGGTTTGTACTCTTCGTTTAAATTTTTCTAACAATGTGTGACAAATGTTTTAGCCGTTTTCATCGAGTTTGCGGGAACGGATCACTCTGACATGCTCCTCTCCTTGACATGTTACACAGCTAGCGACAAGCAAACAGGGCTGTGTGATACAGCAACAGCATGGATTTGAAGTATTTCAACAATTTAGCACAAATGATAATACCCATATTACTGATTCTGGTTTTTATGTCTAGTATTTGAGTACAGGAATCATGCAGATCATTTATTTTGATTACATCCTCATTTTGCACTTTCAGCTCGGTACGGCACGCAGTTATAATGTGCAGCGTTTTTCCCAAATATTGACTCACAAGGATGTAACAACTGTTTAACTTTGATTTAGTTTGATAGCTGTATTTTGCACTTATTATAAATGCACGAAAGAGACAGTCAGCAGAGTTTTAACTTTCAGTTAAGGAACAAACAGATTTTTATTTGTGGTTTCAAACTTTCTTGTGGTCAGGGCATTGCAAACACTCGAACTCTTGATAAATTTAAAGGTGCTGTGGTATAAATAATGTAATGTTGCTTGAATTTGTTACAACAACAGAAGACTGATGGATTTAGCTGAAAATGTAAAACATGACAAGTATTACAAACCAAAGGAAAATATATAATGTAAAATTTTGTTGAGATAATTATCTTTATTGTTCTTTCACTCTGCCTTAATCCTAAAAATTGTAAGAATACAAATACAAAAGCAAAACTTTGAATGTATTGTATTTATGTAAGTGTATGTCCAAAGCATGAGAAAAGTTAGTTATAATTCAGGAGTTAAATTGTGTTTTTAAGCTTAGAGCTGTATAGCTTATACCTTTCTGCAGAATGAGGAAAAGCCAAACCATAATTTTTCTCCCATATATTTTCTCTAAAACTTGCTTCTATAGGTATTTTATCTCTGTTTTCTGTCTGTGCAGGTTTCTTCATGATGGCGCCCCTCCTGCTGAAGCACCTGGCCTCCTCTCTGTCTCGCCAAGCTGTCCAGATGAGCCGAATAACCGTGACCTTCTCCTCACCTGCAGCGAACACATACAGACGACTCTGCAGCCTCGTCACAGCTCCGTGCAGACTACTGCTGTCTTCATCCAGAGTTCAGTGTCATCATTCAGTCCAGCCCCCCTCCTCGTCACCCGGCTGTTCTGCTCTGTGGCGACCTTCTCTGTTGGGACAGTGTCAGCTTCTCCCCTGCATCCAGCCGTCCGCCGGGATGAAAACCAAAACTGCCTTGAAGAGGCGCTGTAAAGACTGTTTCTTTGTTCGACGTAGAGGACGTTTGTTTGTGTTCTGCAAAACAAATCCAAGACATAAGCAGAGGCAGGGATGAGATGTGGCATGCTGAAGGAGTTTTGGGATCGTGAAGTCTTCTATTTACGGGACCTGTGCTATGCTAATAAAATGCTGTACTGATTCCCTTTTACTGTGTATTTTTTTCCTCTGAAAAGAAATGTCTATTGTTCTCTTTAATTTCACTTTCAAAAATATTTTAAATGAAAATAGAAAAGTTGAGAAGAAAATGGCAGCAATACAAATAGATAAAAGAAATATTCTCTGAACACAGCAGATTTGATTACTCATGCATAATATTTGGGATCGAATACCAGCCGTATAAAAGGTATATTAATGCAAATTTAGCCATTTTCTTTCCATGGACTCCTTGTATATTCAATACCTTAAGTAAAGCAAGTAACTGTAAATATTAGTGTTAAATAGGCCTGTATTTTCAAATATTTTACAAAATTTTAAGTGTGATGTAACAACAAATTTGTCATGTCTTAATAGATTAATTCTGTGAATAGGCCGTTGATTTTTAATTGCAATTTTTTTTTTTTGGTGCACCAAACACACACACCATTCATCAAACAACTGTGTCCTTCTTTGTTCAATGTTGCCTTTAGAATTGTCCTAAATCACTCCTAGGCTAGGAATCCTTGCTACACATTTTAGTGTCAATTTGTTGTTTGTAAATGCTTCCACAGACTCTTTTCCGACGTTCCACCACATGATGGAGCCAAACACACAGACTTCAACCTACCTTTGACATCGGCTTGTCACACAGTGAGTCCTCGTGCCCTCTTGTGTGTGACCACAGTAAATACATTCTGAATGTTATCCCTCCCACCCTGTAGTTCCTACATCCGTCTTTTCCAGTATTTTCATGCTTTAAAATCTTTATATAATGCTTTGTTGAGCGTTGTTCGCTCTTAGGATGAAATGTACCAAAGTACTTAAGATATAATAGATGCTGAAACACTTAATGGTACTGACAGAGTGTAATATACCTATATGAACCTGGGCCTCCCAACAGGAGAATCTACTTGAATAGTTTTATTGAAGGTTAATATTTTCCAATGGAGAAGCAACAAAACACCTGTATATGGGCATCTGAATGTTTGCATTATACATTTTCACAGCAGAACACAGTAGTTTACCATGTACTTCGGCACTACAGGGCATGATCTGAGATGAACACATAGCTCAGAATTTACAAACAGGTTTTTTTTTTCCAGAAATAATTAGATAACATAGCATTATCCCTTTAAATGAAATGAAAATAACTCAGAGTGATTATGAAATATCCAGATCCTAGATCATGGATGTGGTGAAGATCAATCTTCTGTGGCTTTGTGAGTAAATAAAGTTTCCTCTGCGTGTGGAGTTGCTGTCATCTGGTGAAGTCACCCAACAAAAATTATTGGGTGGATCAAATGAAAGAGGAAGCACAACATCAAATATGCTGAAGGCGTTATCACGGATGCATCTCAAACACACACACACACAACATCTGTTTGATGGGTTTTTGTGATGACTCATAACTAGACAAAGAAAACCGCTGTATTTATTAAAAACGTATAAACAACAGGAGTCATGTGGACCTCTGTAGTTGTGGTTGAATTTGCACAACAATTAATGATTAGCAGCAATATTTTCTTTTTAGGTCATTTATAATGAAAAATTTATGTTGATTTTGTGACAACCTCAACATAAAAGCTTAAACTCCTTTCAATCTAAACTATACTTCATATGTACACAAACTATACTTAATATCTATTATAAATATTTGAGAATAGAAGAATAATTTAACACCAAGTAGAAGTGTGATTATATATATTTGCTGTAGCCTGTCATTTATTTCAGTGTAAAAGTATTGCTGGAGCCATACACAAGGAAAAAAACAATACAAGTATAAAGATAACTAAATGTATTTGTATTAAATCATACCATGAACTCAGAGGTGGATCTACACTGGATAAGGTGGGACAGACCTTAAGTGATTTAAAGGTGTTTTTTTCTTCTACTCCACTACATTTAGCATTTTTTACAGAAAACAAATTCCACTTGTATTGGAACATTTTCATTTTGCTATTAATACTTTTGAACACTGATCTTGTTTTACATTAAAAACATTTTGGTAGTGTTAGGCACAGGGCATTAAATATTGATAAACTGAATATTTTTGTGGATCTTTTAGAATCAATTTAAACCTCATGTAAAACTGTCTAGATCCATCACTGCACAAATAGCTACTTTATTTAGTTACCTCTTCGTCAATGCTCATTGTTTTCAAGTTTAGTACAGAGTTCCATAACTTTTATTTTGAAAGGAAAGAATGGAAGTCGTCCCGGTTGTATACATGTATAAGTAGAACCTCTGTTATTTTACATTTAATAGAAGTTAAATTCACAACCCCCAAAAAATACTTAAATAAGGAATCTAAAATAACATAATAAGACATATTAAAATACTAGATTTGAAAGGCTCATAACAAAATAATCTGTCACTTTAATTATTTGTCTGGTGCCAACTTCAAGTATTTATTTGATAATGATGGGCCTCATTTTAATTACTGTAGGTTACATGCTGTAGTTTATTCAAATAATACATCATAACCTATTTTATATATATTGTGAATATTTGTAAAGTGATTATCCTAATGTATATTATTTCACTTTGAGAAACATAGGTGTAGATGTATATAGTAGAAGAAAATGGAGACAATCAGGGTTTGTCAGCTCAGATGGGGTAAACAGGTTAACATCGAGTTCAGTGGAGATTTTTATCAAATCAAATCAAACATGTAAAGAAGAAGAACACACATGGAAATAGAAGGAGAAAAAAACACAACATTCTGATGAAAAGAAAATGTCAATTAAATGATGTCTTCATTTGCATGTTTGTAAATTTTTATTTACAAATTTATTTTCATTTAAAAACGGGTAAAAGAAATTCAGGTCTCATATATATATAGGTACGTGCATATACCGATATACCGGAAGTGATATTCTGTGTAATATGAAAACAACATAAAACTGGATTTCTTGCTTGCGTTTTGAGTTAAGTTGAAAGTTTAAGCAGTGATTGACCTCAAATGAAGCACAATCGCAAAATAACATAAAATACTAAAAATTGTGAGCATTGTTTTTCAATATATTATTTGCCCTACATAATTCCGGGAAAATCCTGTCAACTAAAATAAAAAATACATTCAATTTAAAGCTAACAGTTCTTATATCCTACAGTGTATTTCTGCTTCGTTAATAAATTACCCTTTTATTATGAAACGGATAACCGGATGTTACATAGCCTATTATTCCCACTTTGTGTATGAGTGAACTAAACTCCTCTTCGTCACTCAGTCAACATCAGACGGACGGCTCTCCTCCACGGAGAGGATGTCCCACGAAGATTAAACGAGACTTTCTCCACGATACAGAAATAAAAACTAAACAAACGTGACGCGACGGGACTTTTATTTTTTGTTTATTTTATTTGTAGTGTGTCCGTTTGTCAGCAATGAAACAGTCCGACAGTGACGTGTTCAGGGTTCACAAAAACCCGTTCACCCACCAGCTGAAATTCACCAAAACAGAGGCTTTAAAGGTAAGAAAAAACAGATTCATGTCTTCAAGTCGTCCCGTAATGTTTACTTCACGGACGTGGCCGTGGTGTGTTTACTGTACCCTCCTTTAATATGCAGATATCTGGACAGTTTACACACACATGTGAAGTAAACGTGCTCAAATACAGAGGGGAAGTTTAGGGTGGACCTGTGGATGGCGTGGAAATCTGGTCCCTTCGTGGTTTCCGGGTTGTTGTCAGAGGAAGAGGCTGTGGAGAGTGAACTGTACAGAATGAACCCCAAATGTGAAGAAAAACTTTATTACCCTTTGTAAAAGCCGCAAACTGTCAGTCAGGGAATGGTTATTTTTAATGTTTTTCACCATACGTTAAAAAATACACACCATCAATGAGATTCGTAGCATATTCGTTAGTTTACTCGAGTACATAAGTGTTATTGTTTGTAGTGTTCACACAACCCTGCTACCCACAGTGGGTTTTAATGCACAGTATACGAACATATGTAATGATATAACAATATGGAAACACAACACAGTGGGATGTTGCATCATACAAAACGGATGTAATTTTTTTCCTCAATCTGTTATCCTCCACAGCATCAAGTCAGAGTGAAAAGGAGTAAAGAATGATGAAATTAAACTTATGTGAAATACAGTTGCACAGAAGAACAGCTTGTTTTCTGCAGTGCATTTTGTCGCGTTGCAGCCAATTCTCTAGAAATGGCATGAGGAAAGACACGTTTTGCCTTCTCTGTCATGAAGTGACTGTAAAAGATTGAGTATAAACAACATAACCACCTTGATTTTTCATTATCATCTCTTTCCTCTGTGTGTGTAATCTAATATTATGCAAACATTACAAAAATGTTGGAAAAGGAACGGTTCCTGGATTCAAAACATTGAGTAGGACATAAATGTACTCAGACAACAACAAAATGATACCTCTACCTCCCTATCTACCTATGATATCTATTGATTTAAGAATAGAACTGTATTCTGATCACTTCCTATTAAGTATTTAACAGTAAATAAATGCAGTCACTCATATTTTGTCTTCTAAATATGCAAAAGTTTATATGTGTATTCTGTTGATCCAAAATGCTGCAGGCCATTTAATTGAATACCATGCTACTATTCCTGAATGTGAAGTACAGCTGGTTTTTAGATTCTTAAATAGTTTCAGATAAGTTGTTGTAAGTGGTTGCCTTTTAGTTCAGATTATTAAGGAAAATCTATAGTTAATAATCAGAATCAGAAACACTTTATTAATTCCAGGATGGGAAATTATTGGTTGCAGCATACATAAAATTAAGAGATCAAGTGCAAAACATTAGCCATATACACAATAATATAATACAATAAACAGAGAATGACTTTAAGGGGGAAAAAAACTGTTAGTAAAGTACAGAGACAGATTTGGAAATTGTTTAAGTGTTATGGTTGTTCTGTTAAGTTAAGAAATGCCACACAGAGACAAGCTCAACAGGTATATTGCACAATGGTTGTAAACAGTAGAATTAAGACGTGTAACTTTTCTCCTGTTCTTTGTGTGTTCGGTCAGTTTTGATGTAACTGCCCCATTCGCTCCATTGTGAGTGTCATCTGAAACTTGTGGTGTCATTATAGAACCATGCCACTAGCCCACACTCTGCTGCATACATCTGCCAGGCCGGAGTTGAACCCCAATTGGCTGAATTTGCATGTCAGACATTTGCATTAGATTTTCAACCACACACCTGTTGACAGTCATGAGAGTGAAAGTGCACGACAAAAAAAAAACCAAACAAACAGTGGAAGTAGAATATTTCCTCGACAGTGCACCTGCTTGCTGATCGTACTGATATACTGATCTGTGATATCTGTTTTCCACATTCTGCCTCTGTCAGGACACACCCCCATACAAAAGCATGTTGGTACACATGCATGCACTGATGTGGCTGTACACACACGCATGAAACGTTCACAGTGTTTACACGTGGGTGTTAGAATAGGGGCGCAAACAGTTTACCTCAGACTCAGTCAGTTTAGAGGAAGGTGTAGTAAGAGCCACAGAAGGCTTCTCTTCAAATGAGATATTTGTAATATTTCTATTTCAAATGTAATTTTTCTGCTGTTATATTCACTCAAAGTTAGTATAAGTCTAATATTGTCAGTTGGTTGCCATTGGATACAGGTTCTGCAAGTACAAATAGTTTGTAAAATTGTGGTTAATTTTACTTCATTAATTGGTTTAAGGGGTGGATCTAAAGGGACAAAAATGCCTTGACATCCACTTATCACCTCAGTTTTTGACAGTGAAAGTAATGAAAAGTGGCAACTAATCAAAAATGTACAAGACCAAAACTCTAAAGTCTATGACTGTGTGATTATACTCTACATGTGACCAGAATAAACTTTGTGAACTGAGACCAAGATTCATCCTGAACTCGTCTTTGGAGCGTCCAATCAACGAACGCAAGAGAACCTAACAATATGATAAGACAATGAGGTAAAATGAATGGAAATAAGAAGTAAACAACATTAGCATTAGCAAGACAAGATGTCTGAAAATCGTCACTGTCGGGCAGAAACCTCTTTTTCAGGGAACTGGAAAAACGATGTACAGTATATTCTTAATCAATGAACAGAGTTAACAGATGTAGTCAAGCGCATTTTCAACACTTTTCATTGGTTAAATATTTCTAAAAGTGTCAGGCCAACATGAAAACTGACCAATAGAATCGTTTTATGACAAAAAAAAAGAAAAAGACCAAAAATGGACTTATGAAGTTTTCCGCCCAACAGTGACGATATTGAGAAATACAACATGTAATACAAATACGATATAGAATAACAGAAGGCTTATCTTCAAAGGAGGCATATCGTTGGCCTCATAGCATAATTGCCTAAGTCATATTTTTCAGGTCATAGCCAATGATAAAAAATGAATCACCAGAGTTGAGAGACTAAAATTATGCAGATATCACAATTTGGTTAAAAAAAGAAAAAAAAGGTGATTTAGGCAATTATACAATGATGCTAACTATATGTAATATTTCTGCTTCCAATGCAAATTTTTTTCTGCACATTTTTTTACTTGGAGTTGGTCATTCCAGTTGAGAAGCCTCATCTCGTCTATTGGTCACTATCTACACTATCTACTACAGAACCAGTTTCTGCAGTTCTGATCAATACAGAGTAATTGACCACACTTGATTTGTCAGTGTCAAGGTCATATCAACAGGGACCAAAATATGTTTAACCTCCTCAGACCCAGGAGCCCCACAGGCTTTTGAGTTTTGGCTTTTTTTAATTAAATAATTGCTTATATTGGAAACATCATGAT
>JAPQRQ010000003.1:17627582-17640052 GCA_037367365.1 Apogon talboti
TTGCTTTTGAACTGATAAAACCAGGAAGAAGTTATGGTGAATCTGTTATGAAGAGAAGCTTACATTTTTGTCCATCACTGATACCTCCATATTAAATATATTATTTCAGACTGAGCAAGATTTAGAATTTGGATGAAAGTGGATGCTGTTTCAACATTATAAATCATTCTCTCAAGGCTGTTGTGTTTTTCATGCATAAAACTGATCGGTTCCCTCTTAAACAGAGTATACATAGCTTTTATGATATGTTAAAACTTACTAATTTTAAAACTCAAGCTCTCACAACAGCAACAGTTTTAGATATTTGAAGATGTAGTAAATGAAATGTGGAAAATAAAACTAAACACATGAGTTTTAAAGAGATACATGAGTAGAACCAGCCAGGAAAACTACATTCATTTCACTCTTTTACATGAGGCAAATTCTGATGCATTGTCATCATTGGTTCTTTGACTCTTGTTCTTACTGAGATTAATTCTTTTTACCAGAATGGAGATGGCAAGATTGACATCAGACGCTATGTTATCGCTCTGTCAACTGTATGTCGACCGTCAAAGTCAATGGAGACCCTCAAACTGGCCTTCACGGTAAGTATTACCTTAAATCTGGTTCAATGACCATGTTTACTCGCACACTAGTATTCTGTTTTAATTGTGAAAAAGACAATATTCTGAATAAGCTGTTTAATGAAAATAAATATATATAATACTCCTGTTCACATGCAAAGTTTTCCGCTGGTGGCAGATGTTCCACTGTGTGAACTCAGCCCCTTCCTCTTTTGTTCCTTCAAACACCTTCTGGATAAAGGTGGGCTTTTTTAATATTTGCCCACATCTATAAACCTGTTGATATTCTCTGTCATAATGTTCAACAGTAGGTGTAGACTCGACTTAATCTTTGGAGCATCCATCTGTAGTTTAGAGGATCTTTGTCGTTACGGCGGCTGACTATAAACACACACCTGCACTAACACACCAATAGGATTTATTTACTGAATGTGCTGTATACATGTACAAAGAACCTTCATAAGAGCAGAATAATATTAACATATCCCATATGACATGAATCCGAACTCTCGCCGTACTCTGATTCGGAATATTAGTTTAGTTTAGTTTATTTGAAAGGGGATAATGCAATTTCATAAAAACACATGATTACACATGGTTAAAAAAGCCAGAATTAGCCAGAAGGCTAGTTTTCATCTGTAGTCCCCTGGCCATGATGTAAAAAAGCAGAAAAATACATCTACGACAGGAAAACAGGACACTAATGTAACAATAACATATATGTGACAAACTGTTAAGGGAGCATATTGAAGCAGAATACGGTGTTTACATGACGCCCATCGAGTTCAGAATAATAATGGAATATTAGTGTGCATGTAAATATTCTCCATGAAAGTTAAAACTGTGTGTCACTCTTCAGATGTATGAGAACGAGGAGAATGGCGAAGTCCTAGAGGACGACCTTGCCACCATCTTTGAAGTAATGCTGGGAGTGGAAGAAATGGAACTTTCCGCATTCCTTTTATCACTTGAAGACTCTTCAAATGAGAGGATCACGTACGGTAAGGTCCAGTTTATGTTGTCTAATATGTCCTACTGTGCAAATCAGTCAGATTACCTATTAAACCAAACTGTGATCACAGTGGGAGTCACTGAATCACTAAACAGGTTCACCAGCACAAATGATCTCTCATTATGTTGTTATGAAGGGTGAGTTCTGTCTGACAGTGACACGCATGTTGAAATATGAAGACTATTTATAATAACTGTTATATGTAGTATAGGGATACATGCCAGCATTGATAAAAAGAAACAAAGCATGTAGGTGTATGACTTAAGTTCTGAATCCGGTTCGGAAACTGGTTCTCAGCTCTGATTCTGAGCTGCCATTCCAGGTGTTTTCTCAAGTGTGAAAACTTCATCTGAACTTAGAAATGTCAACTTCATTGCGGTTTATTCTCAAACTGCAGCTGTACAGTATACATGATACGTGACATGTTGCTGTTATTTTCAGCATTTTAACTGTACGCTCAACATTTTTATATTAAAGGTTTGTTGTCAAAATGCAAAATAATAACAACAAGAAGAAGTAAGAACACTGGATATGGCTAAAATGCTCTCTTTTGGACAATTAAAAGCTCCAGATGTTCTTTATAAATTCACACAGTCTCAGTAATAATTATTCGACTGGCATACTATTAATAAGATAATAACCAAATTAATTACACGCTCTATAAATTCAGATTCAGATTCCTTTATTGTCATTCAAACACCTTTAAAAAAACATGGAGGCATGAAAAGTGTCACCCAGGACCAGTGTAATAATAAATAATGGAATCTGAAAGTAG
Source organism: Apogon talboti (assembly GCA_037367365.1). Lineage (NCBI taxonomy): Eukaryota > Metazoa > Chordata > Actinopteri > Kurtiformes > Apogonidae > Apogon > Apogon talboti. Next base: position 17,629,936 of record JAPQRQ010000003.1, read on the forward strand.
TACTTAAAAACATATATTAAGTAAAAGCCAAATCAACAAATAGAAACAAGTTAATAAAAATATTAAAAACGCAGTTGTATTGAAGTACCCTCTGCACCACACACTGAAAAAAAAACTACATTTTAAAGAGCCCGGTGTGAACTCTTAACTGATGACAGCTCTTTTGTTTTTTCTTGACCCTTTCCTTCAGACGAACTCCGTAGTTTCATTGAGTCGCAGCCATCCTTCGTAGATAATTTCACTTATTCTAAACATCATCCGCACTCGCTCTGCTGGGGCCGACGTAGCAGCTGCAACGGCCAGAATCGGGACAAAGAGGACTAAGACATGGACTTTAAAAAAAATCCTATCGATATTTTTGTTTTCTGTCTCTGTCAATGGTACAGCTTTCCTTCCACCTGGTGCCTTTAAAGAGTTAAAACAATGTGGACGGAGGAGAAGGATCCACACCTCTACTCCATGGCTTTGTTTTTTAGTCTGGACTATGAGTTTAAGATTCATTTAAATGCATTTCTTAACTGATTATTTATTTAAAAATTATTTTTCTTATGTATGAGGTAGGATTTTATGTAATAACTGTTAAAAAGTAGGTGTTTTAACTTAGCCCATTTTGGCTTCATATTGTAGGTAGGTAATGCTGTTTATCTCAGACTAATGGACGCTAGTACCATGCATGCATTAATCTTTCCATTTGCTCTACATTTATATATAAAATACCCCAAAAATTATATTTCAGGTCAAATATTGTTGACAAAATCAGCTACATAAGAGAAGAAACGTAACAAAAACATGAAAATGAGACATAAATGGTGGAGGTATAACTCCATTTTTTTATTCAGTTCTTCTGTTGAAGTTTCAGGTTTCGTTCAACACATTTATGAAGGAACAAAGTCTTCCTTGAAATCCTAGACTAACCCACTCCAGGCTCATTTCTCCCACGGTTTCAATATTGATCTCACATGATTTGAGCTGGACTAACAGAGTTTTTTGTACCTATTGACTGTGATGTTTTTTATTCTCAAATTTAACTCTAAGCAGATTTACACAATGGAAGTGTAAATCTAATTGTCATTGTGTAATTGCTTAGATTTGACAAATAAAATGGTTTCAGTTTTGTGTCGTTGTCAACCCTACTTCTTGTCCACTAGGGGGAGTTCTGCCTCCATCCCTTCACCTCATGGGGGTTTTACTCCTCAAACCCACTCACTGTACTGTACTTAGATAAACTACGTCTGCTTGGCATAAATCTGCCATGGATACACTTTGTTTTGTTGTTGTTTTTAAGGCTCTGAGCTGTAGATATTACACTTGTGTTGCACCAACAAGCATTACTATTTACGGTGTATCTTTAAAGTAAGTTGCACAAAACTCTAAAATTCAGTTAAAAGGAAGAAAGATTCAATTTTCTACTTGAACCACGATGAAATTTACCGCAAGAGATGTTCAAGCTAATTAGAAATGTGATTCAGTGGTTTTAAAGTCAAGGAGATTGAATGTAAAATGGTTGTAATGAGCAATGCATGAAGTTATAGTATTTGAACATGTTGCTCAACATAATTTTTAAATTTTTTTTGTCAGAAATTTGTCCTTTTCTTTTTTTTTACTTATTTTTTTATTACAATTTTCTGGATTAGTTACAGTGGAATGAAGCAACATTAGTACATTGTTTTACATAAATCTTTTTTTTTTCCCAAGTCTTTACCATTCAGTGATGATGGTGGTGGTGTCCTTTTCATGGTTTATATAGTCCGTCCATTTTTCCCATTTGTCATAGAATTGTGGTTCTTGTAATCTCAGTTTATGTGTCACTTTTTCCATTACATACAGTATATCTCTTTCACTGTGCACCGCCACTGCTCCTCAGTCGGACGATCCACTTTATACCATGTTCTTGTTACTGGTTTTTTACTAGCTGTTAATAATATTTTGAGTAGGTACTTATCCTCTTTTTGTACTATGAAATTAGACCTTTTCTGCATCAGTTTGGTAACACATGTATATACATACAGTCAGTATATTTTTTAATTTTGCCCCTGTCCACCACCACCACAGTGGTAACCCTAACCCTATGAAGTAATCAAGATGTGACTGAAGTGCGAACTTTCAGCTTTAATTCAAGAGGTTTTAACCAAAATACTGCATGAACCATATGTGTCCTGTTCCCTGGTTATTCTATAACAAATGAAGCAGATAAAATGTTTTCAATAGGATGTATGAGGTAAAGACAAGTCAAGGTAAGGAGTCTGTGATTCAGCTGAAAAAACAAAATACATACATCAGAGATTTAGTGAAAACTTTAGGAGTGACTAAATCAATCTGGTAGATTAAAATAAATAAATAATGAATTCACTGGTCAGTTTAGTAACACCAAAAGACCTGGATGGACACAGAGAAGAACTAGAGTAGATGACTGCATAATTATTTTATTGGTGAAGAAACAACTTTTACAACATCCAGTCAAGTCCAGAACATTCTAGAGGAAGTAGATACATCATTATCAGTGTCTAGAATTAAGAGACACTATCATGAATGTAAATACAGTAGGTTAATAACAAGCTGTGAACCATTGGTAACATTCAACAACAGGAAGGACGAGTTAGAATCTGACAAAACATCTAAAAAAAACCCCCCAAAACCCTGACATGTTCCAGAAAAAGATGAAACAAAGATTAACTTGAACCAGAATAAGAGAAAAGTCTGGAGAAGGAAAGGACCACGTTATGGTGGTCTTATGGTGGTCACTGGTTTTTAGTGATATATGTGGGTCATAGAAGGACAGGATGAATTCTGAAGTATACACGTGTGTCCTGTGCTCAGGGTAACGACCCAAAACATGCTGTCAAAGTAACAGGGGGGATGGGATGTTCTTCTGTGGCTGAGTCAGTCACCTGATCTCAACCCAATACACAAACAAACAGTAACTGAAGGTGTTATAAAGGCCTGATGAAGCTTCTCCTGGAGGAAACTCAGGGTTTGGTGATGTCCATGGGTTCTGGATTTTGGTATTTTATTTAAAATGGCTGTAGTTTCTAAATTGTTAATGAAATGTTATTGTTAAACCCCCTGAGTTAAAGCTCAAAGTCCATACTTCAATCATGTCTTGACTGTTTAATGTCACTGCGTTGGTGTGAAGAGGAAAAAATACAACATTTATATCACTGTCCAAATACTTACGGACCTGACTGTAACTACTAGTTCCCAACTGAGAATGAATTCAGCGTTTTATTAATTTTAGATAATCAAACATCTCCATATTGTTTAAACTATTTCACTTTACTTTAATACGAAAGTTTGTACTGAACAGAGATTATCTTAGAATCGCGCAGCACTTGTGCTTCATTCTAAATCTGGATTCCTTCCTTTTAATTTAGTTTTGTTTGACTCTGACACTGGTTTTTAGCTTCTGTTATTCGTACATGTTGCTTAATTAACTTGTTTTACTCCCAAAGAGTTTCCCAAGAGTTGTTCTTAGTTTATTACCTTTAAGATACTAATCAACATAGCGTCATGGTAACAAGTTCCCCTCCATCTTTCAGAAGGCTAATTCCAACAGTATGTGAAATATATTGTTTAATTTGTGCTAAATTGGAAAAAGAGCATATGGTTCATATCGATTCAACTCTGGTTTACATCACTGAACTCAGATTTAATAATGAGAGATGAGCTTTTAATTGTGCAACAGTGGTCTGTTAAATCTTTACATCAACGCTCTCAATCTTTTTGTTATCTGCATTATCTTTGCTCGGGTTCTTGGTGTTTTCAGTGTTTTTGGATGTGGCCTGTTGGTCTCTCCCGCTGTAGATGTCGCCCATGAGGCTCGTCCCCTCCTGGGCCACATGGTGGAGCTAGCTCCCTTAGCTATACACCCGAGACATCCCATGCACCACTGCCCACCTGATGGACAGGAAAAGCATTACCTCATCCCTTCCCTTTCATTCCTTCAGGTAAAAATAGACAGATTAAGCCCAGGCTTTGATGAGAGAAACCTACAGAGGAGGTGTGGAAGCAGGGAGAGAGGGATAGAGATGGAGGAGAGAGACTAAATGGATCGTTCTGCTCCAAATCCAATTCCTAATAGCTGGAGGGAGGGTAGGTGGGAGGAGGGAGAAGAAAACAGTCAAAGAAAGAAGAGAGGGAGAGGGGGAGTGGAGATATCACGTCTAACAATTAAGACCTGCCTTCGGGGTCTAAAGAAGAAGCTTTGTTGAGAACATATAAATTGCTCATTGAGCAGCGCCTCTCCGCAGTCTCTCTCAGATACTCCTGCCTCAAAGGAATCTGCCATAAAAGACAGCAGCAGCCTGCAGCCCACTACATAGGAGGCCTGGAATCTGTTCACAGTGTTTGGGGATCCATCTCCAGCCATCATCATCACCATCCCGGCCAAGCAAAATCCCCCCCTACAGTAAACACAAACCTGGATCTAATCCCAGGAACTGTAGTTTAGACAGGATCACAGCACATCCACAGGAGATCCCTGGTGGTAACTTTACTCTGCAGAGTTAAAGATCAAGATCATTTAAAACTTCTTTATCTTTGTTGTTCAAGCAAAGTGGATGCAGAGACATGAGAGTAAAATGTGTTCGTTATATTTGACGTTGTTTACATCGGTATTTTTTTTTTAAAAGCCCATTTGTAATTCACAAACACTGCTGAGAAAGTGAAAAGTATTTTTAACCCATAAAGACCCAGACATCCACCGTCAACCAAAAGCATCTACTGATCTAAACCGTTGATCCACTAATCCTATCAATCCATGTAAATAATTGGTGTAAAATAGTTTGTCGTCTTTTCATGGTCATCAGATTAGACCCATTTGGACGTTCAGAGGCTGCGTAGTTACCATGGAAACACCGTCATCTTCTACAGCATCAATTCACCAGTAAAACCCATGGAGTTGGATCAATGACAGTGGATGGACACACTGGGTTTATGTTCAGTTAATGAGAGATTTGACTGGAAAAAGTCACTTTTTCTTCAGTTTTTTTCTGTTTAGATACAATAACCTTTGACTTTACTCTGAGCTTTTATGGACATCTACATGATCAGGCAATTAAACACAGGAAAATAGATGATTTTCACTGGAAAAAATGCTAAATTCAGAGGATAATATTATAATAAATGGCGATAAATCACTTAGGAAAGGTTAAATAGAGAGAAAAATCTATTTGGGAACTGGCACAAGAGTCACACTGAGTCCTTATGGGTTAACGTCTCACTGAATAAAAGATTTTTAACCTGAAATATTGCACTTGACGCACATTTTATCATGGTAGCAACATTTAGGCTTTAATGATGCTAATGAATTATACTCACATTGTGTTTGTGACCTGATTCTCTGGGACTATTCACGGCCGGTGTGAAATGTGTGTGTTTTATTTAGGTGAGGGTTTGATAATATGTGAGTAATCGTGGCATCTTCTACTGCCACTCACTTTAATCTAGTCATCATAGTCACCGTCTCAGTGTGTTACTGACCAAAATAGAACATAATCAACCACTATCTATCTATCTATCTATCTATCTATCTATCTATCTATCTATCTATCTATCTATCTATCTATCTATCTATCTATCTTCTGTGAAGGCATTTTGGCTCTATATGCCAACTTTAGAAATAATCAGGACAGAAACACATTATGAGCTAAACTGTAAGGAAGATTATTCTCTAGAATTACCACTAGTCCACAAAATGACTCTGAGAGGCAGCGCTCCTAATAAATACACTGCTCAACAAGAAAAATACTCCCTGAACAAAAGTTATGAAGCTGAACCAAATTTATGTCACTGATAAATAAAAACTATTAAAAGAGCAAGATGCGTAGACTGGTCAAGATACATATAGAAGATACGTATGAATTAATGACAGAATAAATTTTACATGAAAGAAATGTTTGTTTCTGAGCTGAAAGTCTGCACGTTAGAATACATTCACTTTTCAGTTTCCCTCTGGTGTAAGATTTATACATCTACTGTATAAATACACATTAATGTGTGTATATATAATAACTCAACTATTACCAATGTAGCAAAACTAGCACTTTGATCATTTGTTTCATAATTCATCTCATCAGTGTGCATTGCTGATGGTAACATTCATTCAGTTTGAGGATTCAATAGACTGGCCCCAGTTCAGTCTCAGAAATAATAATGGATTCACCGTCATCTAGAGATTTCACATAAGGCCTGTGTCCAGTCCAGTCTCCTCTGAGTCAATGTTGGTGTCTAAATAAGAACACACAAACACCACATACGTCTTGTATTTGATGTTAATATTACAGAAAACACTTGTTGTGATGATAGTCTAGTTGTCTGGGGATTCTACTCCATTACTAAGTCCATCTTTACATTTTTCTTCAGTTAAACAGATCTCAGGTCAGACAGATGCTTTGCTGTCTGCTGTGTCCGGCTCACAGATCTACCCCTTTTGTCCAAATATGGTCACTTCCAGCTCTGTAAAGCCATCATAGCGACAGCTATGAGTTAATGACTTAAAATGCCAGTTCATAACCAACAGTTCCTGTTCCTCCGTCCACTTCTCAGTCTGTGTGCATTGTGTAGGATTTAGCGGCCTCTCTTGGGTAGGTTATACAGGGTATCCACGGGGTCTTAAAAAGTCTTAAAATGTCTAAAATCCAATAATTTGAATTTAAGGCCTTAAAATGTCTAAAATTCTCTTAAAATCTCATAAAATGTCTTAAATATGATTTTGAAAGGTCTTAAAAATATATTAACTCCACTGTTATTTAAAATATTGCATAAACTTCAGTCTCGCTTTGAAATGTTTTGATTTTTGAAGATGCTATTATACTTTTTTTTACCAGTATGGATGTGAAATGGGTCTTAAATTGTATTCATTATGGTCTTAAAAAAGGTCTTAAAAAGTCTTAAATTTGACTTGTTGAAACCTGCAGAGACTCTGTTATAACTATCTGATTCAACCGAATACTTCTTCTCACTTCTTTTGTCTTTTCAAACAGGACCAAAGTGGTCGACCTAACATCTTAAGTCCTAGAGGTATCATTCTAACATGGCTTAAAAGTAGCTCCCTCCCCTTTCATCTCTGATTCTCTCAATAGTTGGTTCATAGTAGTCAAATGTACATCAGTAAATACTGTTCATCATATTTATGTAGCTGCTTGTGTGTTAAATCCACTTTCTTGTTGTGATTTCCTGCATTTTAATTAGTTTGACAGGGACAACGCATAAAGGCATCGTTACATGTAAAAGGAATGCAACCATTGACTGTAGGGAGCATCATCTGTGACACCCATGGGATGCTGGTGTACGTTTCCACTCAGTGTTTGGGCTTTTGGCCTTACACCATGTATCACTCTTTTTCCCCCCCCTCTCAGGGGTTTCGTGCACAGCCTGCTCCAAAAACAGAGCCATGTAGGTGTTGAAGGAAGAATACATGCTTGTACCAGATTCTTCTGAGACACTTTCATGTTTTTGTGGTCCAGCCTGCTCATGCTCTTCATGTTGAACCAAATATTGTTTTTTTTCCTCTGAAACATACAATTTCAGAAAACATTTCCTTGAAGATGGAAACGGCACCTTGCTCATGTCCCAGTGGTTCCACTAGTCCAAAATCAAGCCAAGAAGCAAAAGGGCTTTTTAGAAAAGCTTTCATTTCCTTTTCCATTACAGCTATTTGGCATGTGATTTTCATTCACAATACATAGATCCACCATATATAGACCAATAGTGATGTGTTTATGTAGGAGGTTCTGCTAAATAATGGTCTGCAGTAACAAGGAGCGGCAAAGCCTTCTCAAGTCTCCATTTAAGAGGTTTCTGAGTAAAAAGCTGCTGAAAATGACTGTCCATTGTCTGCCCTGAGTGCATGGTTATGTACCATGTACAGAATATGGCCATAAATGCATAGTTCTTCCTGTATTTTGCCTCCATGCTGTATGCACTTAATCAAGGTATCCTCACCATAAAAGACACTCTGTGTTGTATGGAGTCCATTAGCCACTGAGAGAAGGAGGCAGGCAACACTTGCATTCAGAGATGGAGAGATGTAAAGACACCGAGATTGTGGCTGAAAGGTTCAAGGCGAGTACCAAGAAAATAAATCAGAAGAAGGCTGATGCGATTGTCAGTGAGCAAACACGATGTAGAGCCTATCAGGTACAACAGCCTTTCAGCAACATCACAGCAAGCCGGGCTTTTTGTAGAGGAGAAGCAGTGGGACAAGGACAATTACAGCGATGACAAATGTTACAGATGGAGATGGGGTACTACAGGCCTGACACAAAAGCTTTGGATGGGGCTGTTAAAGTACTGTACTGGTGCTTTTACACATTCTCTGCTTACTACAAAACCTTGATGTGCTGAAGGTGCATTCAGAAATCTCAATCGAAATGTCAGTGGAGAGAAACAGGCTTTAGTTGTGCTGTAGTGAAGCTTTTTGAAGGTTAAACCTAGATTCATTTTTTCAGTCTGAAGTGTCACCAAGTCATAGCTCTTTGTGAGAAAAGTGAAGCAAAATTTCCACTGCAAGGCTATGACTTTATTATGTTTTTGTTTTCAGTGTCAGTTAGATTGAATACCTTTCTAAAGGTTCGACATTTAAGACTTGTGTATCCTCATATGCAATTTACAATACCAAATAATAATAGTTGCAAAATAAGGATACAGCAGTATTAAAATTAACTTTGGTTTGTTTTTCACTCTAGACAGTATGAACATAATCTGTCTGGTTCTCTTCTTTTTTACCCATAAATACACATCCATCCCATACATTCAGGCAGAAACACATTCAAGAAAAATAAAATAAAATAAAATAAAATAAAATAAAATAAAATGAAATAAAATAAAATGGAGGACCATTTAGGGCTAATAGTGAGTTAAAATAATTAGATAATAATGTGATTTGAAACAGATGATTATAATCAGGATTTGTTACAAAAGCTGCATCCAGGAAGGTCTAGTCCTTTAGGAGCCAAAGTAGGCCCAGGATCACCAGTTGGTCAACAAATACATAGCAACATATCAATGAAATATATAAAATCAATGATCCTCAAAGGAATCTGGATGTTTTTCAATGCAAGCCTAACATGAACACCATAATCTGTGATCCCTCAGACAAGGCCAATCATTCTACGGCTAATAGAACCACATGGACTCAGGATTACTGTGGCAAACCTGTCAGAGTCTAGAACATCCACAAATGCCAGTTGAAGCTTCACTGCCCCAAAAGGAAACCTCATGGTAAAGGTGTCAGTGACTTTTCTGGGCTCAGAGGAATCTGTGATGGACTAAGTGGACACATGGATTATGCTCCGACCAATCAGTATCTAAGTTTTTGTCTACAAGAAATAGATGGTGTGTGCTCCGGACCAAAGATGAAAAGGACCCTCTAGACTCTTACCATCAACAAGTCCAGACCCCAGTGTCCATTACTATCTGGCCTGATGAAGTCCTCACTTCCCCTTTAGAAAATGTGTAGTGACAAAGTATGTGACAATGAAAACCCTTCACTGCATACCTTAGGACATTGCAGGTTAAATGAGAGAAAGTTTCAATGTTTTCTTGAATGTGTTGCTATTTAAATTTCATAAATTGATTTATAAGAAGGTAAATGAACTTTACCAGACTGCACATGAAAATATTGTGTTGGTCAATTAGTGTCTATAATGAAATACGAGTCAAAGTATATAACACTAAAAAGTGCATTCTTTTTAAATTTGCATTTTCTATACCATCTGGACTATTTTTCTTATTTGGAGTTGTAGGCGGAATTAATTTTCTGCCTGGAGCCAGTCCTTTGTTGATGTTAGCTAACTCCACTTCTAGGCTAACAGCTGTGTTGTTGTCAAAATCCATGATAACAGCATGTCAAATAATTTCTAGACAGAAGACTCAGGTAGGTTTGTCCACAAAACTGCTTGATTCTTAGATCTTCATTGTCCATTTTCTGCTCCTCTACAGCAGCAACAGTAGCTACCATTAGCTTAAAAATGGAATCAGCTAAAAAATAACTCCAATCAAGCAAGAAAAAAATATTCACGTATTGAATCGTTACAGCCGGTCTGCTTAGATTATGTTAACTTTTATGGTTTTTATACCGGGGGTGGGGGTGGGGCTAGGGGGGCTTGTGTTCTGACAG
>JAPQRQ010000003.1:17653354-17663613 GCA_037367365.1 Apogon talboti
GGAGGATGGACAGGATTAAGAACAAACACATAAGACGGATGACTCAGGTTGGCTGTTTTAGGGATGAAGTGAGAGAGTCCAGATTAAGATGGTTTGAGCATATGCAGAGGAGGGTTAGTGAATATACTGATAGAAGGATGATGAAGATGGAGGTACTAAAGAGGAGGTTTATGGATGTGGTGAAGGAGGACATGCAGGTAGTTAGTGTGAAAGAAGAAGATGATGCAGAAGACAGGGTTAGATGGATGGATATGATTTACTGTGTCAATACCTAATAGGAGCAGCTGAAGTTTAGAATAGTAGTAGTTAATAATTATTAATTATTATTATAAATATGTTGATTACTGAGGATAGTTAACTCCATTTCTAAGTTGACAACGATCTCAGTTACCTTATGTCCATGATAATAGTCTTTCCTGCCCCTCCTAATGTGCCCCATGGGACCTTATTTAAGAATAAATATGAATAGAGGTCAAAGATGAGAAATAATAATGTTTTTTTTTAATGTATTGGACTAGTCTAGTCAGTGGTTTTCAGGTCTGATCGCATTTGAACCCTACAATTTTATATTTGTTCCATGAAAATGTGTTATTTCCAATCGTCTATTCTCTTTATTTCATAGCTTTTCTCTTTGTTGCACTGCTTCCAGTAGTGTATGTGTATGTTAGAGCGTTTGTCCAATCATATTTCACCATCACGTGTTACTGGGTAAAAGAAATCTGCCTTGAGGCTCAGAATCAACTGTGCAGCCTCTGGAGCTTCCAGTAAATGGCAATGAACCTGCTGCTTAACCCAATTAGATTTGATTGGATGGTCAAAGAGCGACTAGTCAGAGCAAACTCAGCTCATAAACCACATCTGTAGTGACTTACATGAGATAAAATATATTGGTTTAGATTTAATTGCTGTTTTCACCCACTCACAATTAATGACAGAGAAGAAATGGGTTTGGTAACATATATATATCTATATATATATCTATATATATATATAGATATATATATATAAGCACATAAGCATGTATACATCTTACATACTGGACCTTCAATAAAAATGATAAAGTATTTACAATAATGTTAACACTCAAGGTCTTTTTGATGCAATAATCAATTCCATTATAAAAGTAGCATAAATAGAAATGTATTGTATTACCAGGTTCATATAGGTTGTGTGAATGTTTCCTTTAGAAGAAACATCTGCTGTTCCATTAACGCACAAGTTGTGAGTGTTAGAAAACAAACGTATATATGAATAACCGTGCCAGCCTGTATGTAGGTTAGTGCGTCACGTAGCTAAAGTCAGGTGGTCCTCCTGTGAGTGTGTATGGATGAGTCACTCAGTCTGTGACTCATCGTACTGAAGTAACACATGTCCTTAAATCACACGCATACACATAGAACAGGACAAGACACAGTATTATCAACCTGTGGGTCAGTTTGTCATTTCAGTGTTTAAAAAATTAAACTGGTTCTTACTATAATGCCCAGACATACACATGGAGGAATACGTCAAAACACAAAGACATCACAAATACCACAGGGGGTTTGCACTGGTGATGGCCTGTGAAGACAAAATGCTGCCTCAGTCAGAGTGAAAAGTGCCTTTAGTAGGGGAAACAGAAAAAAATCAGAGGCTAAATATATGATTATCTGCTGAAATTGGAAGGCAGTTGCACTCAACCCCTTGTAATGTTACCAGTCATCAAATGTCTTGACATTTATATCTTGGTAGAAAGTTTGTGTCAGAAAACTGCTGGAAGCCAGTTGTTTGATGTCGATGCCAATAGTAGCAAGTGTTGAACACTTTTGTAACTATTGAGGAGCTGAAGAAAGGCACTGAAGAACAGAAGACAAAAACAAAAGACCCTCTATATAGAAACCATTGAACAAACTGTTCAATCTATCATGAATGTGGCCAAGAAACACAGCAACAGGTAGTTGTTAGCTTACACCGATCAACCATGACATTCTGAGTACTGACAGGAGAAGTGCTAATGTTACTGTTTATTTCATTCCAATGGTACCTTTCACTGGGTTGGATATATTAGGCAGCAAGTGAACATTTTGTTGAAGTAGCAAAATGAGAAACTTAAGGAACTGAGTGACTTTGACCAGGTCCACATTGTAATAGATTCAAAGATTCAAGATTGAAAGCCTTTTATTGTCATGTATAGTAAAGAAACCAGTTTTCATGTACAATTAAAATCTTACTGTGTCATCCACACTGAATGCCAAGAGAATTTAAGATGTATAAAAGTAAAATAAAAAAATAGAATAATTTAACTAGAAAAACAAACAAAACAAATAGGCATTTAAGAATGACATGCAAAAGAGAATGAGCATAAAATATAAACTACTACTTCAAGTAAATAAATACATATGTTTACATAAATGTGCAATGTATGAGTAATTGTGCAAAGTGTCAGAGATAAATGTTATGATATATGTGCAATTATTGAGTATAAGGTGTATAAACAATATCACAGTTGAAGGTGTAAACACTGTAAACAGTCAGTATGGTTATTGGTGTAGATTCCTGTCAGCTGTTAAAGAGTCTGACAGCAGAAGGAAGGACAGAGTTCCTGAGTCTGGTTGTCTTGTACTTCAGACTCCTGTACCTCTAGTCTGAGGGGAGGAGAGTGAATAGTCCATGTTGGGGGTGGGTGGGGTCCTGGATGATGGAGGCACCCCTCCTGTGGATTCTGTGTCAGTAGATGCTCTGCAGAGAGGGCGGGGGAGTCCTGGTGATCTTGGACACAGTCTTCACCACTCTCTGTAGGCATTTGTGGTCCATGATGGTGATGCAGCCAGTCAGAATGGACTCAACAATGCAGCTGTAGAAGCTGCTGAGGATCTTTGGCGACATGCCAAACCTCCTCAGTCTCCTCAGGAAGTACAGCTATGTTTACCAGCACATCATGTCACTACAGCGTCCACCTCCATCTTGTAGGCCGCTTGGTCTCCACCAGTGATGCATCCTAACACAGCGATGTCGTCCACAAACTTCAGGATGATGTTGTCCATGTGGGAGGCCACACAGTCATGGGTGAACAGGGTGTAGAGGATGGGACTGAGGACACATCCCTGTGGTGTGCCAATGTTTGTGATGATGCTGGCTGAAGTCCTGTTTCCTGACAGATTGAGGCCTGCCAGTCGGACAATCCATGAGCCAGACACAGAGGATGGGGTGTAATCCAAGGGAAAACAGTTTGTGGGGGACGACCATATTGAATGTGGAGTCAATAAAGAACATCCTGAGCAGAGCGAGGACACACATTCACCTCAGGGGGCACCATCTTGCAAAACTAGTGATGACTGGGCCAGGTCTTGTTGGGTGTTCCTGGTCTGCAGTAGTTAGTACTGACCAAAAAAGGACTAAAGAAGGACATCCTAATCTCAGGACAATTCATCATCTATGTGAGGGGTTGGACAAATAAAACCAGGTCCACCTCTCTACTGCCAGGACTTCAGGGATCTGCTGCTAACGTCGTGGTCCAGATACCACAGCACACCTTCAGAGGTCTGGTGGAGTCTAGGCCTTTGGTCAGAGCTGTTTTTGTGTAAAAAGGCGAACCTCCACAATATTAGACAGATGGCAATGATTTTCTGCTCCCATAGATGCTGGATTGGTTGACATTCAGTTGTTCTTTAGATACTTTTGTTAGGTATGAACCACTTTACACCGGGAATGAACAACAAGACCTGGATACCCTCTGACCCAGTGATCTGACCATCACATTTTCTTCCTTGTCCAAGTTGCTTTTGCCCATTCTGCTGTTTCCAACACATGAAATTGGAGGTCTAAATGTTCACTTGCTGCCTAATATATCCCACCCACTGAAGGGTCCCATTGTAATGAAATAATCAACCTTAATGCCACTTTGCCTGTTAGTGATTATAGTGTTGTGCTCTTTTCTCAACCCTGTTTGCATCTACAAAAACATGTTCCCGTAGCTGTAATTTACTAGAGTGTTAACCTAAAAATGTCAGAACATGAATAGTGTTGCTGAATACATAGTTATTTGGCTATTATTTAGCATAACCGTACATAGAACAGAATTTTTGCATAACAGACAGTAGGGAGTTACACTGTTTAGAGCTGTTGTGTCTGGCTGTTAGCCATTAGCTCAGCAGCGAATAAAACAGCAACACTACAGAATGTTACACTGAAATGTGTAAGTGAAGGAGGTCATTTGAGCCACACTGACAGGCCGAGCAGGCGTGTTTCCATTCAGTTGCTAAACAGCTCATTCCCACTTCAGATGTGTTTTTTGTGTGTTCGCAGCATTCAAGCTGAAGGCTGTCACTCAGCGAGTTGCCTTTCTGTCACTCAGTGGGTGGAACTGCAGTGACAGTGCAGCTGACTGTGACACCATGTGCATACCATTTATTTTGTCGAGTGCACGATGTACTGAGTTTTATTTGACTTAATTCCAAAACTTGGGACATTACTGTTGGCTATTTAATTTAATATGTAAGTATTATGCCATGTGAAGTATACTGTGTACAGGCATTGAAATATTAAAACATACAAAATAGGGGGAAGAGATACAGAGATAGTCATGTATGATGACTGATGCTAAGTAAATAAAACTGAAAATATTTTCCAGCTTCTTCTACTATATTTTTCGTGACAGCTTTAGTTACGTCTCAGATAAAGATGTTAAACAGTAGATAATATATCAAGCTATAAAATACAGCATATTGTTAAAAAAGAAGTTTCCAGACTCTTACAAAAAGCAGTGTGCAGCTGGGCTCATGTTTCAGATGTCTGTCAGCTGTTAAAAGCTCCATAAAATAGCAATTTTTCCTTCTTTTTCATGGATTCAGTTCATTAGGTTTACAAATCATTCAACATCTCCATAAAAAAAGATAACATACTCCTGACGATGAAAACATACCTTTATTTTTTCTTCATTTCTATCCCAATAATCACAATAAATCCTCAGATCTCCCTGTCGATAAAACTGTAGATAATGTTGTTCATACTGGCACCACAACATTTAAGTAAATAATACTAATAAGTGTAAACATAAAACAAACACAAAATAATAAGTATAGTCAGTATTATGGGTCCTAAAAATGAGGAGTGTTGAAGTGTATAAATCAAGGCAGTTCAATATGGAGCCTCTAAAGTCCTGGTGATTATTCTTATCTTGATAATCGTGTTTGAACAAGATAAAAAACTTGGAAAATAACAAGTACACACAGACTCTCAATGTTTGCACAAGATAATGGCAAGTGTGAACGGGATCAAAATTTTGGCAGGGGAAGAAAATGATGTGAAATTACCTTTGATATGATTATCATATCAAAATTGCCCTGGTGAAACAGAATCTGAATGACTCAAATGGAAGATGCTAATGTCACAATGAAATGATATAATAACAATCATGTCTCAAGTGTTTATTTCCTCCTTTGAACTTGTGAGTTTGGTGAAAAGAGGCTAAATGAAGCTTATAGCAGAGTTACTGTGTATTTTACAGAAAGTCATTTCATTGAATGCAAATATATAAATATCAGACCTAATCAATAGGGTAAATGAAAGTAGACGCTGTATGGAATGCAGATCACAAGTTTATTTTGGTCATTTGCTTTGCACCACTGACACTTTACCCTCATTTCATTCCATTATCTTCATCACAGTCAGTAACACAATAAAACAGTGAAACACCACTAATAACATTGAGTGGAATCAGTGCAGAGAACCCAACAGGACCACACGATTATCCTATCTATCCTTTTTATTATTTTTCCTATTCCTGTCTATTATTCAAACTAATTCATCTAAACTGGAGGACCTAATCAAACAGGTGGCCTCTAAGGTGCCAGTGCAAGCACCCCCCCCCCCTTCAGCGCCTCACTACTGACTCTGTACGGCTGGAAAAAATGCGATTGGTGTGAAAATAAAGAAAGGGGACGTGAGGGACCAATCAGAAACGAGTCTTTGTTCAGAGTTGAAAATAGAGCGCACTTGAAGCCCAACTGTTGCCTGGAGACACAGATTGCAGGCAATTACAGAGCCAGATTACAGTGGGGAGAAAATAGGTGATATTGTCAATGGGGCACGAATTTGTGTGTGCGTGGGTGAGTGCAAGCGCATGTAAATGTATGTGTGTTCAATACAGTGGAGTGGAGATATGTGTAAAGGTAGAAACACACCGGGTGATTATAATGTCCTGTAATGTATGTGTGCTAGTGACCATGAACATAAATGTTTGGTTTTTTTCACGTAGAAGCTTATATTTATCTAACTACCCAGAAAAAATGATACCATTATATTAATTATAATCGTAATTAATTTAAAAACAAAATCAAAAATACTCACTACTGGAAGGTTAAACCATAATGTGTTGGAAATCATGTATTTTTAGATAAAACACTACTGCAAATATAATTTATACTCAATATTTATGTGCTTATGCTGAATTACATAGGGTTTCATTGCCCATTAATTCGGAATTAAATATTTTTATCTCTTCTCATGACATAATTGTGACAATATGATTTATTATTGATACATAAAGTGTAGCTGGGACTCAATATGTAATCATTACATTACATTACTGGTGTGTATAAATAGGAATAAAAAGAGGAATGTGTCTGAAAACAAAATTATTACAACTTTATGTCCAACAGTGTATATACAGATTGTTAAATTGTGACATAAAAGAAAAAGTCTATAAGGACACTAAAGCAACTTTAACCTGTCCACAATTGTCTATAATTGAGAAATTTGTTTTCTTTTTCCATCAGCTGCAGATGCATTGTAATATTTACAACAGTCTTGAAAAGTTTATATATAACTTAAACACAATTAACCAAGTTGTTGTGCCTGCTGTTTCTAATACATACAAAATAAATTGCTCACACAATTTTTTTTTAGAGAGGTTCAGTGTTTAAGATTTGTGAAGTTAATGTTGGAGTCTGTGCTGTGCCGAGAGCCGGTCATTTGTTAACGTAGGTGACTCTGTTTCTAGGTTAAGGGTAGCTACAGTAGTGTTGCAAACTGTTGCAACATTACAGGAGCAGAAGTGAGGATATTCATCAACATCAGTGTACGGGCTGTTGCTATGGACGTAGGCAACAGAGGCTATTGTTAGTCAAGAAATGACCTGCTCTGAGCACAAAAAAGACTCCATAACATAACATAACATAACATAACATAACATAACATAACATAACATAACATTTTCATCTATTTTCTGCACATGTGGAAAATTTTGCAATAAAATACTAAAATGGTTACGATATTTAGCACAATTTTGAACAATGACACCTATTACAACAAAAATCTGGATATTTTTTCATACTTCATACATGAAAAGGTTGATATAAACTAGATAAAATGGCCCCATGTGGTCATAAAACCTTGTAAATGATGCCTCTGGACTAGAACAAAAGCCTGTGCACCATGTAACTCAGCAGGAATCTATTCTAAGACGTAGGCTGTACATTTTCCACTTTGGACAGTGTGACGGGGATCTTCTCCTCCTCTAAACCTGGTGGCTTAGTGACCACATCCCCCACCTCGCTAAACCCTCTCCACTTTGACGCCTCTCCTCTCCGCTCCCCTTCCCCCGGTCTGTGGAACAGCCTCTCTTTCAACCTGGACCTGGGCAGGATCCAGACGACAATCCCCATAGCCGCCAGGGCCGATCCCAGACAGGAGAGGCCGATCCCGGCTGCCGTGCTCAAGTGCAGGCCCCTGTTGAAGTTAATGGCCTGAGTATCCACGAAGAACAGGTCTCCCTCCCCGAAGGACTCGATTCTGTGGGGAGTGGAGTATCCGACCGACAGGCTGGCTAGACCTGCAGTCAGAATCAGGAGACCCAGGGCCAAGGACACCTACAGGGAGGAGACAAAAGAGCGAATCCTCAAGTGGTAACATGTGCCATCTTACTCCTTTTTTTTTTTCCAGCAGATGGACCTCTTTGTGATCATATTCACTTCTTGTTAGGAAAGGTCATGGTGTTGTTTGTGATGCAGAAAAAAAACATCCTAATTGCCAAACGTGCAGGCGGCCGACATCTGGACAAATACCACCGCACCACTGTTTGCACTTCATCCTGCAGAGACAGCACTGTAAAATGCATTCTACAGCACAATATTCCTATCAGTTATTGCACTCTCCAGGTGAAACTCATCGCCGGCAGGTGTGAGAAATTGGCTGGTGACACCGAGCGTCACAGAGGTGGTACATCTCTGTCTGCAGCCAAGGACACACGGGGAACCGGAGAGTGCATTTTGGAGCAAATGGTTACATATTCAAAAATAGCAGCAGCGAAAAAATTGGACTGACCCTTTAACACTCACTACATTACACTACACCATTATTCAGAATATGACACTATTCCAAATTTTTAATACAGGTCATGTAAACAGCATATTCAGTATGGATAGTCTGAATTTGTCTGTTATTCAGAATGGTACATTTTTCGATAAAGAGGTGCACTGCAAAAAATAACAAACAAATAAAGTAATAATGGTTTCTGGGAAATTAATCTTGTTTTTTCTATAAAAATGAAGATAATTTTGTCAAGACAGTACTGCATGATGAAAATAATTGTGTATAGTATGTCTAACACTGTCTTAATATGATATTCCAGTAAGCATCATTTCATCCTCATTTTAGCAGTTAAACTACTTGCCTACCTTCCCAATTTCTGAATATTAAAAATGCGGGAGATGAAACCAGGATAGTTTTCCATCAGACCACTTGAATTACAATACGGTGGAACAAAACAAAACGAGACAAAAAATGTCACTCCAGTCTCAAGTCTTAAATATCTGTGATTTTGTTAGACTTTTTTTTTTTTTTTTTTTTTTTTTAGTTGTGAAATGTCTGTTTTTGATTTGAATGTCTTTTCTGTTGTGGCATTTATCTAACATTTTCATCAAATGCAAATATCATTTGTGTATTTTTTCATTGCTTTTATTATTATTATTATTATTATTATTATTATTATTATTAATTTATTTTTATTACAGATAATAAATATATCCAAACACAATGTGCTTACACCTTTGGCAGATTTTTACTTAAAATAAAACAGACATTTGGCTTCTTTCTAGGGATGTTTTTGCAAGTGTGTTTGGGTTTTAGGAGTATTCTTTGGGCATGTGTAGCCTATAACACATTCAGAATGTACTCAGTTAGGATTTAGGGGCATGTTTATGGTCAACTCAGTGCATTCTACACAAACCATCAGTCAACAGATGCTTCCAAAAAAAAGATACATCAGGTTTATAGATATGTGTAAATATCACAACTCCAACCTTAAGATAGAGGTCAAATATTTCAGCCCTTAAAACCACAATATTTTCCATAAAACCCGTGTTATTAATATCACTGCCTGTATTTTCTAACTCGTGCTTACAGTATGTGCTTGTGACAGGTTTGTGTCTCTTTTGTGGAACTCAGGAGTGAGAATAAAAATCCCCCTTTGGATTTTTCCAAAGCCTTATACTCATTAAAGCTTTGAAACCACAGAAATGGTCTCAGACACTATAATACATAATGTACAGTATCTGCCTAGTAACTTAAGAGGATTAAATACAAAGGTAAAGTTAATGTAGGTTGACAGATAAAGAAAAAAACATCCTAATAAGGGGATTCTGGAGTCTCTACCTTCCAGACTGCTGAGTTCCATAACAGTGTTGACCTCTGCCTCTGAACCGACCCTCCATCCTCTGGGTCTCTGTCCCACATGGAGGATGAACACTCTTCATAGAAGTGGTGCAGGTAGGAGCGAACCCCAAACTGCAGACAGCTGGAACCCCCCTGTGAACACGGTACCAACAAAGAACTCAAACTCTGTGTGAGAATAAGAGTTTCCACATCCTCTGTCTTCTTTGTTTGAATTGTTTGCAGTGGGGGTTGTATAAGGTTGTCAGTGTGAACCTACAGTAGATGGTGCTCAAGAGAAGCAGACAAAAGCACTGGCATGGTAAGATCAGTTATGTACTGCTGAAGACAGGGAAGCACACCCTTAAAAATCCAGTTATGTGAATTACATACAAGGTGTTTCATGGGAAATCCCAAAAACACATAGTTGAGATACTAGTGCCATGTGCTATAAATAAATCAAATTAAATCAAATCAAATTTTATTTATATAGCACCAAATCATAACAGAAGTTATCTCATGACACTTCATATAGAGCAGGTCTAAACCAGACTAAAGCCAATTTACAGAAACCCAACAGAATCCTCCAGGAGCAAACAGTGGCGAGGAAAACCTTCCTTTTAACAGGCAGA
>JAPQRQ010000003.1:17679288-17702533 GCA_037367365.1 Apogon talboti
CCCCCCCCCCCCCCCCCCCCCCCCCCCCCCCCCCCCCCCCCCCCCCCCCCCCCCCACACAGACACACACCTGCACAGGGTCAGACACAGTGTGTTATCTCAGTTCACAAATCTGACACTAGATGTCAGTGGAATGCAGCACTGGGCTTCAGGAGCGCTGGAGTTTATCAATGCACACTCCTTTGTTACTGCAGAGTCTCCACAGAGAAGAAAGAGTGTATTTATTTCAAGAAGGGCACAGGTTTTCTCTCAGTGTTGTTTCTGAAACGTTCTACTAAATTAACATCAAATTCATAGATTAAATGTACTTTTATGTTGTTGTTTTTCCCATTTCAGTTCAGTTACCTTGTGACCTCCTGAAGAGCCACCTGCTTCCTCAATCTGC
Source organism: Apogon talboti (assembly GCA_037367365.1). Lineage (NCBI taxonomy): Eukaryota > Metazoa > Chordata > Actinopteri > Kurtiformes > Apogonidae > Apogon > Apogon talboti. The sequence goes on from JAPQRQ010000003.1 coordinate 17,679,673, forward strand.
ATTACAGCGTCTGTACTTGATTTGTCAGTTTGCTATGTGCAATAACATAAATTACACACATACACACACAAACTCGCCGTGAATTCTCCTCAGTACTGCACTGTTTTTGCAATGAGGTGCTGATAAACACTCTTTCTATTTCATTTATTTTATTTTATTTTGCTTATCGTCAAATACATGGTATGGAGCACAAACATTATGCCATAACAGAAAAAATTAATATACACTCAATCATAACACAATTCATTGAAAAAGAGGTAAAACCCTTTTCTAAAAGGCGCCTAATTTATGGATTGTTTTTGGTTGTTCGGACAGAAGAAGCATTACATGTTTATACATTGATGGATGCTGTGAGTAGTATTTTGAGAATTAGTCTGAATGAACTGGTCATGGATCAGTTTCAACACCCTGTTTTTGTAACGGTGTTAATAATTTCATGACATTCTACTGTTTTTTTTAGATCATTTTTGTTTTGTTTGGATTGTTGTCTGGAATAACTGACCAGTAGCAGCACTGATGAAACGACACCTACATATGTACATAGCTGAGGTTGGAAAATTTGTGCAATTACTATTATGACAATTCTGCCTGATGTCACTAATTTGCATTATAGTTATTGTAGGCGCTATATTCAAATGAACAATCTCCACTTAATTTAGTTTCACAGCAACATCGCAATTTTTTCTTTCATATAATTGTAAATAAATTTAGGCAGTAAGGGGATATGATTTATTTTTCAGAGTAATCTTAAACCTTGAGTGATAAGGTTCTGATTTTTCTCAAATAAATCAAATATGTTGACTTTTAAAGGTTATATTTGCCGATTCCAGAGACAAACTTTATTGCCGGTACCTTCCTATATTCCCATCTAAAACTCATAACTTGGAGGTCACCTGAAGATACCAAGACACTTGTTTTCTTATCTGCCTTCTCTACTTCTCTCGCCCGGTTGCTTTGTTCCCTGCATACAAACTAATTCATTAATGGTGACATTTTCATGGAATTAATGGACTGAAATTCATCTCACAATTTGATATATCCATCTAGAAATGTTTACTCCTGCTAACAACCTGACTGTTAGACTAAAGCTGGAGTTAGATCGCTGCTTAAAGGCTCAGTGATTAAGATTTGAGGGGATTTCTGACTGCGGACATGGAATATTCATGATTGTGTTTTCATTGGAGTATAATCACCTGAAAATCAGCACCGCCACTTCACATCACCTCAGAGTCAGCGGTTTATATCTACATAAGGAGTGGGCTACCTCCATACTGCTACACCACTGTTTCTACAGTGTCTCTTCTTTTTCATCTTTTCCTTGGTCGACATCCAGTGTAAAGGTGCTTCTATTTTTGAGCGCTGACCCCAGTTATTACCCCAGCTAACCAAAAATCCCAGAACAGGCAAACCAAACAGTAGGTCTTATAAGACTCTATCTTGTTTTTCACTTTTACAGGCAGCAAAGTGGGAGGCATTTAATTGGTTGTGACCTGCAACCTCACCGCTAAATGATAGGGGTCAGCACATTTTAAGGAGTCAATTTTGGCACAGAAAGTGAAAGAAAACATGGGTCTGGAGCTACAAAAGATATCAGAGTCTTTTAACTACAGGCACCATAATATAATTAGTCTACATGAACCAATGTCAACATTACTAATAGGTCTAAATAAGCTGTCATTCACAGGTTTTAACACACGGTGGCTACTCCTCACTAAGCTACTATTATTATTACACTGGTCTACAAGTAAAATGCTTCCAGAATAAAAATAGTGAAATTTTACCACATGTGACTCAATGATAAAGAAAAATCAAGTCAAAAATGCTGATTGGCTGAAGTTTCCAAGATACAGTCTTGGGTCAAAATGTGAAATTTAAGACTTAACAAGAGAATGGGTTTAACTCCAAAGGAATATTTGTGTCAGAGCTACCAGATCTACTTCAAAACCCTGTCTGCATATTACAATACATTGACTTTACAGGTTCTATCTAGTGGAAGATTTATAAATCTATTGTATAAATGTACATAAACCAATATATATGTGTAATAACACTTTATCATAGACATTGAAAACATCAAAAAACCAAGACTTTTGTCATTTGTTTTCCAATTAATCTTATTAAAATATGTAATATTTAGCACATTTAATCTCTGAGGCAGATAATTTCTAAAAAATATTGTAGACCAGTGTTATTTGATACATTTCATTTGCCTTTCCAGAATATATCTAGAGTGTAAAATATGTGCTATATACAAAAAAACAAACTGATTGATTCTGTTTTGGAGAAGTATCCACTAATCTAATATTCTAATCAATCTGGTACTCTTATCACTTCTTTTTTCGGGTTAGGGTTACAGGTTGAATGGTGACAAAGGTATTTACTTTGTTTTTTCCCCCACTTAGTAGCAAAATGAATTTATAATATAAAATTTTTAGAAGGAAAGTGTGGTGTATGTGTACATGACAGACTTTCACCAGTTTTGTAACAGATCGCTCACGTTTCTACCTGAACATGCAAAAGACTTGTTGCACTTGGCGTCCACAAGTGAAGAGATCACTTTCCTCTTTAGTTCTCGGTGACCACCAGACACTGTCACCAGGATGTCTGTTTATGTGAAAGATGCGGTAACAGAGAACTGACCCATCCCTCAGAGACCCAACCCCATGTCTGTCATCTGAACCGAAAATCACAAAAATGCATCACAAATGTCTTATTGAGAAACAGAGTCCGTGTGAGGAAAAGTGTGGTAGACAACCGTTACTGAAATCTGTTTTCTATTTTTCAATCTCCAGTACGTCAGGAAAACCGATAACACCAGAGTTTGTCGATACTGGAGTCTTTAATTATTTAGCCCCGGAGCCGTTTAGTACTGGGTTTTGGTACCCATCCCTACTGGGGGACTGCATCCAAGGGACCATACAACATCTGATTGTGCCTCAATGGTGAGAGTTGGTTGTTTTCCAGTGTTAACTTTATTACTAAGCTAACACCTTACAATTGTACTACTTTTGAAAATATGTACATTGCCTATAGTTTTATTACTATTATTATATTTTATACTGTTTGTTTTTGTACTGTCTTTATCTTTCTTGCACTTTATCCTGTTGCTGCTTTAACCTGTGATCTTATCTTATCTTATCTTATCTCATCTATATAATATAAACACACAAATCACACAAGGATTTTCACACAATGAATGTTTTTTTTTTCCATATAAATTCTCATACTTACCAATTTTCTTTTCTACCTCTTTTCTGATCATCCACAGAAGTGTGTGACATGACCATTAGCTTAAAAATGGAATCAGCAACAAAATGGAGTTTTTCACTGTAGATTTTTCTCCTGGTCTGTAAATATCTGTATATGTGTAGATTTTATAAGCTATTACTCTTTTATATTTTTTTATTTTCATATTCTTCATATGTTACTATGCAGACTGCATATTAAATTATCTTATCTAATATGTAGAGCAGTTGATTTTTTACTGCAAAAATCCTTATAATTGCTTCCAAGTTCTTCAGTAGCTCTCCTCTGTTCATCTACAACTCGAATGGCGTGCCATTCAAGCTACTTCTAGCTTGTAGCGACTTAGACCAGCTCCCATTACAACACAGACACCAACAAAAATGACACTGACATCCTATTCATTTATTCATTATTAATCTCCAGATGATTTCCTGCCTTCTGTGCAGCTTCTTCACTCAGAATCGGAGTAAACTCATTCTTTTCATGAGGTTAAATGGAATACCAAAATATCATTTGCTGTTACATCACATCTAAGATTTACCTTTATCCTTTTCACCAGTAGAATGAAAGCACATATGATCCAGCTCATTTCATGTGAAGTCTGCACTGTTTAATGACTGACAGCAGCGTCGGCTTCAAAAAGGTCACACCACATTCACACCAGAAAAATATATTTGCTTTGTACGCCAGCGCAGATTAAAGTTAAATCGTAATGTTTTTCCCTGTGCAAGCATCTTTGTTTTTCCAGCGTGTTTTTGTACCAACAACATACATATTTTAAAGTCATATAACGTCCCTACACTTTGAGTACCCTCCCTCTGTACTGCTGCTTCAAAGCTACCTTGAATGCACCAGTGGATTCCATGAAGCTAAGTGTGTCCTCAATATAAAACTTTCATTTAATATGGTGTCTGCTGTCACAACGCGGCACGTCAAAGGCTCACAATATAGATTGTTGAGTTTCAGTACAATCACATTACAGCACAGTTATGTAGAATGCTGGCCTGTTGGGGTAAAGATTCATTATCATATCAATAACACCATTTATCATTGCTATAATTAGATCACTGACTTTATGTCATTCCAAATTGGTGCATATAAGTATAAATTCTATCCCAAACCTCAACCCCCACCTCGCTAGCCAAGAAGTCATTAATGTTTCCTAGTGTTATATTATCACATAGCTACATTCCTCTTCTCTATCTAATCTAATTCATCAGTCTAATAGGTCATAATTAATTGCTCCATTATTAATCGAGTGATGTCATACCTACATGCCTAGGGGTGAAATGAACTGTCTATCACCAGGAACTCTGTCTTTGAGCATGTGTGTTGGAGCGTGTGCCGATGCAGCGATTGTACTTTTGAGCGTTTGCCTCCTGCATGTCAAAGTCTCGTCAGTCTCGGCCATCTATACATCACCATTCGGCGTGACTGTGTGATTACCGCTGTGATTACCCCGGGTCAGAAGGTTCAAACATCACTGCAGAGGATATTACACCGTAGTGGGACATGAATATTTAACTGTCTCATTCTGATGATACTCTCTCTTTGGCTAACTCGAACCAGAGGAGATGATGATTAGCCTCGCAGAGAAGGCTAACGACCCAGGATGGATTAGAGTGGATGGCCATTGAATATGCCCATGACATGAGGTGGACAGTCTCAATTATGTAAAGAAGTCAGGTGTGGATGTTCGAGGCGTGGGTTAAAGCCAGTCGCTCAAACCTATAAGACATATGTATGTAAAGCTTATCTCATTGGGAAATAACTTCGGAATCAACAGCAGAAGATAAAGCATCCCCAAGCACGTACAAAAGAGAATTACAACCCAACTGCCAGGATAAAACATTGTGACTGCACTTTTCTGCACACTTTTTTTAATCTCACTGAAAAAAAAAAAAAATTCAAAAGGGTTACATATCATATCCATCGACATATCTATTTCCTGCTGTCTACTGAAGAAAAGCAAGAAAAAAAAAAATCTGGTGACTGGTTAAAATATTAAAATGTTGTCCTCCTGAGGGTCCCAGGGATGCCTGAGCTTATCCCTGGTAACATCAGGCATAGGTGGGAATATGTCACCAGTTGAAAAATTAATGGATGAATGAATGTTGATATGAATGTCAGACATAATATTATTACCACTGACAGGCAATGAGATATTAATTTTGCTGATCTCATTACAATGGAACCTGTCAGTTGGTGGATATATCAGGAAGCAACAGACAAGGGAGGAATTGTGATGGTCATGTCATTGGGTCAGATCATCTCCAGATCTCGTTGTTCATTCCCAAAGTAAAGTGGTTAGTACCGACCAAAAGTATCTGAAGAATAACAACTTAATATCAACCAATTGAGCATCTGTTGGAGCAGAGCATTATTACCACCTGTCTAATATTATGTACGTTCACCTTTTTCTGACCTGAGGCCTAGACTCCATCAGACCTCTGAAGGTGTGCTGTGGTATCTGGACTAAGACGTTACCAGCAGATCCCTGAAGTCCTGGAAGTAGAGAGGCGGACCTCCATGGATCGGATTTATTTGTCCAACCCCTCCCATAGATGCTCAGTATTCCTGAGATTGAGATGTCCTTCCTTAGTCCATTTTTGGTCAGTACTAACCACTGGAGACCAGGAACACCCAACAAGACCTGCAGATCTGGAGATGTTCTGACCCAGTCATCACCGTTACAATATGGACCTGGTCAAAGTCACTCAGTTCCGCACAATGCTCATTTTGCTACTTCCAAATATTAATATCAATATTATTGCCATTTCTCCTGTCAGGGGTCGTAATATTATGGCTGATCAGTTCATTTATTAAGAAACATGTTTATAGATGCTGGTTCTGTAACACTGAAGAGGCCTTACTTTTAACACAGGTGTACTTCGATAGTGAACCCAACAGTCAGTATGGGTTAAACCGTACAGACTGGTTTAAACAAAAGGATCACTAAATGCTCCATCAATAATGGGGTCATGCTGATGCACTGGGGGTGTGCTACCAATAAGTAACTAAAAAATAAATAAATTATAGTGCTTATTTTCAGCTAATGTTGTCATGGGCCATTGATCGGCTCTACACCTGAGCAGCTGTCAGCAGAGATGAGAAAAAGCAAGCTCCCTACTTACATCATCAACTGTGGATAACAAAAAACCCAAAAACCAACAAACAAAAAAAAGAAAACATCCATGTTTTAGGTCTTTTTTGAGTGTGTTTCTAGATTCTCAAGCCTATATTTTACTCCTCCCAGGCAATTGGACTTTGCTCACTGTTCAGTCCTTGGCTCTACAAAGAGTTAACATTTCCTTAAATGGTGATTCAGAGCACATATGTAATTTTATAGCTACTTCTAAAGTTCGAAGGATGTTACAATAACTTCTGGCAAAGCACTTTGCTTTGGGATGCTCTACAAGGCCAAAACAAATACACAGATCTGCAAAATCACACTGTTGGGAAAGGTTTAGACTGATGTTAAAGCACTGTAGTAAAAACTACTACAGAGAGATGTATAAGTGCATATTCACACACACACATAGAAATGCATATTTTAACCACCTCGCCAATGTTGGCACTGTATCACTGTCAACCATCTGCCCCTTTGTTTCAAGCAGCATTGTAACCTTTCCCAGATAGTGTGGGTCTGTGTATTTCTACAAATCAGTGAAGTTGTGTGTTATCACTGGTGCGCACACATGCTTGTATATCCAGTGTGTGTTCTGGCTGCCAAACGTCCATTTGGTTGGGGAGTATTGCCAAGGTGAGGTGGAGGTCAATTCTACACAGCTGAATCATTCAACAGCACTGAGCTGAGCCGCTGCCAAGCCTGGCAACGCTGCACAAAACACAATGTCATCATCTGGGTACAAAAACAATTTCACTGTGGACTGTGTTTCAAAATTTTAGTGGTGACTTAAGATTCATAACATATGAAGCATTTTATGTAACTTAACATAAATTCTGTATATTTACTTTTGCTCTTCAGGCTCTGAGGTACACAGCTCAGTTAGATATGAATTAAAAGAGATATTTCCTTGTCTCTTTTCACATAGAATTGGCGGTCAAGGCTGTTTTTTTTTTCCTGTGTGGGGCCAAAGATGCTCAGTCCCCACTGAGTGTTCCTGCTTTCATCCTTGGATCTGATCAATAATGGATGGAACTCCCACAGCCTCGCAGGCAGGGATTGCTTGGAAAAAAAACTTGGAAAACCAGCCACAATTCTGCCAGCCCTGGGGTGTTGCGCCGGAGACAGGGCCGCGCTTGGCCGCCAATTAGCACCAGCATTTTACAGTCACTTGCTGGGTGTGACTGTTTAGAGGCACACTCTACACACACACACACTCACACACACACATACATATATGAACACAAACGAACACACTGACAGACACCTCTGGAGACCTGCTGACCTACTCCCCTAACCACTTTATTGATCTGTGGGCCAAAGATGTGAAAGCCTATTGAGGTCATCATTAATGATTCATCATATCCAGAAAATGTCAAATGTGGCTTGGGAGCGTAAACATGAATGCGTCAGATGTTATGGACTCATAAACATGTGAGAGCTTTGAAGAAATCCTCCATGCATCTATATGAATCATACATGTTAGACGAGAGGATACTGAGTATAGAGACAGCTATCAGATAGGGTGATGCAACCATTTCATCACAATTTGTTCTGTTGCTGTCACTCACTTTACTCTGGGCTCCCACTGAGAGCTATATGCTATTCTGAATAATCTTCCACTTGGTCCTTAGTCTGTCTTCTCTGCTGGCCTCCAGCATTGAGCAGAGGATTGGAATCAATGGGACTAATATAGTGCATGCGTGTGAAAAGTATGCACTCTTTGCTGTTTTTGATGCTTTTAGTCCATGCAGTTGTCCTTTGATTAATATTGTAGCATACACACATGCACATGCACACATACGCATGTGTATGTACCATACATTAGCTATCCTCTTGAGACACAGATGCATGCTACTCCACAGGGACAGATCGCATGCAGCAGCCATGCTTTTGGAAACATGCAATTGCTGCTCACTCTCAGGGCTTTTTTGCTGCCATGTATGCACTTACATCCAAACTTTAATTTGACTGATGCTATTGGCTGATGTTGGGAGGGTTATTTTTAAAATGTAATAGGTTACAGTTCCTGTAAAAGCTTTGAGCTTTGCAAGAGAACGCCAAGTGTCTATGTGTGTGTTGTGCTAGGAGGCAGTGGTTTGTTGATGTCAGCTAACTCCATTTTTAAATTAATGACCTTTACTATACTCAGTGACATATAATGAGCCTATACTATGATTTCTATGTAGAGGACATCCTTATATTTATAGCTGCATACCTCCTGCTTTTCTACAGTGGCAACACTGGGTGAAAGTAGTTACCATTAGCTTTGTTGGGTAGTGGTCCATGTACGTAAATAAGCATGTGCAAATCATACAAAATGATCCTTTGAAATGAAGATGACAAAATAAATTAATAAATAAATAACTAAATAAAACTTCTTGCATGACTGTAGGAACTTTAATCTAGGTATAGAGACAACTTTCCATCCTATACTTGATGGTATTGTACAAAAGAATTATATAGACAAGCACAACTGCTGTACTATTTAACATAAGATGTTTGTAAATTCAGAAGATAATATTAAAAGTCAAGAAAGTTTCAGTTTGTCATAAAGACAGCAAGGTAATATCTAGTTTTGTGTAAAATGGCTCAGTGGATCAGAACATCTCTCATTTCATGTAAAATACATCACCAACAACAAAATAGCCATTACCTCTGCATATTTCTCCTCATTTCTCATGAGCGAGGTAGCAAAGTATTAAAATAGGTAAAAGTCACCACAAGTCTGGTCACGTTGAAGCTTCACACCTTGCAACTTTCTTGACTTATAAAATTATTTTTTAAACTAACAAACACTATATATGTAAATGATAACATCAGAATCAGAATCAGAATGCCCTTTATTGTCATTATACAGTGTACAATAAGTTTGGAGAGCTTCTCCTTTTACAGTGCAACAGATAACATAATACAAATAGGATCAAAGAATTATTTGACACTTGTCATTGACAGCAATACAATATTTTTTCCCCAAAATATAGTCCAGTCCAGTGGGAAGGGCCTCACCACTGTCAGTCATCTTCTGAACCTCTTTATCCTTGGGAGGGGTGCTGGAGTCTATCCCAGCAACCTGTGGGTGAAGGCAGGGTACATCCTAGACGAGTTGCCAGTTCATCGCAGGGCCAACATATAGAGACGAACAACCAATCACTCTCACATTCAGACCTACGAGCAATTAAGGTTAACCAATTAACCTATTAGTTCATGTCTTTGGATGGGAGGAAGCCTGGCGAGAACCCACAGAAACATAGAACATGCAGACTCCACACAGATGGTGTTGGAATCAAACCCAGGACCTTCTTGCTGTGAGGCGACAGTGCTACCCTGTTATTGTAATTATTATAATATCATAATTGAATTACATGTTGTTAGATGTAAACAACCAGTTACTACCAGTACTGCCTCGGGCAATACAGCCGGAGTATGGTTCTCTGTAATTCTCTGAGTGCCACAATAAACTTCATTATTGTTTTGGTGCTGGACCACTTGTAGAAGTTAAGCGCTGCATTTTGGCCCCGTGTTTGCTGGACCGTGGAGAGTCCGGTTTCCACGGCCCTACAGACGGGGGCTCCCATGTAGCACAGAGTTCCATTCAGAGTTCGGGATTTATGTGTCGGGCCAAGCACAGGCTTTCGTTGTGTGAGAGCCCCAGACAACACCCGAGCTGGGGACGTAAATTAGATTTTATGAAGGGAACGTTCAGCCCTAAAAAACTGAACGTCCATGTATGGTTGAACATGATTGTTTCCTTCTTATTTTATCTCACTTTTTTCATTAATGTCACTCAGAGAATCTCCTTTGACGTCATGCACATTTGACAATTTATATGTTTTTCATAGACGATATTGATTCAAGACCATGTTGATTACATTTACAACTTAATTTAAAAAAAAAAAGCAAAAGAAATGCATATCAGTATAATGGAAAGGATAACAGACTATGACAAACAGTGAAAATAGACAGAACAGTGCATTCCCATGACAGTAGCAGACTCTTCCTGTTATTTTGTCCCTTTCTGTCTTTGCTATTCCACAGTGCGAGCTCTCATTAGACCAAGTCCATATCTCTAACTGAACAATGACTTCATGTCTCTGCAGTTAATTATCTGTCTGATCCATACCATAGAGAAGAATGAATGAACTCCAGTCCTGTGTTCCATACGTAGGCTGTGCTAATGTCCTTTCCATATAGGCAGGCTCAGGCAGAGTCACGAGACAGAGCTATTAGACCAATGTAATGAGTTTACGTATGAGTAATGGCCGCACACTTACTTGCTCAGGGAGCTCTCTGCATGTTCTTTCAGTGCCTCTCCTGATCTGAGCGCGGCAAATATCCCGACTAATTTTGCAGGTGGGGAAATTATTTTGAGCAAACAACTTACGCACAAAGATTAGTCTGTTATAACCAACACATGCTATATAATATGTAGTCATGTACACCACTTGTGCGAGGCGTATAAATCCAAGGAGGCTCAGTGAGATCTCTTGTGCCTGATCTAATACTTGTACAGTATATTGGCCTGAAACACTGTAATGGCCCCAGCTGTGATGCAGTGTATGTGCTAGTCCTGCATCAGTGCTTTTAAACACCTCAGCCATCATTCTGCAGCACTGGTGTTTATTTAAATTGAATTGGCCTGCTTAGGTTGTAAAGAGAGAGGGCATAAAACACTGAGGGCTAGTGAATTACCAGCAATAAAGCTCCGGGCTGAGCCTGTTGACGGAGCTAAGCCGAGGTGGGCCAAACTAGGCCATGCAGGACTACCAAATCCCCAAGCTTGCCTCTAACAACAGTCTGAATTCTTGCTAATTGTCTCTCCTTGTCATCCCTGTTTACTCAAGCCTCACCACTTTCCCTGCCATAATGGATTCAGGGGCCTGACAAGCCATGTTTGATTGATTTCTCTCCCTGACCACTCAGTGGAAGGACTCCTGGCTGCGTGCCAGCTGTACAGTGGGCCGTCCACGAACACACATTCTGATGGGTGCGTGCACAGATGGAGCCACTATAGCATAACTGCCACGCTGTAACTCTCCAGTAGGATAGCGCGGTGTACAGCGCTGTGCCCGCGGGGTGTCATTAACATTTAGAAACAGCCCCGGCATCAGTCACACTGCCTCTGCTTAGGTGTGTTTAACCTTTCTATATAGAGGGATACAGCAGTCAGAACAAAGGAGATTTAACAAAGAAATAGACCTAGTAGAATGCAGAAAAGTATTAAAATGTAAAGTGAAATTTAACAGAGGGCACTACAGAGGAGCAGTGTATTTCCATATACATGTATGTTTTGTGTGTGTGACAGTGAAAGTTAAATCAAAGTCGTCTGTGGTTGATTTTTGTCCTTAAGTGGCAGAAAAAGTTGAAATGTAATGTTCATTTTCAGAACTATCAAGAGCATAACATCAAAGTAGCACTTCGACCTTCAAATGAAAATTTAGGCAGTTCTAGTAATAACATGGAAGCTACAAAGAGGGAAATAAAGTTTCAGTATGTATTGTTTGCAGCTGTTTGTGTGGTTATGTGAGATTGCTGGATTCTGTTTTGTGCTGCGAGACAGCTGTTTGTTGATGTTAGGTAAGAACTGTCTCAGTTCAACTATAACAGCTTGTACACTGACTTCTAGAGTTCTTCTGCAAAAATCCTTCAGTGCTTTTCCTCTGTTCCTCTATGTTCAACCCTGGCTACTGCTAGATTAATGGAATTATCTTACATCAACAACACTAACTTCAACACAAATATCACACAGACACATATGAATCTTACATATTAAACAATTAACACATGAATATAATGTTGAGCCAAGAAAAAAACAAGGAATTAGAGGTTCACTTTATAAGATGCATGCAAGCTAATGTGCTTGCACAAAGTTACAGAAGTTATAGAATACGTTTAGGGACTAGGGGAATAGGTCTGTTGGACAAAATAATACATTTCATGGCATATGTACGTGCAAACATCAACTTCATCCAAATGAGTAGAAATATACTAAAGGGGATGATGATAAGATAAGTGGCAAAAACAAAGTGGTCTGGCAAGTGTTACAACACTTATTTATTGAGTTATGGAATGTTAAGCATTTTAATAGAATGATGAATGAGCCGTGCAAGGCCTGCAAGTCTGAAGCCTTAAAATTGACACTGTTAATCAAATTTGGACTTCTGTCTTCCACTGAGTCTGACTGTGCTGTTTCAGGTTTTATGTGTCGGGACTGAGCTGTTCTCATGATGGATGTGCAGGCCTGTCATCTCTGGATCGCCTCAGTTAAGATGATAGATCCAAGCCTGCAAAGAGGTCAATTAAAGTTCACTGCTCCCGAGTTAAACTCGCGTTGAGCTTTTCCCCCAGCCAAATATTCTATCGATGACAATAATGCTGATGTTTACTCTAGGAGTCATCCTGAACAATGGGCTGGCGGCCAGTTGGCACTGTGGGCAGAGCTGATTGAGACAGTTTAAATCGGCGTTGCTGTTGAACATCTGCACGATGTGGCAAGATATGTTTGTGGGGGGAGAAAGAGGCACAGAAAGGGAGAGAGCAGCTCTCATTATCGCTGAATAACTAAGCCTTGGCCTGCCAATTACGTGGTGTGACAGTAAAATCTGTTAACATGTCTGTGCACAGATGTTGTGGCAAATCACGTATATTGATATTGAGTAAATCCACACTAGTATTGTATTTCTCATTGTTCACAACCAAAAACAGCTTCAAAATCAGAGCACTTATAGCACATTTGCGTGAGGTAACCTTGACTCTTTTTATGTCAAATATGCTACAGAAATTGGATGATGTTAGCAAGTCTCCCAAAAAGCCACACAGTGATAAATATGCATCACAATTAAGGAACACTTCAAACAGCACAACATATGTGCTGCATGATCTAAACCCAGTAATCTAATAGTAAATTATGAAGCACGGTTAAATAAAAGGGGAGCATTAGCCATAGCTGTCAGCTTACTCTGATTGATAGACCGCAGCAGTTGTGGCAGACAGGGTGAAGTATTGAGTGTGTGAACATGTGAGTGTGTGTAAGTGTATGTATGTAATCGCAGGCGGACGTGTACTACAACTAATATCAGAGAGGTAAATCACTTCATGAGGTAAGCTTAAGTTATGATTAATGTAGTGCTGCAAATGCTGTTCAATATGTCAAATACAAAGCATTAGAGGAGAAGGTAGGTATGTATATGGAATTGTAATTAGGAGCTAATCCTTCCATGTGTCTTATGATATAAATAGGTAGAGTAGGGAGTGATTTCTCTGTGAGTAGATCCAGCAATACCTGGTTTAATACAGACTAACAGTAATGCTTATTAAAGAGAACCTCATAAGCTCTATGTTTGGATTTGGTATAAGTGGTAGTGCTGGATGTAATTTTGTGTTTTTAGAAAAGTGGCTTGAAATACACTCAATAATAGACAAGCCAACTTCCATTTTCAGTATTAATATGGATTTTTTTAGTGAGGCATTTTATCTGATCTGGATCATTTCTGTCTGTGAACGATGTTGAAGACACAGATGTATTATACTGATAGAATATGGAATATGGAATCTATTTTTTTTTTAACATTTTGCAACATCAGGTGAATTGTTTGCTCAAGTTAAACTTCACATTTGTGTCAAATTTAGTTGTACTGGCAGTGAAGTGTGTTTTTTGATGCAGTTTGTGATGTCTGAACACAGTATGACAGCCAATTTTAGTGTTACGAATCCAAGTTATAACTAAGTTGGAGGTAGTGTCTTGGTTTCTTGAAGCTTTAATATAAACATTGTGAAATCATTATCAAGTCAGTGTTTGTGCTAAATGTGAAGAAATTCCTGAGATACTGCATTGATCAGAACGGACAGACATGGGGTCAAAACAACCCTGACCTTCGACCACCAAAATCTTCTGTTTATGCTTGAGTCCAAGTGAATATTTGGGCCAAATATGAAGACATTTTATCAAGCTGTTTCTGAGATATTGCGCAAATGGACTGACTGTTGGACAGTAGTAGATACATGGAAGTATCTAAAAAAGATTAATGCATGCTGATCTATCTTGTTCCTCATGTATGAGGCCAGTTACCATGATATCTCTTTTCCTGTCTGCTTCTGAAGTGCGATCCAGTCTGGCCGGGCCTGGTGGTCCAGTTCCCACACTGACTGACTGAAGACGGAAAAAGAGAAGTGAGAGAGCTCGACTCCAAAAACAAATCAAAGGATGAAAACAAGCGCACTGGTGTTGTGCTTAGACGGAAAAGGAAAAGTAAACACCTGGAGCCCGAGCCTGATCTAATTGGAACTGGAGAGGAAACACAGGAACATTTAGGTCTGACAGGAAGAGGCGGATGATGAAGAAAAAAAGGGAGGATAAGACACCGGGCTCTGAAAAGGCTCGACAATTTACTGTCACTGCCAACACGGGCTTCGTATGATGTGGCTAAAAATAATAATCACTTTCTCTGCAGTTGGAACAATCAAAATAAAGGATATTTTCTCTCATAAACGGCTCTCTTTTTATTGATTTTGCTGTGCTGACATTTGAGATGACTGCAGCAATGAGAGATGAAGATCAACAAACTTGAAGGTGTGTTCAAGGCCACTAGAGGACCACAATTCCACCGCTTTAAATGGATATTTCCCATGTGGATTGCCTGTCTTTTATGACTTAGTTTCAACTGCACAACAACAGCTTCTCAGCATGTCGCCAGCAGAAAAAAAAAAAAACCTGCCTATTTTTTTTTTCCAACGCACCTGGACGATGCAGACGGCAGTCAAAAACCAGCCTGAGATTCTTCATGATGTGCACAAAGAAGAAGACGAACAACACCAAAGTAGAAGCACAATGAGATACAATACACGCCAGTTTGAGGAGTTAAACCAAGACAGGCGGTCCCGGGGGGTTTGATTACAAATGCTGCGAGTTTTTCGCCATCATAAACAAACAAGAATTGGTTCAAGAAGGGAGTCTAATTCAAAGGAGAACAAGATGCAAACTTTCATCTCCTGCCGCCTTCATCGGCATTTGATGAGCAAAAAGGTAAATGCTCTGCTTCTTCTGAGAGCATTAATGCTATGAATGTTCTTCACTCCTGAATCACATTTTTTTCCTCCCTTTTTTTCTCGCTTTGACATTACAGACAAATTGTGCTAATTGGGGATTGTGAAAAGCTCAAACCTGCTCGGCTGTTTAAAAATTAGGTGACAACTGTAGCAGCTCTGCTTTATTTGTAGGCTTGAGAAACTCAACGGAGGCTCCAATGTTTTTCTGTTTTCAGGAATCAGAAAACACATCCGATGTCAATCCTTATGTGTGACTAATAAGTGCAATCCTGTATGGATCCTTTTAAATCCCTGTTGATTTCATTGGAATGTGACAAAACTCTGTGAGGACAAGAAGTGGGATGCTAGCTGTCATCACACCCACGATGTGTGTGTCTACGACTGTGTGTGTGTGACCTTCGCACCAAGACAACTCTGATTATTCCTGGAACTGGGAATAATTTTCTCTTTGATGAGCTTTTACTCACTGTAAATCTGTCAGACGCCTGCCTCCACGCTTCTGCAATATAGTAAGATGACATCATTTTTGGGCGCGCGCACAACACTCCCGATTTTTCAGACGTACTCAGGTCAAAAGCTCTTGATATATTCACGGCCCAATCTGTGGCTCACTGTTTTTGAATGACTTGTATGGTAATTTTGGAGAAACTATACATTTAAAAGAGCCCATTTCTACAGCTGTGAAGAGATACGGGCGGTTTAGGTCAGAATAGCTTGTGCACCCATTTTCTCCATCAAACACCCACCGAGTGAGCCATTCAAATCTATACAGCCTCGCCTGCTTCTCTATTCAGTGCTCATTTAGCGATAGAAAGATGGGAGGAGGAGATGAAGGGGAAAGCGAGCCGTCAGACGGATGAAGAGTGTGGGCTGGGAGATTCAACTGCAGTATTTCCAAAAGGATGTAGATCATTTAAAAGAATATTACAGCTGCAACTTGGAGCTGGAGTCGAGCCAGCAGTCGAAAAAGACTTGAATTTCACTCTTAATCTGTTACTCACTCTCTTTCTCCCCTCCTACCAACACATTTTTCTTTCCTTTCCAATCTAGCTCACTCTCCTACCTCATCATCTAATCCAGCCTGAGGGTAGAGGAGTGTGTATATGTGTGTGTGTCTGTGTGTGAAAGATGAGCCGGTCTTAGCCTCACTCTAACCCCTAGCTCTCTACACACACACACACACACACAGTAAACTCCAGGTCTGTCAGTATACACACACTTATACTGTACAGATTCACCACCTACACAGACAAGCACATATACATGCACACACACGCTTGGTTCTGGCATGGCTGGATAGGTGAGGGCATGCTTCTCCTCTGATTAGAAGGGCAGGGGTTATGATCTAGGCGCTGAGGTGAGATGCGGCATGTATTATACATAGAACAATGAATCTTTGGAGAAAATGGTAATCCAAACACAGATGAAATATTCATGCTGCATGGCTTCACCTCTTTTTGCTCTTTAACCAGATAAGATCCATACGGGGTTAAAGCGGAGGTAAATGAGACAGCGAAAGGAGGGGAGAGAGTGCAGAGAGCAAAAGTAATGTAGTGAAGCATGAAATCATGGCTGGCTTGTGTAATTTAGCTCTGGGATGAAGCTCACTGGCTAGAATTTCATTCCCCTCAGGCCTGCTTTTAACACACACTGCTGTGCACTTCTGTGGCTGCACACTACAGCAAAGTACATACATTAAAATAAATAAATAAATAAATAAATAAATAAATAAATAAATATAGTGCCATAATTATTGTGTTGTATTCCACTTATCTCTGCAAGGTCTGTTCAATCTCTTCATCTCTCCTCAGGAAACATTGCTCACATATTTCTTTGGACTTTTCCTCTCTTTATTTACTTCCACAGCTCCACATTGATCATTGTTGCAGTACATTTAATTCAAAGGGCGTCTTTTTTTTTTTTTCCCCTTCCCTCTAATGCTTGTCAGAGTCTGACAGCCAAGTTTATTGTCAGTGTCCTTGTGTTCGCGGTAGAGAAGGCTACCCGCCTCTCTTGCCTCCACCACACTTGATCGTTTCCGTTCTCTGTCTGCTGTCCTTGTGAGTAAACTGAGGTTAAAAACAAAATATGAAGGATTTATACAACTCCGCGGATGTTTAGTAAAAGAAACACATGACAATCAAACAGCAAGTCCACCAAGTATTACATAGAATATTACAATAGCCTCTTCAAACCATCTTTATTCACAAGGTAATGTATAGAAGTGAAGACATATCCATAAGTAATATTAGACAAAGTTATGTGCTATGTTAATAGTAGATAAGTGGACTGCCTACCTTTTTTCTAGATAGTTTACTTTTTCTTTCCACTGTCCTTGTGAGTAAACTGAAGTGAACGAAAACATGTGGAAATTGATGGATGTTTTGTAAAATAAATAAATGATAATAAAACTGGGAAGTCTCGTAAGATTTATTTTGTAACATTTAGCACATTTTTAAGGCATTAATACAAACTTTTTCCCTTCAAGACCCAAAGGACCTTATGTCTCCTCATGAGCCTAAAATACATGTTGACTTGTCATAATGTCAACATTTTTTCTTATTACATCCTTTTGTTTTGTTTTGTACTTTATGTCTTGTTCTGTCTTTTGTTTCTTTTCTGTCACATCCCCTCTGCATTTCACAAAGGTCAACACTTTAAACAGACTCTTCAACTTTTTTAATTTGGAAAATGAATTCACACATGATGCTACTGTTATCTCATTTTGGGAGAGGTTTTTCTTGTGTCTGTTTACAGATGAGGTCATTTTACTCCTATTACATTTAGTGATGCACTGTATATTCATGTTTATGTCATTTCATACCAGTCAAACAGCTGCAAGGAATGTTCACTGAAAGAATGCTTAACACTAACGTAAAATTCTATACGCCTACGTAGATTTTGCTAGTTTTGATAAGGCTACAGTTTGTTTGTCATCCGCTAAATACTGTGTAGATTTGCATTATCCAATGCAAGATTTTCTCCAACATTTTCATCTTAAGACCCAAAGATCAATTTTATATCTTCTCGAAACCCACATTTACAAAAGAAATGTGCCATGAAATGCCTTAATGTGTTTTCTCTGTTGTCATCAACACAATGTCACATTTTCATTGTAAGTCCTTTGTTGCACATTTTATATCATTTTCATCTTTTGTCTTTCAGCGGACTCTTGTCCTTGGTGAGGTCAGCTTTTATAAGATCTCCCACAGAACACTCTTCTTCAGTTTTAATTTTAAAAATCAATTCACATACACCATAATCATATTGCTTTGTATTTTAGTCTGACAATTTGCGACCCAATAAAAACAGCTCAGCGGCAATTTTTTTTTCTGTCCCTCCTCTTAGTTTTCCAAACATAACCCTATGCATATGCTGTTGTGATGATGTGAGACCAGTGATATTAAAATATTTCAATAAATTATCTTTCCTCTAGATTGTTATGCTGCAAAATCATTTGCAAAAAAAAAAAACAACTTAATATGAAGTGTGGCTAAAATACTCCTGTACTCCATTACTAAATATCATTGTAGTATATATGATTTAGAAATATAAAGCTATGATACTTTGTCTTTATGTTTTGATGTTAAATTAACATTAGACACTTCAACTGCTCCCTCTGTTGCTTCTTCCACAATAGAGAGTTTCCTGTGTCTGTCCACTGTCCTTGTGTGTAAACTGAAGTGAAAAAACAAGACGTCGCTGTGTAGGTTTTATAAGACTCGATGGATGTCTAGTAAAAGAAACACATGACGATCAAGTGGAAAGCCCTGGCAAGAAGTCAGGTTTCAAGGTAGATGAGGTCCACCGGAGAGAGACGGCTGGTAAACCTTCATATCAGGTGGGGTCAGGAGGTGGATATATGTGTGTGAGTGAGCGAGGGAGTGTGTGTTCTATCTTGTCTTGGCATATTCAGAAGGAGAGGGTGTGATGCAGAGACTCGGCTCCCATCCATAACATTTAACATTTAAGTGAACTGCAGTGATCTGAAGGTGGCTGATAAGCATGACAGCATGACGGTGAGATATGACACACATTCACACACACACAGAAAGAAAGAGGACGGGCATGTGTGAGAAATATGAATAGTGCTCACAAACAAACCTACCCAAAGACAATCATCACACGCGCACAGACACAATCACATACATAGCATCTATAAAACACCCTATTAGGCCTCATCCCATCATATCTGAGTCCACCTCATCACTGACCTCACACTATAAAACTTTAACACACCTTGGTGTGCGTGAACACACTCCACAGTGTCATTACAGAGACTCTAATAGGGTTGTGTGTGTGTGTCGGCTCCTCTGGGTTTATTTGCTCTGTGTTTCCTCTGCAGATGGAGGCTTTACAAGCCCAGGAGCCTGTTATTGGCCTCCTGTCACTGTCCCAGTGAGCTGTGTTAAATCTATAACCAGCTGACAGCCAAGCAGATATTGGAGGACTCTCCAGGAACAATGGCAAAGCAAGAGAAACACTGTTGCTATCACTCTAGAAAAGACAAGGCTTTACAAGCTACTCAGCGGACAATGCTGATGATGATTATTATCGCCAGTTGGTTTGCTGCTGTTCTGCACAGATAGGTACCAGGTGTGTGTGTGTGTGTGTGTGTGTGTGTGTGTGTGTAAGTGAAGGTTCAATACAAGTGTGCAATCACTCCTCCTGTTTGTTTGCTACAACATTGACTACAATAATCAGTGGTGGAAGAATTAATATCCTTCATTTAAGTGAAAGTACTAAGCAAAGCACAAAACTATCAGAGGGAAAATCCAACCTGGTGTAGTAGAGCTGTAATCGTAGGAGCTGGTGGAGGAAGCAGGGGGACAACTACATCAGCCCCCCTGAAGTCAACTAACTAATACCTTTCTATTAATGTTAAATAGAAGAATTATCTTTCTTTTGGAAATTCATGGTCATAGTATACTTCAGCCATGAGCAGAGTAGCACCTCCACCATCTGATTCTTATTAACAATAGATTTTTATAGACAGTTCTTATCTAGTATCATTTTTTCTGGTCAGATTTTATGTGTCCTAAGTCTGTATTTATTTATTTATTAATTAATGTATTTATTTATTTATTATTTATTTATTTATTTAATATTTATTTATTTATTACATCTTATTCTACTAGTCTACAATATGTTTTACTCTGGTAGGAGGAATGTCAGACACCTTTTTCTCTCTAAAAAATGTCATTATTTTATCATGTCATGTAGATTTAAGTGGTTGTAATTGTGCTGAGGTAAATGTATCTTTGAACATATGTTTCTTAATCCTTCTTCTCAGTAGAGGTCTGTTCTGGAGTTGCCCAAAAATTTGCTTAAAAAACACATACGGCCACAAAACCAAGTTAATGTTTTGGCAAAGGTAAAGAAAAAAGCCTAAACCATTTAAGATACTTTTATCACTGTTTGGTTTATCTCGTACTGTAACAACAACCTGCTTTATATTGAGTAAAAAGTGCTTCAACTCAACCTGGTACAACATATTTCATTATGTTTGTGAACCCTGTGTCATTTGACCTCTGAAGTTCTGCAGGGAAATATAACCATACCATTGTCATTTTATGAATAGAACAAATTACTGCAATAGTAAAAGTAGAGGTTTTCAACATCTGCTGTGTACGCCATAGTTAAATACATCTGCCTGAACGTTGTTGGAGTTTCTAACATTGCATGTGATGTGTTGGGAATGTAAAAACTTGCCTTAATTTTTATCTTTGCCTTCCAATTCAGAGGCATACCAAGTCACTTCAGTTTTTCTTTGCCCTTATTGTCTGATAAGAAGTCACAAAAGATTAATTATTAGTTCAGTGAGCCATTATAATTTAGACTTTACACAGAGTTCACTGCTGGCTGCATTTTGTGGTATTATCTGAACACTTGCACATTCAGAGAGGAAGGTAGTGTTTGTTTTATAGTACTGTAGCTGAGTACTTTGTTGAATAGGGTACATTTTTAAGCTTTTATTTAGAGATAAAAGAGAGAGATAATAATACTAGTGTGATTCTGTTATGGAGGGTATTTACACTATTGAACTTGCAAAAAATTTAATTATGGACCAAAAACTACATGTCATTGAAGGTTTGGCATGAAAGATGTGAATGTCATTGTGCTTTGATGTCAATATCGAGAATCTGTTTTGTGCTGAGAGATGATTGTTGACATTAATATCTGACTCTTTTGCCAACATCTATGATAACAGCCAGTCCAGTTCGGTCCAGTTTTCCTGCTAAAATCCTTCTTAGCCTCAAGTTCTTCAATGCCCACTGCAGTAGGGTACACCACTACCTACAGTCTGCTTAGAAATGCATTCATCTAATGTCAAAAGCCTGTAGCACAACAGAGATATAGCTACACAACCTTCCCTTAAGCACAGACGAATGTACAAACCTTATATTTTCAACCTTTAAAACAGCATTCAGTCTATGAGAAGCATCTAAAATTATAACAATGATCTGATGTGTTAAATCTACTTCTTAAATGTGCAGTCTGTAATATTTACAGGGGAAAATCTAAGTGCAGTAATGCAATATAATATTTATAAGATAAACATATATAATATTTTCACTTGTGTATAATCACACAAAAATATGAATCACTGAGTTCCTGTAAACTTAGATAAAGGTATTCAACTTTTATCTCTGGTTCTAGGTCTACATCCATGTGGCTTCATCCAGGGATAAAAACAACAAATTACAAAGAGCCTACATACGCTGAATTATGTATTTTACTTTGAGCAGTTTCACTTGACAACAATTAACAAAGAGTCTTTAAAATATAATGTCCAGTACCAAGACAGATCATTGAACACTAATGTGAACTGGACCTAAACAGAACTGAACACATCTGAATCACAGGTCCAGCTGAAGAAAACAGTTAAAGGGCAACTTACAGTATTGTTGAATATTGTGATGTCCTTCTTTTGACAGTAAAATGCGCATCATTTCTCATCTGTTACCTCCATTTTAAGAACTCTGACTTTTTTTTGTGTAGCTCCACGCTGCTATTTTTTCTCTCTTTCTTTCAAGTCTTTAGACCGTAATAGTTGCCGACCCCTGCTTCAGAGTGAGTCATTTATATGTACAGATGGAGTGGTTCGCCTTTCATAAAGTCTGCCTTGTTTGTACAGTAGCTTTAAAGGGATTTCTTGTCTTCTTTTTATTTTTACAGTACATATCTCCCCTATGTGTGTTTGTGTCCACCAAAGGGAAGGTTAAAGTTATTTGAAATTTCCATCTCCACCACTAGTTGTTGCTAAAGATTACACACTGAACCTTTTTTTTTTTCTAAATATTTTATTTTAAATTTTTCATAGGATAACAATACAGTTACATACTTGCAAAACAAGACGACTTCACTGACCCACAACTACAGGGCCAGAGACAGCAGACAACAGACAGACACCCACACACACACACACACACCCTCACCCCC
>JAPQRQ010000003.1:17705229-17715276 GCA_037367365.1 Apogon talboti
ACACACACACACACACACAAAAGAAGAAAAGAAAGAAACAGACAGATATACTGACAGAGACAGGACAAAAAAAAAACCTTTAAAAGTAAATCATTCTGTCAGAAAATTAGCAAAAAGTGCAATATTTTCATCCAGTGAGTATAACATAACAGAAATACTCAAGTCCAATTCAAGTACTCCTATTTATTAGTTACATTTAACCACTGACTTTTCTGTGAACTGACTAATATCACCCATATTTTTTCTCCGGCTCACACACAGACTGTGCTGGCCTCTGCATCACAGCTAATGTATGAAACAGCCACCAATTCACATCCACATTTTCTGTGACACACAATGAGCACAGATGCATTAGTGGTACGGGCCATGCACATTACAGAGGATAATTGCCTATGCATATTTTCTCATGTGCACTCCTTGCTTTCCCTGACTACTGGTGGATTGGATTCCAGCGCCAGTTGCAGAACCATTAATAGAAATTAAGTGCCAGGGAGAGCTACTGGAGGGAGACCAGTGGAGCCAGAATGGAGTTTATGTGAAAGATAAATACATTTCTACAGAAGAGTGCCTCCGTTTATTGGTTGGGAAATGCACTGTGATATGATAGAGGGGCAACAAATGAGTATGGAATGGAACGATATGGCTGAGAGAGAACAGAATGTCGTGGAATTAGAGGCCTGACTTGCATGGGAAATGCGTCCAATAAAGTTCTGTTTTACATTTGTGATGAGAGGTTCGAAAGGAGTATGAACTGTAGATGTGACAACCACACATTAACCACCAATACGGCAATTTACCAACAAGCATTTGTACGGGAAGTCAAACAGTGCTGGGATCGAGGCACTCAGGTCTGCTCTCTCAGATCTGTCAACCCTCGAGTGTCTCTCCCTGTTGGCTGGCTGGTGTCAGACAGATTACATACTCATCACACACACACATTCACAGACACACATTCTAGCTTGAGCTAATGAAAATTCAGCTTCATCCTGGGCTGTCTAATGGACCTAATAACAGAGAGTCACTGGGGGCCTCGCACGTGTCATGCAGATTACAGGACGCCCCGGGACTAGATGGACAGGTCCTTGGCAGCTGCACACCCACACTGACACATGCAAATATACAAATTCACCTCTCATTCTCAAGACACTTTAAGGCTGCAACTACCACTCTGGCCACTAGGAGGCAAGGGTGAGCTTTGGCAGAGGCCGACAAAAAGCCACTGAAGCTCCTCATAACAGGCTGAAATGTAGGATCTTCAATTACACACATGACTTATCCCATTGTCATGTTGTTCTACTGAGCAACACATCATGCTATGCATATTTAGTGTATATTAGCACTTATTGTCAGCACATTGCTCTAATAAAGTTTCATTATTGGACTGTGCTTCGGTTTCTTGATCATGTTCTCCCCCTTAAAAGCATAAAAGTGCAGTTAAATACAATCAAGCACAATGTCAAACGCAGACGCACAAGCTCATTTGATCAAACACACAGTCCGAGCCCCTAAGGGACTGAATTTGCCATTGGGGTGGGGTGGGGGTGGGGGGCTTTGAGGCTCTGAGACTGATCCCATGTCAAGAAGAAACCAGGAGAGACTTTCTTGTGTCGGCTTAGTGGGGAAGAATGGAGAAGGGCTACCGGGTCTGCATGTGAACTCTACCTGAACTCCAAATAACTTTCCCTGTAGTCATTTAAAGTCATCAAGGGAATGAAGGAGTAGGGTGGGGAGGTGAGGAAGCGACGGACAACAGAGAGAATAGATGAGGGAAGAGGGGCAGAGATGTGACAGGGTGAACAAACGTGCATTATTCCAAAGAGGACTGAGGGACAGAGGACAGGACAAGGGGAAGACAAAGAAGAGTGATACAGACCTAAAAGAAAACAGCGATACACCAAGGGAGAAATAAGCACACAAACCCTCTATGAAATACTCCTCAGGCATGTTTTCCTGCGCAGCCTGCCCCCTATAATTCAAGATTTTGACATTAAAAGTGTAACTCAACAAGTCTCTTCTCCTCCTGTGCTTGCTGTATACAGTATTGATCCACAGTATCTAACACATATGGATTTCTACATGCGCTCATATGATTTCCCACCCCCACTATTATTATTAATATGTATTGATTCAGTCCAATCCAATATGAATAATTGAAACCACCAAAGTAACCTGTGACCCAGGTATCCTTCTTATAAAGAAAAAGAAGCATAACAAAATTGTTGAAATATTAGACTGGTCATGATGGAAGTGGACTTGTGGGTGAAAGGTTGTCAGGTCAAATATCTGCACCACCGGGGAGGGAGACAACTGCTGTTGTCTGGCTAAAAAAGTAATGCTCAGTACACCTCGGCTGTCAACGTACACACTTTTCAGTTTCTATACAGTATTGACACATACAGTATCTAGAGCTCTAATACTAATGTACTGAGTTCAGTACATAGAAAGAATGGATCAAACCTCAATAAATCAGGCATTTGTAATTGAACAGCCCAGTATTGGAAAAGCAAAGGAAAGTATGTAAAGTTTCAATATATTTGATTAGATTTTTTTAATTTTTGTTTTGTTTTTAATTCAGTTACAGTTAAAATGTTCTGTAATTTAGCAAATAAAAATGTAAAGTTGCAGGTGCATTTGAAAAAGCGGAAGAATATGTATGCTTTCATTAGTGTATTTACACCTGAAAATCCATGAGTTTTTATTATGTTAAATTTATTATGCTAAATCTGCATAGTCATAATATCTGCATAGGGACCAGGTCGTCTTCCTCCGATGCTGTGTTGCCATGTTTGTACAGTAGCTCAGGATGGACAAAACACTTACCATTACTGTAGTTTCTCTCATCTTTTGAGGAAGGAGAGGGTGAGGCCAGAGCTATTCGGTTGGTTGTAATCTGCAAAGTCACTGCTAGGGGCCACTAGATCCCATAATGCAACCTTACATTAGCACAAAAGCCTTTTACACCACATTACATCTGTTCAGGATTGGAACTTTAATGTTTTAACAAAACTATTCTCATTATGGATTTGTAATCAGTGGAAGTTGTTGCACCATGTAGCACACAATGCAATGAATACAGGGCTTATCGCCATGGGTAATTTGTAAACTAATATAATGCAATATAATATAGCTAATTAGCAATTTTTTGTCCTCTTGACTAGTTTTCTTTGCAGACCAATGTAAATCAAATTTTTCCACTGGTTGTTCAGATTTCTTCATTGCCGTTGTTTTCTCCACCCTGTCTTTCCAACAAGTAGAACATATCGTCGTAGAACCCACATTAATCTCCTAGGACCCACTGTTCACGTATGAGGACAAGAAATTCACAGCTTTATACGAAAAAAAAAAAAAAAGAAACAACTGTCCACCGCAAATGACATTCCATAAAAATTTTTAAGAATGCATCTGAAAAAGCTGTTGCATCATGATGTTTCCAATATAAGCAATTATTTAATTAAAAAAAGCCAAAACTCAAAAACCTGTGGGGCTCCCGGGTCTTAGGAGGTTAAGTCAGGAACTGGTTTTTGGTTCTAGTTAGGAACCAACTTTCTAAGTCACAGTTAGCTCTGCAAACATGAATGAAAACTGATTTATGATCATGGAAAAAGAGTTTAGTGCTAAGTCTGGAAAAAACAAATGAGGCACTGTGTTCTATATGAAAATATAATTATATTTTATTCACTATACCCTATAGATTTAAATGTTATTGCTAGCTTTTAGAGTTCTTAGTCCACTTAACTCAAGCTATGGCAGTGATGGAAATGTTCAGCTGAGGGATGATACAGAGTTAAGTGTTAATAAAGGGAATTTCAAGGAAACAGATGAAGATGAGGCTGAATTCCACATCTCCACATCTTAAAATAAATACCTCAGTAAAGCAACCCTCTCTCCTCTAGTGGATAGATATTTCATACAAGCCTCAGTCCGTCTCTCCTTTCTCCCTACAACACCCCCAACCACCCACTCGCCCACTCGCAGCTCCACCCCTCCCACACCGTGCCCCCCCATCCTGTTAGTAAGCTTGGACATGCTTCCCAGCCCGCTGCCCACACATTTCTCAGCTCCTCTTCATTTTGGACACTCATACATTTATGGAGTGATTCGGTGCAGTTCTCCCTCCAAGGCATCAAGGATTACTGCACATACTGAGCTATGGTGAGCAGAGGGGTTTGGTGTGTGTGTGTGTGTGTTTCTGGTGTTTGGGGGGAGTCAGTCGAAAGAGGGGAGGAAAAGGGGGTGTTTAAGTTAAAGATGAAAAGACAAATGGAGGATGGAAGGCTAGAGGTGGAGTGGTCTCCAAAAAATGAGAAAAATTACAAATCAGAACGAGAATCAAGATTGCTTTTGTGGAGAGCAGGAAAACTTTATTTGTCCCAGAGAGTGGTATATGTGTGTGAGTATATGTGAAATACCATATATAGGTACTCCTATGTGTGTGGTTATATGTGTGTGTGTGTGTGTGTGTGTGTGTGTGTGTGTGGGTGAACCTTGTTTGAAGTGTCACCTGTAATTTAGGGCCCTCTTTTGGTGTAACACCCACTTTTCTCATGAGATAAAGCACTGTCTATATCACCCATGAGCTTGTGGTCTTTCCGTGTGTGTGATTGAGACAGGGTATGTGTGTGTGTTGTACTCTAATTAGCACCTAAACACACAGGAGAGTGCTGAAGCCAGACAGCAGATAAATCAGACTAGACTATAAGATCGTAACACACTAACAGGAGATATCAGCTGCACTGCAGCTTTAACACACTTGATAAATTGACAATACAGCTGTAGTATGCTACAAGCAGCTGGCTCCTTTCCCAATTCCAAAGCATTGGATTGTAGGGACTATTTTGTGTTTGCACTGCAACTTTCTTTGTCCCAACCACAATGATCCAATAAGTAATGAGACGTGCACACAGAAAGGTTTTTATTTTTTTCACATTCATTTGCAAATACATGCCCACTGCATTTCTATATGTTTCCCTCCAATTACCAGCATTACTCAAAGTCAGAGCCTCTCCCGGCACATTTTTCATCTTTCACTTTCCTCACTCTCATTCATTAATTTGAATATCCCAACCCCAGCCGTGCACTTCTAAGCAAACACAACAGTGGCGGCGGAAATGAGCGTGCTCCCTGATGTGTGTTGTTTCTTTTCTTTCCTTCTTTCTTTCTCTCTGTCTCCTTCAGTGCTACTAAAAGCACCGCAGGCGTGAAGGAAACAGATCCCAACAGTACGGTATGGTCTGGCACTGGTGTGTCCCTGCCCCAAGGGAGTCTGGGAGAATGAGTCCCAGTGGAGGTTTGTTTAAATGCTAGAGGGAGTGTTTGCCCTGGACTAGTCTCCCTCGCACTAATGGATATGTCTGTGTTATTGATAGTGGGACTGCAGGAGAAAATATGTATAAGCTTTTTTATGAATTCATTATGTTGCAGCTGGCATTTGGTGACGTCTTATTGCCCTTGTAGCTGAGGTCTTTGTACTGGAGTGAACAGTTCTGGCATGAAAGAGATTTAGAACTGCATTAAAACTCTAGGTATTTATGAAAAACAAATCCATCTTATCAGCCTCAAACAGAAAGTGGGATTACATCAAAGAAAAGTTTCCCCTCCGACCAAATGCAACGGAATAAAACAGTGTTTCCAGTTGTGACCAATGGCAGGAAATCTCCTCTCCAACAGGAAAGTGAATGAAACATTATGCTAGCAAGAAGTTAACAACCATGACAGGAAGTTAAAAAGTGTAATGCTACTAAATGCTAACTCCAAATGGTGTTTATTAAACATCTCTCAAGAAATACTTAGTCAATGATTTATTTATTTATTTTTTCAGGAGTCATGGCCACATCTATTAGCGTACCTGTTGAGTTGGACTTCCTGAAAATAACTTCTTTTTTTTATCTGTAGTTGTAGTGAAGAGGTTAAGAACACAAAGTATTTTTTGTTATACAACTATATCAGGAAGTTAACCATTTTTTTATTTCTGTAATTTAACATTAACTTGTCTTAGTTTCTCCCATCATCCCTCAGTCTACCTCAGCTCCACCCTCTTGCCCAAATATGGTCACTTCTGGCTCCAAAAAAAGTCAAACTTCATTGTAACTGCGTCCACCTATTGCATACACATATTACTGTCTCATAACTGAAATTGGTAGGAGTCAATACTTTCACATGTACTACAGCTTTTTCATGCTGTTTGAAAAGTGACACTGACAGTGACAAACTGACCAAATGCCACTCTGGTGACAGACTCACTAACCACTCTCTTACCACTTTGCTGTTTATCTTCAACAACATAGACTTCTATCTTCTTCCAGCTCATTATTTTGGTTTCACTGCCCAAAGTTTTACTCCTTTGCTTCACTCTGACCACTCTCAATATTTCTGTTAAGATTGTGGTAAATCCACTGTACACTATCTGTCTAGCACCAAATAGCAGGATGGAATTAACACCTAGCTTGTTGAACATAGACATTTAGCAGCTTTACAGCCAGATATTTGCCCCAGGAGATACTGGAGAAATATCAGAGGCAGAGTGAGTTTTGTACATTTGTTCATCTGAGCCACAACTTAAAATTCACCTTATTAACAGAAGTCTT
Source organism: Apogon talboti (assembly GCA_037367365.1). Classification (NCBI taxonomy): domain Eukaryota; kingdom Metazoa; phylum Chordata; class Actinopteri; order Kurtiformes; family Apogonidae; genus Apogon; species Apogon talboti. The sequence continues at coordinate 17,711,814 of JAPQRQ010000003.1, forward strand.
TCCTCTCTCTTTTTTTCTAATAAACTTGCCATATTCACTTTCTGAGGTGAAGTCAGTGCTGTATTTAAAGCTTTATGTGCTGCCCCCAAGTGGACATTAAAAATGAATGAGCGCTGAAGTTGCAAGTCTCAAATTGTTTATTCTGGAGAGTAGAACGTGCAGTTTTATTCATCTAACATAAACTATTATTAGACATTCCCAGGCTAGTGGATTTGCATGTCCGACACCCTGTAACAAAACATAAATTTCTACATAAAGATGTGGTTTGGCAGCTTTGATAGTGTGGCTACATTGGAAAATACACTTTACTGTTCTGACGTGAAAGCATTCCACTGGTCCAAAAAAAGTAACAAAACTGTAAGAAGACACAGTATGCACTGTTCAGAAATCTTCCTCTCTGTGTTCTTAGTGACAGACTTTTCTTCCTCGTGACAAGAAGGCTTGTTTTCCCATAGGACTGCTATAAATGTTTTTCATTGTACCGTACTGTACCTGACATTTGCTGTATGTTCAACAGCCTTTATCTCTCTCCTCTGTCTACTCTACACTGCTTTGATCTCCCATAGTGGTAAAAAGCAAGATAAAGACTGCACAATAGGAGAGAGAGAGTGAGAAAGAAAGAGAGAACATCCTGTAAGTGTGAGTTTACCCACGAACAATACTGTCTGCTTTCAGCTGAGGCTGTCTGCAGGAGACATTATGTCATGCATTACGCCTGCGAAGGCGAGAAACTGTTACAGTCAATATCTTACTGGGTGCAACTCGCTCTCCTTTTCACCCTCCCTCCTTCTTCCATTGTGAGTGAAGAACCTGCATGTAGTTGTGGGCTCTTCTCTGACACAATATATATTCGACATAGACCTCCTCAGCAGAGGCTCTCGATCGCTGCTGGCAAGGTTAGTTCTGTTTATGAAACCATCAATTACACATATTTAATTTAGTAAGAGAAGAAACGCCGCCACACTGACTGAATCCAGACCGAGTGTCCCCCTGAGCACCGGGATAAATAGAGCAAGGGAAGAGGAGGAGGAGAGAAAGAGAGAGAGCGAGCGAGAGAGATAGAGAACGAGAGGCAGACTTCATTAATTCCATCGTCCATCTAATTGGAGCCCTGTTGGACCCTACAGCTAAAATGAAGTCCGAAACGAGTTCTAATGAGAAAAAAAAAAAAAGACGTGAGGGGAAAAAGTTGGAGCTACTCATATCTGGAGAACAACCTTGGGCAAAATCAAGACTTCATGTACAATACAGACCCATGGGATGCCCTCAAATCCCCCTGTTGGACGCTGATTAAAATTAGACGGTATTCATTCTAAATAATGAGACCAGAGACTACCTGAACTTTCCAATCTCACAAACTGATGAAGTGCAAATATGAGGGGGTTTATTTTAGAAATTCAAAATCGTTCTGTGATTTTATTTCAAGGTGTAGAAGCAGAAAAATATTAGGATGTGTGTTTCAGAACAGGGAATTAAACCGAATATACAACCAGGTGACAAATTAAAAGACAAATCCATGTCTTGGGACCGTTTATGGTTTCAGACATTACACTTTGATCCAAACCAAAAAGGAAACTACTCCGCAGGGGCAAAAACTGCACCAAACAACTGAAACTGGTCTGACAAAAAGATGTAGTCTCAGTCTAAAAGAAACGGATTCATGATTAGTTCATTTTCAGTTTGAAAACATTTGTTTATTTATTTATTCATTTATTTGTTCATCCATTCTTTTTTTTTGTTGATGGTTTAGACTTCCAGGCAGATTGCAGGAAATAAATACTGATATACAGCTCCAGAACAAAAATGAAGAGGTCACTCCAAATGTCCAGACATGAACTCGTTGAAAACCTCTGGAATGTGACCAAGAATGGACGGCCACAAATCATCAAACAAAGATGAGCTGCATTTTTGTCACATGAAGAATCATAAACCGCTGTTTGGAGAGCATGGCAACATGCATTAAAGATACCATTAAAAATCAGGGTTATTCCAGCAAATTATGATTCTTGAACTATTCCCAAGTTCAAACATGAGTGTTGTTTAGAAATGAATATGAGCATTTCATGTTTGTATTATTTGAAGTCATAAAACTCAGCGCTTTTTTTTTTTTTTTTTTTCCCCTCTACTGTACAGTTTTTGGCTCCATAATGCTTTACTCAGTTAACATGACACCTTCCATGACCACCAGGTTTTGTCTTTAATTTTTTTCACAGTGGGAAGTGTTTATATACAGACATGATTCACACAGAAAAGTTTACCTGCTAAACTGACGACACAGGGAACACACACAATGTTATTTAATGGAGAAACCAAATCCACATGGAGTTCATTCTTCCCATTATTTGCCTAGGGAACTGCATCGCATTTTTGTCTGTTATCTGCTCTCTTCAAGGACACCAAATGATATGTTTATGAGTAGACACACATAAAGTTTTGCTAATTAAATTTGCCCTTGTATTGCATCAGAGTTTCTAGTGTTTCAGGTATTTCCATGCAATAGATTTGTCCATAAAGAAAACTACAGAAGCTGCAACGACCCTTAAAGTGTACGTTTTTAATGATAGATATCCACAAACAGATCTCTTCACAATCACAAACCATCTTTCACGCTTCTACAGTATTTTGCATTTATGACACAGTCTATTGAAATGTGCATCAAAACAGCTCTTAATGTATTCAAGCAGACCTGAAACATGTTTTGATTAATGTCTGAGTCTTGAAATAAGGTTAGGTGTCACATAAAAAAAAAAAAAAATAGTGTTGATGAAAAAACATTTGATGTCACAGCAGGATATGTGTCACAACATCTCCAAACACCAGAAGAGACGGTGCACATTTATGTAAAGAAGAAACTTTATTAATAGCAGATTGGTCTGAATCTGATCATCATTAATGTTCTGTGCTTTGTTCTTTTTTTTTTTTTTTTACCCTCTAATAATACTAATAAAATGAATGGTCTCTATCATTGATTATATGTACGTAGGTATTCAAAGTCTGATAAACACATATACTGATCTGAATCCTCCAACATGGAGGTTTGGAGAAAAAGAGAGATACAGAGAGAGACGGTGAGTCAGAGGTGAGTTATAGGTGATCAACACCAGCTGAACTCTGTGTAGTAATAGGTTGTTTGTGAATCAGATTTTTGCAGCAAGGTTTATTTGCATAGAAAGGGGACGGTGTTGTGAAAAATATGAATATTTCCTCCTTTAGATCCATCCAGTGTGTTCCTGCATGTTTCAGCTAGTGACTGGTTACATACAGAGGGTCAGGTTCAGTGTGTGTGTCGCACATCCACTTGTAAACTATATACTGACAAATAAAGATTCTTAATTATGCTCAATATTCACCATATATCACCAACAAAGAAGTCAGTACAATACTTTTGTTAACCCTCCTGTTATGTTACGGGTCAAATTGACCCGGTTTAAAGTTTGAAGATCTAGGAAAAGTAGTTAAAAGT
>JAPQRQ010000003.1:17764079-17777560 GCA_037367365.1 Apogon talboti
CTATCTATCTATCTATCTATCTATCTATCTATCTATCTATCTATCTATCTATCTATCTACAGCAGATAACAGGTGTCAAATTAGCAAAGAATTAAATGAATAGTGTCCGAGAAATCGGATTGGATAAATTGATAAACAAAAAAATAGAATTTTCAAAATTTTGTAAAATCTAAAAACTGAAACTCAGCCATCAACCTATGTACCGCACCTCTCTTATCTAGAAAATGTTATGGTTATTATATCAAAACAAATAAAACTTAAGAAAAAAATGACCTTTCCAGAAAAATCTATCATTAAGTGAACATAAAAACAAGCATCTATAAACACTGTCATTTGTCAAACTATATGGGTTTTAATGGTGAATGAATATCTATCTTTTGGGTTTTATATTGTAAATAAGCAAGTTTGGAAATAACTTCATACAAGTTTACTCCGGATTTTTTAATTGTTATAATTATTTTATTCTACATTTTGAAATATTTGTCATGTTCCGACCATAAATAATCAAGTTAAACCTCAAGTAACCACTTCATTTTTCCGACTATTGCTCAGGAAGAAAAATCAGCCTTTAACCTCAAAAGAAATGTTAATCTGCCATTTATCATGATAATTATTACAACTGAAATGATTTTTTGTAAGAGAATATTGATGTGTCCCAATATTTTACATATTTTTTCTTGACTCTATAGTAATTGTGGTTGACGAGTTACACTATTAAAGAAGTCAAAGGATTAAATTATCAAATTTACAGGTACTGTATTACAATACCCAACCAGTTAAAGTAACTTAGCTAGTGTCTTCTTCTTCTTCTTCTTCTTCTTCTTCTTCTTCTTTTTCTGCCATATCACCACCTACAAAAAATAAAATTAATAAATAAAATTAAACAAAATAGACGCCTTAGTTAATGTTAGAATTAATTTTAACAACTAGTTAAACAGTGTATTTATTATGCTATTAAACACAGAGGATTGTATTAACATTTATCAAGTAGCTGACATTTCTTAATGGGGTTTAACATAACAGTGTTGGTCAATCCGGTCAGATGGTAATGGCTTGAACTCGATGCTCCACAATGGTAATCCACAAACCAGATAGATTTTCACTTATTGGACATTTATTTTCATTCAGCTTTTCTGTGGACACTTAATGAGACAGTTTAATATTATGTATGCATTTTTACTCTTTCAAGCCAAATGTCCAGAGGCTTTAACCATGAACTGAGGAAAAAGGCTTGCATAAAATTTTTTAATAAACTTTTGAAGAGGAAAGGGAAGATTCAGTGTAGGAAGCAAAACAGAAGAATTAGCCTTTACCCATTAGCGCCAAACAAATCAGAATGCATAAAAATGAGGAGATAAAAAAAGGACACTCCAGCCACTTCAATCAGCATCAGATGCAGTCATGCACACCACATATTCCATACAGTCCAAAAACATTTGTTGATCCCTCATTCTGAATGACGCTCAGATCTCTGCCCTTAAAGGAGTTTCCCACAGTTTTAATTACCAGCTTGTCAGCCGCCAGAGGAACATCAACTTTATCGGCCGCTTTCATTGCAGTGAAACTACACACATACACACTTGCCATCTCTGCTCCCCTTTGCCTCTCAGTCTTGTTTTTTTTTATCTTTATCAGTTTCCTCTTGTCTTTCTTCCTCATGACATGACACAAGTGAAAAATAAAAAAAAAAAAAAGAAAAAAACTCAATGCTGTATGGCTCGATGCGTGCAAAGCTGAGCAGCTACAAACAAGGATTGCAGGGCAATTGCACGAGAAACAAACATCAACTACCCACGACAGCAACAGCAACAGTCATAGATCATCGTCTGCAGCGGCAGCACATGAGGCTCCAGATTGTATTTACTTCTATTTCCACTGGTCAAAGATGGGAGGGAGAGGGGGGGACATGCTGCAAACGACATTACATGTTATTTGGTGCATCTTATCTGTCAAATGTAAGAGGGGAGAGAGCGGGTCAGATGGTTAAGTGAGGTTGGGCATTGTATGTTTTTGTGTGTGAGAGCAAACACAGACAGTAATGCCAGCACATCCGCCTCAGGGAGGAAGCATAACGGCAAACCTGATGAACTCGAGTTATCTAATCCTGGCTGGAATACACACACACACACACGCACGCACACAGACGCATACACACTGTCTCTTTCTGGCTCATTCGTTCTTCCTAAACAGAGCCTTGGCATGCAACCTTCAACGAGAACGCTTTTCATCAGTACAACACTGTGCCACTCAATCTTTTATTTCTATCCGCACCCGGAGATTATGACACTCCGAGGCTAAGCCGATGACACTATGGCTGAGGCTCAGTCTTGAGTATTTGTTTCAATAATTGATGCAATCTGAAGGAACGCAGTCTGCAACGATGAGAGTTATGAGACGGGGCTTCTACCAACCAGACTGGAGGATGTAAACAATTAGCTGGACTAGGGCGATTGTGGATCTAATCGGATCTTAGGTTGTGACATCATGGCCAAGAGACCGGAGCGGTGATGGGTTAAACTCGGTGTAGTGTTGTCAAGTCATTTTCAAGGGATGTCGCTACCAGCAGTTCAATTTGTGGTTAAAAACTTGCTAGATGACCTTGTCACGTCGACTGCCCAGTGATGTCATTATGACTGGAAACTGCGTCATTACAAAGAGCACACGCTGACACAACCCACATCGATCACAGGGTGAAAACTGTGATTGGAAATGTGTTGAAATGCGCAGCATTTGAGGCTGTTTTGCTGCCTCATCCTCGTGTTTTCTAAAAGTAAACAAAACATTGCCTCAGTACTTGTGTGTGTGTGTGTGTTTGCGTGTGTGTTATTCATGTTTCATTAGAACAGTAAGAACACTGAAGTTGAGTAATTGGATGGACATATGTACCATAACTCAGGCCACGTTTACCTCACCACCGCATGCCCTCAGGCAAGGTCTGAGCATAGATTAGCAAAACTGTCTGCAGAACTCTGCACTCATCTGCGGCGCTGGGGCTTTTAATGTGAAATCCAATAGTTTCAGGGTCAACTGATCTGTTACAGCATGTCTGGATGTATTATTCAATGCCAGTGGAGTTTCGGGCAGCAGGAGGATGGACACAGAATTAAAGGCAGACCAGCCTGTACAAACTGAAAAAAAACAATCTGAGCCCTTCAAAGATACAAAGCACTGAAGTACACAGACAAAAACAACAACTGTTTTTTTTTCAGTGTGGGGGCACATTATGCAACAGATTGAAACTTGGAGTCAATCCACAGTGCAGAGCTGTCTGTGGCTTCAAACTAAAGCTGCAGCTCTGCACTACAGAAAAAAAAAAACCAAATGACCCCTGCAGGGTCACACTGAAGTTCTGCTGAACAGATCCTGTTACAGCTCACACATAAGGTCTCAACATTTTATTTTTATTGCTGTCATGTTCAATCAAGTCCCTTGAGAATTGGGTCACCCCCCGTCTCCGTCTCCTCCCGTCTTTTCATCTTTCACTCGATGCTTCCATCGCTTTCCCGACACAAAGAGGTCTTTCCTGAGACATAAACCATGCTGTTAATTAAAAGATTCCTCAATGGGCATCTGTGCAGTAATCTGTGTTCACTGCATCCCAGTCACACATGGATCATTTGCCTAACGCACAACTACCCATGCATTAATGAATGTATAATCATCCATATACAAAACTGCAGAGAGCAGAGAGATGGAAGAAGTGGGGGGAAAAAAGATTGATTGTTAATAGTTTTATGACTGATAAACAAAGCAATCGATCAATCCGGGTGTAGCCGCAGAGGCACTTACATGGTTCCTGGACGGTTGGGAATAATTTGTCGTCTTGCAGTGTTAACTCTTCCAAGCGTGGAGGATGTGGATTAATTGTGAGATGGGTGAGAGGGATGGGCGGATTTCTCCACCATGCAGAAATGATTAACGCTGCAGTTAGTGTGCGCCACAAACATAACAGCTGCAGTAAACGTCTGAACGGATATGAATGATTTTGTCTGTGAATGTGTGTGTGGGCACATGTGTGCCAATACAAGTGTGTTACATGAAGAAACACAGACAAGAACCAAACAGAAAATGTGAATATGCATTTTTACATAATTAAATGTCTAATAATGTTAAAAATTCAGAGTCATATCACCTTTACTGAATGGAGGGAACAATGAAAACAATACACTTGTGGAAAAGTTGAATATTTCTCATAAATGAATATTGCACACTGTTTGGGTAGGCCTGAAACTGTCCCAGTAGAGGCCAGATCATGCGACCATCTGCAACATCCCATCTGGGATAGTCTATCATAAATGCTGATTTGGCCAAGAACACGCACTCACAAAACATAGTGCACTTTGCCAACAAGAACAGTTGCCAAGACGAGGGAAAACATTCGGCCGGTTTTCACAGCTAATTGTAAAACATCATCATTAGGAGGAAGCCGGTATGCCAAAGTCAAATCAGCATCAGACGACAAGCTAAACTTTTGTCAGATAGACTGAGGTGTGGCCTGCAGACACTGCCAGGAGAAAGAAGTCAATCTGTTTGTGAGCGTGAACGCTTCAAGCTCAGGTTGTTGAAGCAGTAGGAATTAAACGTACACATTTGGTCTGTTTTGGAAAAGTACTCAAAATCTTAGCAGCAGGTTAAAAGCAGTTATAAAGGCTTAAGTAATTCATCAAACATATATTTTGGTGTAATCACTGAAAACATCCTAATCTGAGTTAAAAAGTCAGACCAGCGATGTTGTACAGTTTAGGAACATCTGCACTGACCAAAAGACAGGAAGCAGAGCTGAAGATGCTGAGATGTTCTTTGGCAGTGACGAGGATGGACAGTATTAGGAATGAGGACATCAGAGGGACGGCTCAGGTTGGACATTTTGGGAAAGGCCAGATTGAGATGGTTTGGGCATGTGCAGAGGAGGGATAGTAAATACACTGGTAGAGGGATGAAGAAGATGGAGCTACCAAAGAGGAGATTTATGGACCTGGTGAAGGAAGACATGCAGGTAGGTGGTATGAAAGAAGAAGATGATGGGGACAGAATCAGATGGAAGCTGATGATGTGATGTGGCGACGTATAAAGGAAGAAGCCAGAAGTAGTGGTAGCAGTAGTAGTAGAAGTAGGAGTAGTAGTAATAGCAGAAGTAGTAGTAGAAGTAGTAGTAATAGTAACTGTAGTAGTAGTAGTAGTAGTAGTAGTAGAAGTAGTAGTAGTAGTAGAATTGGTAGTAGAAGTAGTAGTAATAGTAGTTGTAATAGTAGTAGTAGAAGTAGTAGTAATCATAGTTGTAATAGTAGTAGTAGTAGTAGTAGCAGCAGCGGCAGTGTTAGTAATAGAAGTAGTAGTAGAAGTAGTAATAGTACTAGTAGTAGTAGTAGTAGTAGTAGTAGTAGTAGTAGTAATAGTAGTAGTAATAGTACTAGTAGTAGTAGTAGTAGTAGTAGTAGTAGTAGTAGTAGTAGTAGTAATAGTAGTAGTAGTAGCAGTAGTAGTAGTACTAGTATAGTAGTAGTAGTAGTAGTAACAGTAGTAGTGATAGTAATAGTAGTAGTAGTAGTAGTAGTAGTAATAGTAGTAGTATAGTAGTAGTAGTAGTAGTATAGTAGTAGTAGTAGTAGTAATAGTAGTAGTAATAGTAATAGTAGTAGTAGTAGTAGTAGTAGTAATAGTAGTAGTATAGTAGTAGTAGTAGTAGTAGTAGTAGCAGCAGTAGTAGTAGTAGTAGGAGTTACTCTCTCTGAATAGAAGGTACACACTGATGTCACTTTCCCATCAGAACATGACCATCCTGTGAAATGACTGTATTCAGTAAAGAAACCTACAAGACCAGGTATTAAACAAATGACTTTCAGCTATAGAACAAGTAGGAATCTGCATGATGTGACTGAGATCATGAAGATGTAGAACTGAACATTAAAGACGACCCTTCATCCCCACGGCCATCAGACCCTACTACACCTTAGACCAATGCCTGTTTTTGTCTGTTGTTTCTCTTGAGCTGTGAATTGGTATCTGTACCTATATCTGTATCTGTCTGAGACTCTTTCCATTTTGATGTGTTTTTTGTGGTCACGGCTGAATGCTGTTGCTCAGTGGGTGTAACCACAATGACTTCGAGCTACTGTCCCATCATGTACTGCACAGATCTAAAATAAGCACCTCTGCCTATCAGATACTGATGTTGATTACAGCAATATTATTCATAAAACCATTGATATTCCATGGGTTTTGCTGCAGTCAAATATATGCAATCAATGTTAAAAGTTAAATGGTGTTGCATGCATCCTGCCAATAGAATAGAAATCACAAATATGTCAAACAGACAAAACAAACCTAATAAATAAACAACTGGATTGATAAAAAAAAAATACATGAAAAATGAAATGAAAAAAAAAAGAAACTGACACGACACCACACACAGGACTCATTATGTTAACATATTATCCATGCATCCCATTTGTTGTCACATGACCACAGTTCTGCGCTCATGAGCTCCTTTAATTTGCTGAAAAAGGCAATAGCATATACTCAAGCAATTAACCATGAGTTTTACCACAGGTTCACATTTACAAGGTCAAGACTGAATCTCTACATTTTAGCATTATTTAATGTTGTCTTCTGTTAATTTGTGTGTGCATATAATTTGTGCACAATTTATTTTTCCCCTTGACATTTTCTGAGATACCACGGAAAAAATACAGCCCAGTAAATCTCTTCTATCACCGAAAGAGTCAAATCAACTGTATATTAATCTACATTGTCAAGCTCATGTTACCCAAATACTGACTCTCCTGCAATGAAGAAATTAGCATTTAAATTGGACAACATCCTTTCATGTGCACAAGGGCAGCTGGGCAGCAGAGAGTAATGCAATGTTCATGCACATCCACTGGCAACCAGCGGAGTTACAGTATTTGAGCATTTTGGTCATGAATAAAAACAGTAACAGTAGGTAACAGTAGGCGTGGCCAGTTTGCCAGCAGCCAATGAGGTGACTGCTCGATAACACGACACCCCACAGTGTGCAGTGATCCTCAGTACACTAAAGACCAGATCCCAGCAGCAGGTGAGGCGTCTAACAGGGGCAAAGACTGTTGACAATGAGTCAAAGTGACAGACAGATCACACTTTACATCAGCAGCAATCCCAAACCACGGAGCGCCAATCCTCCGCACCAACACCTTCAGTTTCACTCTGGTGTCATCACCCAGCTTTTCCCCCTCCTCATTTCACCTAAACTCACCCCTAACCCTCTATCACTCCCTACTCCCAACCCCCCCTCCCCATGCAAAACACACAAAGGGGGGCCAAGGGGCTTGTGGAGAAGAGCAGCACTTTACAACAACAATGTTCAAATGTTCATGAATGTTCAAACACCGAGACCCTCAGGGCAGCGCTCTATTGATCGCACACGATCAATGCTTTTTATTTCTTTTGTGTTTAAAAAACAGCATTAGGTATACACACTATGGGAGACTGATTTAACGTTGCAACAATGAGATCTCAAACTAATCACTGGTCTGCTGCAGTCTGCTGTCATGAATACTTCATCTGAAATAGTTTGTATTCATAAAATCATTCTAATGACCTGAATTGACTTCACACTGCAGTAAGAGGAGCCTGTGGGTGAGGTTTACTCTCTGCCTCAGTGTGTGCAGAGGCTATGGGTCTGTTTGTTTGTTTGCAGCTCACACCATGCATTTGTATAAGTAACTGTAAAAATAATCATCTCAACCAGACTTGTCATAAAATCTTTATTGTAAGTAAAGTTTTGTTTGTTTGTGCTATGGAGGTTGCTTTGATTTGTATGATGGCCCTGAGGGTCAAAACATAACACTTCACAAATTGCAACCACATTGCACAAAGCATGACATTTCAGATTATGGGATGGGCAGGACAGTACGTATTGTTTGTAATTGGACAAAACTCCAGTCAATTCACACTTCATTCAACAGACAGAAACAGATAGTTAGATTGAATTGTCATCAAGGACTCCTGTCTAATCACAAACAAAATAAAAAGTAATGTTCCACCCTAGAATCTGAAAGGTTGTCTTTTCACAAATGTCAAGCTTATATCGGATACCTGTGTTTTTAGAAAGGCTGTGTTAGAAATAAGAACACAGAAATAGGTTTTCTCATTTCTGCTGAAGGCTGGATGCTAAAACCCATTGAAGTGTAGTTGTTTAAGGTCTAACTTCACCATGTCATGACAATATACACTCATGGCCAAAAGTTTTGAGAATGACACAAATGGATTATTTGCTTAAATGTAATTTATTTGTCACTAAATTTATCTGAAACCTATGTAATGCTCCTAATTGTTCTTCAGTGTACCCCAGAAACATTGTTTTTTGGGGCAGGGGGGCAACATTGGCAGCAAATTTTGCAAAAACAAAACTTATTCCCAAAACTTTTGGCCATGAGTGTATGCCATTATAGGCTTTTCTCAGTCTCTGTATTAAGGTACAATTTGAATATATGTGAGGTATGTACAGCAGTAAAAACAAAGGTTTCAGGCAAATGAACAGCTTCTTTAAACCAAACAGGTAGTATTTAGTGTGACTTTACTTTGCATTTAATCCTTTGGTTCAAACAATATGATATTTACTGCATTAATTTGCTGATGTTTTAAACCAGGTTTCATTCAACACATGTCAGATGTTTCTAACTGTTTGTGCTGCTTCTTGTCATGGGGTCAGAGGTCACACTAAATAGTGACTTTAACATTAAGAACACATTTAGTTCAGTTTTTGTGTGTCTTTTAAGGCTGTGCACATATTTCCTCTATTTTCTTGTTGTCTCTGAAGGAAAGAGAATGAGATATAAATATGGATGCTCATTTCAGCCCTGCAAACATAACAAAGCTAGAGGCAGCCTAAGACTTTTACACACTACTGTATGTCCCAATCCAAAAAGTACCTCAAACAAAACAGATTTTCAGAGTCCAGAGGCGCTCATTGTCTTTTTTTTTTTTTGCTAAGTTTCCTCAACTATAAATGTGTGAAACGCTCTTGTTTTAGTGAGGGCCACCATACTATAGCCTTATTTCAAGACACTGATATTTGTGCCAAAACATTCCTACCTACGTTATAGTAGTGTGAATGAAAGTAGACTCACTTGTTTGCCACCTTAGTTGCACCTGTCTTAGTCAACACAGTCAATAAAATTTGTTGAAATTAGAGTCGGCACACTGTAGGTGACACATGTAACACTATTTCACACATCAAAACAACAGCATAAGGCCAGAAGGATCACACTTTGTCACACTTCACATCTTTAGAGTTTCACAAAGGCTGATTCAAATAAACAAGCCTCCAGACGACTCATTTCTGTTACCTTCAGACTTGAAGAAATACAAGAGGAAAAAAACACTTTGTCCAGAAAATAAGTTCAGAAAAATCTATCATTCCAGCTGCAGATGAAGGTAAAATGTGTTAATAGACATTTTTACCATTGTGCAAATGGTGCTTTTTCTGTACGAGCAACATTTATGCATTCGCTAATTTGCAAAGGCAAACACAATGCTGTCAAAATGATTTCTAGCCTGATTATTTATTTAAGTGTGTTTATGCCTTTAAATTGCAGTATTACAAATTTAAAAAGTCAACAGTGATTAACATAACTCATCCCTAAATTTAACTTTATGCACTTTGTTTTCTATAAACTTAAGTGCTTTTATAGGCTAAATCAGGACAAGTTTCCAGTAGTGCAGTCCTGTGGATTGTACCCCTACCCTGCAATTTATGTAAGGAACAAGAACTTCCATTACTGAAAAAAAACAAAAAAACATTAATACTAAATCTAATTCAGGCACACTTTAATCTCAAAGCCAAGTGTAAATAAAACCTCATTTCTAGAGGAGTAAGTGCATCTAATTGTAAGAGAATGTCTTTGCGAGGAGGGGAACAAAAAATAAAAATAAAAAAGGAAATCCTACGGACAAGTATCCAGCTGACGCCTGTAGCTATATCTGGTCAGGTATAGTGTACAAATCCAGCGGGACAGATCAGTGTGGTTTATTTACACCTGGGATGAGAATGTTTTGAGGGGTTGTCATTTCAGAGGCGCATGCATGTAATGACACAACCGATCCAAGCTGGGAATTTTTCTGCAACCAAGGCACACATTTAGCTTCTGATTAACGCCGGAGAGTGATAGATGGGTAAATTGTCCCTGGCGTATGTCTCCGATGCCTCTCCGCCCACTGTCTCTCTGTTCACCTCACCCTCCTCCCCCCTTGCGCTCCATCCCTCCCCTTTCTCCGGCAGCAGTAGGGAAACTGGGGATGTGAACACACACCTCTTTGCCAAGCCTCACAGCTCCCCTGGCACCACGCTGCAACATAACACCTTCCAATCCCTCCTCCTCCCTCCCTCGCACTGCTCCCCTTTTCCTCTCTCAGCACGGCAGAACAGCATGTTTGATTTTACAGGAGCTAACTCTGCTAGGGTTTGACCTTTATGGGTTTTCAAGGCCGATACTGATATTTTTGGATTCAAACCGCTGATAGCGAAACCTTAAGTATTTTCAGTGGCTCCTTCATCATTTGTTTTGAGAGTAAAAGCCTCTGAAACAGCATCGGACCATGAGAAAAGAAAACTTGACATTAAAAGACTGACTAATAACGTTCTTGTATTTGTTTCAGGAGCTCCTGGAGGTAGAGGCATAAAAGATGAAAGTGCCTCTCTATCACAATAGAAGTTCTGTCTGAGCGTATCTGAAAACACCCCTTTACTCTCTTTACCATATTTTACTTCTGTCATCTTTACTGCATATAAGTACGACACAATGAAGGCCCTTCAGCAGAGGCTGTCTGACATTCTGTGCTTGGTAAAAAATAATTGCCTCTGGCCACTTTCTATGAGCGTTACTTTTCTCTTTTGACAGTTTTTAATGGTCTGACGAATCATCAAAAGGAAAAAGTTGTTGTACAAATTACCTCTTCATCCTTTGCATGCATCTTTTTCATGGAACCTTAACCTTTACGTAACATTTCATGAACTTATACTCAGGGTTGGAGTTCTAACAGAAGATATCCAAGGCCAAATCACAGTCTAATCTATGTCAGTTCAAATCTGAGCTACATGTAGTATTTCTATTTTAAAATAGTCCAAAATTCCCTAAAGCTATCATTAAAGTGTTTAGAATAGAGTTATGTTGAAGACACCAATGCACTGGAATACAAAATTATGCACTCAATCTATTTTTACTTATTTAACCTATATTTAGTCAGATAAGTCAATTGTGAACCACTTCTTATTTCCAATAGCAACATGGCCAAGAGGCAGCAACACTGATGGAGCTATGTGACCACTAGAGGGAGTAGTGAGTCACTCTGCCAGTCTCCCATGGTGAGGGAAACTAAAACCACAGTGCCTGGCATGAGAACCACTGAGAAAACAACTTTTAGAGTGGAAGAAAGTGATAAAAGTTAGAAGCAGTGTTGTTTTCACCAGTGGACACAGTTCTACATGAAAACAATGGAGTTCAATGCTGAAACATCAGCATTTCTTCTACATAAGTGAGTTTGATTACGAGGCTTATGAAGGTATTAACTTACTATCTAGTTATGTTACTATTTTTTCTAAGCTTGCCAGTTGTTGATCCATGATTCAGACTAAACTGTGACTGTTCTGACCTTGTTTTGATGATTCCAAACAGATATTTATTGCAGCTATTGACAACACAAACCACACAGAAAATGGAGGTGATTTGTGGTTTTACTGTGGCTGCTTTCTGTCTAAAATCAGAGCTAAGCTAACAGAGCTACAATGTAAACTATCAGCTGACATAGCACATGAATATAGGACACTGTTATTTTGAGTAATTATCAAAATATACAGCTTGTTTGAAGAAGAAAACTTGATAGAATAATACAGGTGCATAAATGATGAGTTTTAACCTTTATTCAGTGAATGATACTGTCTGTGGATACATAACTTTGATTTGTTAGTGCTTTGGTCACCATAGGTGCACTCTGGTACAAGATCTGCTGTTAATGGTTTGTAATGTCGATACTACATAAAACCCTTTAAATGCATCACCAGTGGACGCTGTCATTGAACCTTTTTCATCTGAGCTGGACTTCGTTTGGATGTACTTTGGAGGATATTGTCTCACCTGGCTAAAGAATCTGTTAAACTTTGCTTAGCTTCAGTAAGTGAGCACCGAATTGGGTTGCAAGAGAAGGAGGAAAAAAGGCAATTATGCTGGGTTGTGGTCTCGGGCACTGAACGGTAAGCTAATAACATGGTCCATGAAGACACTGTCCAACTGACTAACTCTTATGGAATCTCGTTAGGTTTTTCACGGATGATTGTGTCTTGTTCACTGGCCAATCAACACAACAAACAACACATTTCTCCCAAGCTATTGCGATCTATATGACAATGCTTCATCCTAAATTCTGCTCATCATGACTGTAAATCTTTGTCAAATCTATATCATTTTGTGTAGTATGGTGAGAGCTTTGTTAGAATGCTGACTATTACCCTACAGACATCCATTTTAATGCAAAACAGCTACAGAACGATTCCTTCTTCTACTCTGTTTATTACAGTCATACATAATGCAGTCTATTCTTCCAAGATATTTACGGCAACACATGTGATTCAAGTTTTCTTTTCTTTTCTGTGACTAGAAAAGTTCTTGTCAAATCAAATCTGATATTTTATGGAACATTTCTAGTGAGGTTCAAGTTGCATCTACAATATGTCAGCAAGATGTAGAAAAAGTCAATTGTCTGGGAGAATCCGATGCAGGAGTAAATGTCATTGAAAAGAACGGACTCAAATTCTTGCCTGGCATCTCTGCCTCGTGTACCCCTTCAGTCATATTTTGTAAAGCTGGGTTTACTGCAAGTAAAAGCAGAAATTCCCTGTTGCCAGAGACTGTGGACATGTAGGCTTTCCTGTCACACATCCTAAAGCAGATTGAGCAGTAGGAGGCCCATGTCGAAGCTCCAGGTGGGCTAGACAAATCTATACTCCTCATCCCACCCCCATTGAAGCTTCGGAAATTTGCAGGTAAGTCTCAGTCAAGCTTCAAGTCTCAAAACAGGTACAACTCCAGCTCCTGCAATTATCAGTTATGTTAACATTGGTAACATGCACACATTTGAACCCATAAAAACCCAAACTGGCAACCAAAAGCATCTACTGATCTAAACTGATTAATACCTGTTGATCCACTAATCCTGTCATTACATATAAATAACTAGTGTAAAATATAGTTTGTCATCTTTTCATGGTCATCAGGACGTTCAGAGGTTCCGTAGTGAACTTAGAAACACCGTCATCTTCTACAACATTGATTCACCAGTAAAACTATGGAGTTAGTTCAATGACAATGGATGGACACACTGGGTTTATGTTCAGTCAATGATATATTTTGCTGTAGAATTCACTTTTTCTTCAGTTTTGTTTGTTTCTGATATAATAACCCCTAACTTTAAACTGAGCTTTTATGAACATCTATATAATCAGTAAA
>JAPQRQ010000003.1:17777660-17790488 GCA_037367365.1 Apogon talboti
TTCAGTTTTGTTTGTTTCTGATATAATAACCCCTAACTTTAAACTGAGCTTTTATGAACATCTATATAATCAGTAAATTAAATATGGAAAAATACATGACTAAAAAATGAATAAAAAATTAGCATTACTATTTTGACAGTTCTGACATCACGTCAAAGATGTCAGTGTATGGCAGTTACTATTATAATCCAGCACCAACATATTTATTTATTCCACTATCAAGCATTAGAGTAGTGAGTTACTGTAGCATCCAGTCTGCCCCCAGTCCACAGCCAGATCTGCTGTGAGTACATACAGTATTTTGCTCTATAGCTATGATTGATTCATTAGCTGTTACTACACTGAAATATGTGCTAACACCACTTGCAAACTAAACCAACTATATGAGTCATTTGAAAGCCACAAGATTCCCTGACAAAAAAAGAGATTTAACAATATGGAGCATGGCAGCTGAAGACTGATTGATGATTCGATTGAGCCAAATTGTCGGTTTGGATCCGACTCAACATGTCAATGCACAAAAGTGATGGATTAGCAACTCCTCTGATCTATGAAATAAACTTGCTGTTTTTGTCAGGGGAGTCTGGCGGCTTTGAAGAGATCTTCCAGTGTAAAACACAAATAATCATGGAACAGAATGTGCATTTTCTTTAGGACATTTTTCTGGTGAAATGCTGCTCAAGATCATTTAAATGTCACTACTAGAGCTTTTTCACAGTAGATGTGTCGGCACTTCTCAGCAGGACAAGCACAGGTGATCCTAATAACATTCTGAATATTAAGTCCTTAAGTAAATGCCTCAGAAACCATCCGACTGGTTTAATTAACATTTCCAATTCACACCTATGAACTCTAAATTGAAGCCACCGAAAAAGCCCCTAACAAAACATCACAAAAAATATTATAAGGATAAGGAGACTGTAAACATAAATGTCATATTAGATGGGAAAAGTAGAAAATGCCGCTATATTTGAAGAGCTGCAGAAACAAATGTCAGACAAAGGCACTGACAACCTGTGGTAAATTGTGAACAGAAAGTGGAGAAGATTCAAGTAATACCATTTATTCCAGACCAGTGGTTTGGTTTTAGATGCAAGAGCTAAAGCAAGGTCTAGGTTTGACTAAATACCTAAGTGTCTACCAGCTCGTCAATCAACAGCTAAAGTAGTTTGTTATTACATGAAACACTAACCCCAGTTTAAACCATGATGAGGAGCTGACTTAATATTTTTGTAACAGAGTATGCATTTTCTTTTGCCGGTTTTCTGAAAATTTTGGTTAAAATCTACTATACATCTGGACAGAAGCCTGCCTACTCAGCCAGATCAAACCAAAACCCTGGAAATATGCAGCCTTTATATGAATCAAATCCATTACACATCGTGACTAATGTCTATTAAACCTGAAAGTTCAACAGGTGGTCATGAATTATTAGTTTTACATCTGACATTGAACAAAGATGGAACAAAACAAGCTGTGGAAACTGTTCAACCTGAGCTCCGATGGGCCGATATCTCACTGCCCGGTATTGGCCCTATGTATTAGTCGAAAACCAACAAGCCAGCGACCCTGACAGGATGTGCTCTCACTCACATTTTTCTCTTATACTGTCTCTCTCGCCCTTGCACCTCACCAGCTGCCTCCAACACCGTAATGACAGTTTTATCAGTTTAACCACGTTTACCATCTCCAGGACTGGGCTCCTCTCCAGTCCTGTCTGCTATGTGCTCAGCCCTGCTCAGCTAAAAACCAGACACTAACAAGAGCCCCTTGTATATCCATTATGCAGATCCGCCGTCGCTCCCACAGTCAGCATGCATGCATGGCGCTGTATATGCGCTGAAACCTGTCCATGTTTAACATATGGACCCTGCCTGCCAACACCTATTTCGCTAACACCTAGTCACCTCTGACTACAACCTGACTGAATGTGTTTAGTTCATGGAGGCTAAAGTGTGGATTTAAATTAAAAAGAATAAAATCACAATATAAATCACATGAAATCTGATGCCCGTTTGCCAGTTTTCCTGATTAATTTTCAAGAAAGTTCCAAGAAGTGTGCAAAGTTTGACTGTACCAGAAAAGTAGTACTGCCTTGGAAGGATAATAGTAATAACTTAAATTACAGCACACCTTTAAAGAACATAGTTGCAAAGGATGTTAAACAGAAAATGAGGTAGCACTGTACGCTCTGGTAGGATTTATGGTTTACACTATTCATTATGTTGTAAAGAATCCTTTAATAAACAATTATAAAGAAGTTATAAATCTTACTTGCAGTTTGACAAAATCAAATTATTACTGCATTTAATTCTGTTAAATCTCCATGTTAACCCTTTAACCCCTGCCGTGTCTGTGGTGAGCGTTTTGAATGTATGATTTATTGTAAATATTCATACAAATTCAACCGTTGTCTCAACCAGAAAATTTTCAAAATGTGCTGATAAAATAGACCTTGTGCTTTCCAAAGACATCTGAGCATGCTCAGTGCACCTTCTGTGGAATGGTGGGCAAAACAAAACAGATCAGTGAGAGATGGTTTGGGCTTTTTTTTTTTTTTTTACACTGTTTTGCTTATCGTTTTTTGTTTTTACTGTTGTTTGCAGTGTTGTGGTGATTTGCCTTCTTTTTTTTTTTTCTTTTTTTTTGACCATGTAACTGCTTTTTGAAGATCAACCAGGTGTCAAAAAGCACTGATGGACTGATTTAGAAAAAAGAGCCCCAAAATAAAAAGTCTTGGGCGAAAATTAAAATACTTGTTGTTCAGTGTGTTCCAGTTCACAGTTCATGTTCAACATCCTAAATCTCATATTGATGTACATTCTGACTGCCTTATTTAGTAAAAACCTGTAAAACTTCAGTTCCTCTCTTTGTCTTTTTCTGATATTCCACCCTGTTTTGACCTTAAAACACACAGTAAAGCAAAACCTCTGAAGAAAAGGAACACAAGCACATACTCACAGCAGCTTTAATGACACTGAAACAGATGACAATTCACAGTAGCATGTTTACGATTTATGATTAAAGGGTTACAAATGAATTACTATCACGGGTGAAATGTGTAGTGGACAACACATCATCATCGACTTTTAAAACCTTAAAGACCTAGAACTATTTTTTGTGGTGACTTTGAAATGATCATTTAACATTTCCTATGTGATTTATCACCATTAATTATAAATATTTTCCTCTGCATTTCATTTTTCAGTGAAGATCAAGTATTTTCCTATGTTTAATTTAGTGGCCATGTCGATATTCATGAAAGGTCATAGTAAATTCAGATTGTTAAATCAAAACAGAGAAAAACGGAAGAGAAAGTGACTTTTTCAGCCAAACATATCATTGATTTAACATAAATGAAGCATCTACAGCTACTGTCATTTGTCAAACTACATACATTCACTGTGGAGCTTCTGAACGTCCAAATAAGACACATCTGATGCTGCTGAAAAGCTAAAAAACTGAATTTTACCAGATTAATTACACATACTGATAGGATCAGTGGTTCAAAAGTTACTCAACATTTTAGATCAGTAGATGCTTTAAGGAAAACTTAGTGTTAAAGCCTTAGTGTCTGAATCTGTTCATTTGATACACTTCATATGTCAAACAAAACTTTAAATCTTAAGATGAGATAAAGGTACACATAAAGAAACACAAGATAAAGCTGTCAGCTATGAATTAATAATGATTAGTTAATGATTTATAGTGTTTACAACCTAATTAATAACCTAATCATGAATCATTTATAAAGGCTTTATAAGGGTAGTTTTAATGCAGAGTAAGAGCAGAAAAGAACCCTTGATGGCTGATTTGAAACCCCGCTGTACACTGCTTTACACTGAGAATACAAGATCCAATACCAAGGTCAATAAAGCTTAGACTCTAATACCACCTTATTATGTCTTGAAGTCATCACTACATGAACCAGCATTCACACCACAGTTCTAAATCTAACTCCCCTCCCACCTAAAGATAGACTCCAGCTCTTTTTATAGAGGGCTGAGCTGCAGAATTGCATATTCTATTTCAGACGGACCCAGGCTCACATCATTGTTTGTTTTAGCAGACTAACCTTCCTCGTGTATTTATAGGTGTCGAGGCCAGGAGAAAGACCACAGCAGCTCCATAAATAAGCTGGCCCGGGCCTCCAGCGAGCCTCCCTACTAACAAAAGCCCAGTCATTTCACAGGCCATTACCTGGAGCTGCCTCGCAGGGAGGTTGGCCGGGCCTTTCAGGCGAAGGGAGGGTCGCACGGCTTTTGGGGGCACGTCGACCGTGGTGGGAGGAAAGACGGTGTTTGGATTAATAATAAATGTGGTGATCTGTTTATGGTGAGAAGAGCCTATGAAAATGCAATGGAAGTGAATGGAAAATAACCACAGTGATGTGCCACATCTAACGCCTACCATACACTCAGAAACTGTGAAAAGACTCAAGACAGAGTTCAACTCCACTCTTTACAGTTGTCTTTGTTTTTGAGTTTTTTGTTTTGTGTATGGTTGAGTTTAAGGTTGATCGCAGTGTAATGGTAAGAATCAGGCAAGAGCATCAGATTTTAGGATTTAGAGAAGGAAATTCAAAGGTTGTTGCACGAAACATACACCAAAAGGGATTCAGTTGTATTTCAGTTTAAATTTAGCATCTGACATTAGATTAGTTTAGTTTATAATGGTTTAGTCTTTTCTGTCCCACTGGAGAGAGTACATGTATTGGTTCACAAAATAGATACGCGCTATTTGCAAGAGCCAAAAAAAACTCCAAAAAACTTATGATAATAGTTAAAGGTTTGATTTTACTGGAATGCCAAGAAGAGAAAAAAAAGTTCATGACCACTTTTCATGTGAGCAGAAAAGGCAGGACACTCCACAGGGTCCCAGGCCTTTGGGGGGTGCAACTGATGGCTGACAAACTTTAGTCCACATCAGTGTCTCAAAATGTGACAACTGGAGTCGCCGCAAATCCCTCCCACGTCAGCAACAGAAGATGTTCATCAACATTTTTGGTAGGAAACCTCCCTAAAGGGGCCCCATGAGTTTAATGCAGGTTTCCAACAAAACTTTACATTTTAAGTTCTGTATTTACAATGGTAATTATTCTAATTGTATTGGGAAAATTTATTGCAGGTGGCACGGTAGTACAATGGTTAGCACAGCATCACAGCAAGCATGGGGTTTCTATTGCATTCTACAAATGTTAACTCTCTCTTTTTCAGCAAATTTCAGAAGTCTTTTGACCTGGAGTAATCCATTTCTTTCAAACAATCTTTTAAGGTGAACATCTGAGGTTAAAAAAGCTTCAGTTTTGTACATTTTTTCACTGGTGTCAGAACATAATGGTGATGGATGTTGGCTGGCGGGGCCCCCTGGAAATGTTTGCCTAGGGCCTCAACATACTCTAGGATCACCACCGATAACCAAAAGACTGAGCTGATGGAAACATGTCTTAACTCTGGCAAAACTCTCAGGGCTCTGATCCAGTAGTGGAAATTTGTCTACAACAGTGATATTGCTTGAAAAGTTGTCGGCCTAACGCAGCTCAGCGCCCCGGCTCACACTGTTTTCACTGTCATCCCTCATGTCTTTCATCCCCTTCCCTGTGCTTTTATCCACACAGGCATCCACTCCTTCTCACTCCGTCTGCCTTTCTCTGAACTTTTGGCCTCGTATCCTGTTGGAACCTCACCCAGATGCCCCGTAGCTCTTAAAAATAGACGAACCAAAAAACATCACACACTTGCTCAGACACACAAAATCCACCCATGACGTCATACATCAACAGTGTGTGTTGCGGACTGTGTGTGTTTCCCCTTATCTCTGCCTCCGCAGATACTGTGTAAAAAGCCAGTCAGCAGAGGCCACAGCCAGCCCCGCTCCACAGCAGCCTCTCTCTGGCAGCGCTGAGGAAACTGCGCCCTGCAACACAAACAACCCATCAGCCACAGCAGCGTTTCAGCTCTGACTGTTAATCCCTGCAAGGTACGCCACTGAAACTCCCACACAGCTTTAGGAAATGGATGTAACCCCGCTCCTCCACCCCCTCCCTACTCCTCCAGCTTTAATATGGCTTTTCAGAGTGATGAAATATTCAAAAGCATTGTTTCACATGGCCATTCGACAGTGGCATTTGTCCTAAATATTGCTGCGCTCATTTGCTGGGTGGCGACAGTGATGATTCCATAAAGCATGTGAATGGAGAGAGTTGTCATGTGGATGTGGCTCCACGCTGAAGGCTCATGATCTTAAATCAGAGGGGAGCACCGCTGACTCGCTCAGTGGGGGTTCCAGCAGAGTGACTACAACTGCTAATTTGTCTCAGTATGGCCCTTTACAATTTCAAAGGCACCATAACTGTTAGATGAAGAGATGTTTTTTATTTTCCCATTGTTTCCTATCAGCGCAAAGTGTGTGTGGTGAGGTAAGATAGCAGTATGAAAGTCATATCTTTGCCTGTTCTGGTAATATCTTCAGGAATGCTCACAATTCAAATACACTACTTATATCTAACTGTGCAGCTCTTACTGCCGGTGTAATAGAGTCGTCTGTAGCAAAGAGGACGTATCGTGGAAACTTTTGTACAGAGGGTTATTTGCTTGTTATGTGATAGACTTTTTTTGTTACCTTAGTTGTTACCTTCTTGCTGGAACTTGTGACAACCAAAAAATGTCTTTAAAAAATAATACGCAGTAAAGCCAAAAGATAACTACAACTGTTTCCTGTGGCTAGGGAACATATTTTCATCACTCACCGCTTAAATGATCCCACTGTCTCATTAACACTATTCACATTTTCACAAAAAACCCTGGTTGAAAGATCAAAAACTGACTGAATGAATCACCCACTGCAATATATATTCATTCAGCAAACACTATCAATACAACACGTACAATGCATCATCACAAACTCAAAGGACACAGCTTTCTTCACATGTAAACACAATGACACTAATTTAATGAACCATCAGAACCAGAGGATGCCTATAAAAAGGTGCATCTGTTGCACATGCCCTTAAACAATGGATTCTAACCATGCAGAGGTGTAAAAGGTCAACCACAAAGAGGAAGAGGATGAAGATGAGGAAGACTAAGACGATAATAGACATGATTTTTTTTCCCTTATGAAATACATGCAACTATTCATGATGTATTGCTAAAACACTGACATTTCTGAACCAAGTGCTCTAGTGGTTGAGCCCATTCACTGAACTGATCATTCATTTGGCAAAATCAGAAACACATGTAACCTATATTTGCATTCAATTTCCAGATGTCATTTACTCTTTTCGCACCACTCGAAACTCATTCTCTCTAAACACCACCATTCATTTTGCAGTGATATGATGCATAACAGAAACTAAAGGTGGTGGAGTTCAAAACAGATGTTACATTTTACAAATACCAACTCGATATTGTTCACATTTGCTCTTAATGATGTGATGAAACCAATGTAAAGCAAGTTCATGTTGATACCAGCAGTGGATGGAATCAATCTGAAAGGCAGAGGAGGAAGTAGGAAGGAAGGAAGGGAGGAAGGAAGGAGGAAGATGAGGATCAAGATCAAGAATAAGTAATTTCAGATGAAATTCGAGCAACTGTGATAGATCATGTTCTTGGAATTACAATGAGGGAGGAAGAACAGAGTCGACTGTGTCCTCCAACGCAACAGGGAGCGCATGAGGCTAGTGTACGGAATATGCAACTCAGAAAGGGTCAAAGAGCAATGATTCCAGTGTATGCAAATAAGTGTACATCAGGGGCGATTGCTTTGCGCCAGCAAGGGAAGCTGAACTTCCCCTAACATTTCAGGAAATGAATGGACAGAATTGCGCTGTTGAATTTACAGTAAAGATATGAATTACATTTACATTAATATTGCACAAGCATGCACTTAATTTTATGGCTATGTTGTTCTGGTCAGATGTTTATCGTTTGTTTTCCGACGTGAATTCCCCAATACATTCTCGTATCAGTAGCCTACACTGTTGAATTCCCCATTGACATCGAGCGTCAATGGGTTGTCTATGAGGCAGCACCGAGCTGTTTTTTTCACTGCAGGGAAGCATGGTGGTCATTGGCTAAATGCATAAAATCATCCCATCCAAAACCCTCCCACGGGCGTTTAGTGTCTCTGGGGGTGAATGGGTCAGTAGGCGGGGCCAGGACGTTGCCCCGCCTACTGACCCATTGGATTGGATGAACTGTTCGAAAGAGTAGGTATTGGTCCGAAAGGTTGAACCCCGTTTTGACTGACAACGATGTTGAAACATACTGGCATCGGAGCATGTTGGAGCTCAGTCCAAAACGGATATCAGTGGAAGAGAGGTGGAAGTGCCGTCTGAACTGCGTTGTTTCAAACTATGTTTGTGTGTGTGTGTTTAAAAGACATAGCTGGACAGTGCAGTGCCTCAGCTTTACTTTAGTGAAACAATATGCTCTACATCAGCTGAAGACAAAAAGGGTCAAGTCATACACCTGCAAGTGTGTGTTGCTGTGGTTTTATGGTATAGATGAAGCATAACAACCTCAGTTCGGCATTTCTTTTGTTTTTAATTGCTTTGCTATAATACGACAAGTTTTATGATGGAGCCGTAAGATGAGCGTCCTCTGTTTTAAATACCAGCAACCGCCACTGGTGTACATTCAAACAGACAGACAAAACTATAGCATGGACCGTTGTGAAGTTACAACAGCGGTACCCTGTAGTTTTTGTTTTGGAATCTTCCTACTTATTATCTAAGAAAAGAGATAGCGCTCCAGCCTGCAAACAAACACACACACACACACAGACACACTGAAAGAGTAAAGCAATTCCACATCTTTATTCATAAAATGAATGCTAATTATAATTGTTATTTTTCCTTTTTCTTGGTTTGTCCTGGTTTGGTTAGTACAATGAGAAAGCACTTTTTGCTAAATGTATGTACATATAAGTATATTTGTATGAATGTCTGTATATTTTTATAGATTCGTGTGTGTGACATTTGAAATGAATGATGTTTTTTATTTCCTTCACCACCATGTGCACAATATACACATAAAACAATTACACTAATCACAGGACATGGAAATACACTAGGCTTAAAATAGTGATACCCTGACTGCAGGAAAAAAAACTGATAAATTAGTCATATGTATATATATAGAAAGATTTTTTTCGTTTGTTCGTCAAAATTGTACTCCATTATTCATTGTATTTTGTTTTTAGAACATCTCTGCTGTCTTTATAAAGTAATTTGTCAGTGTGACATTTCAAAGCTGTTGCACAGTGTTCTTTTGTGTTGTTGTTTGTCTATTGATGATGTGTTCCTGTGTGGGAAAGCTCCAAATAATGTTGATTCACAAAAATAGAGTGTAAAAGAGGTTTATAATACCAAGGTAAATATAACATTGAACTTTTGGTACACAATTTTATCTAGACTACTATAAGTCTTTAGTCACTGCTATGACTCAGTCCGCTTTTACTTATATGAAATTGGTCCAAAATACTGATTCCAACTTCCCAACTACATAGAACTGATGATCCTGCTCCTTCCAGTTATGTCTTTTTTTTTCTTTTTTTTTTTTTTTTTAAATAAATAAATAAAATTGCACTACACTCAGTAGTGAGAAACATGGTGTTTCTTTTTAATCCCATTTGGTTAGGCCATTATTTAGACATGTTATATTTGTCAATTAAAAAGATAATTTAACACATAAAGGAAGTCACAGTTAGTCATAAAACTACTTAACTATCAGACTAGAAAAGTATGTTAATAGGAGTTTAGACAGTATATATAAGTCATCATACCTATCTCTCTCCGTTATCTGTTCAGTGACTGTAGATGTATCTGTAGCTTCAACATGTCTTGCAGTGATATTCACCTCCTTTAACACTTTTTCATCTCACTCTCAAACATTAAGGGAAACGTGCCAGGGAAATGGTGCTATATACTATGTGCAACAAGATGTGCCCTCCATTCAGCAGTGTAACACAAAGTAAAGTGTTTCTTTATTATCTTTGCCACAAACCGTGACTTTCTTGACTCGTAACATTATTTCTTAAATTGACAAACATCATGGGCCTGATTTACTAAAGGTTTGCGCGTGTAAAAACGTGCGCAAACTTGACTGCACATGCAAAAACACGTTGAAGCTGATCTACTAACAGGACGCACCGAGGGTTGCGTCTCTCAAATGGGCAAAATAGGTCACGCAACGCATTTAGGGTGTTTCCCTTGATGAATATGCAATATGGGCGTTTCTGCCAGAACGAGCAAAATTATTGGGAGGAGTAGATGCAAATATTTATTTAGAACGCGCAGTGTGATTTACCAAACCTGAAACTGATACCAGTGGCTGATTTTGCGTCTATACGGTAGGTTTTAACTGGCACAGCTTCGCGCAAAACTGTCTGCAGTTGTTGTGGCGAGGAGGCGGCATAGGCAGCGCAGAGAACCAATCTTTTCTGCTTGCGTCAACATTTTCGGAATGACGGAAGAAAAAATAATTGAGACGTATGGCCTACCCAGCAATGCCATTTTAGAACTTCGAGATGAACTAGGGGATGATTTGGGGCCAGCCACAAGGAGGAGTCATGCAATACCTTCTATGACTAAACTCCTCGCAACGTTACATTTCCTTGCATCTGGATCATTCCAGTGCACTGTTGCCATTAGTGCTGGCAGATCCCAGAGCAGTTTGTCCAGCAACCAGTAGCACACGCAAAATCCTCATTTCAATAGACCTGTTGTCATTTGCGTAGCCAATCTTAGTTGATCACCTGTGACGCGCAAATCAATAGCATGCACATTTTTTAGCGCAAGCAAGAAAATGTGCACCTGTTATTTATGATTTTGGTAAATCAGGCCCCATATGTGTAAATGGTGGCATAATTCAGGCAGGAACAAAAGACTGTCTGTCTCTCACCTTTGACTGCTGTTCATATGTTTCCTGAAGTTAGGTCTCATAGGGCACATTGGATATACACAATATGGACAAAAGTATTCAGACATGTTGAATTCAGGTGTTTCTTTTCTAACAGGGGTCTGGACCACAAAACGATAAAGACAAATGTTATAATGTAGTTTTATATTGAGATAAATATCATTGCATTGCTTAGTTTTGTTTAAATTGTTACTTTTGCTTCCAAAATGCCTCAGAGATGGTTTTTTACTTAATTTCTCCTCACATTGTTTTTTTTTTTTTTTTTTTTATTCATGACTAAGTTTTTAAATGTTCTACCTCTAAATTTTGAAAATGTTTTTCATGCTCTGTAAATAATAATTTTGTACCACAGCTAACCATCTACTTTCATCACATCTCACTTAGGAAGAAAAATCTCCCATTAACCTTTAAGAAAATATTGACATTTATAAACTATATGGACAAAAGTATTGGGACACATCATGGCTACAGCTCGTAAAATGCCCTGTTCATGCTGATTTGAGATATAAATTCGATACAGAATCAGTTATACATATGTTACTTCGCTCCAGTGGACCAGTTGTAGGACTTTTGGATTATTCCACATTAAATCAGAGGTGGCTGCGCTTTTACAGTTGTGCCTGGGACAGTTTTAATCTTTTTATGTGATCAGTTGAATCAGTTTTGTGTTAAAAACTGAGGCCTTTTATAGGCAGGTTTTATGTTTTCAGGTTTCAGTTTGTCAGTTTGCGCTTGGTTGTATTTGATGTATTGATTTAATGTACTCTGACGTATCTTTTTGAAGCACTTTGTAACTGTGTCATCAGTGTTGGAGAAGTTCTACCTCAGAGAAATCTAACAATCATGTGAAACAATATGAAATGTGAGTTTTAGAACTTAAAAAAACGAAAATAGAAAAAAAAAAACACCATTGCTGAGAAATTGGTTATGTTTGCAGCTTATCCACATGTCCTCGCATTAACAGTCTTCTCATGGCTGTGTTGTGAATGTATAGATTCTACAGTGTATGGGATAAGACTTGAAAAGGTGGGAGGTGATAGTTACTATAACGCAAACACACACATATTGCTCCAGAAATGCCAATCTAACCCACACTTTTCTTTATAGAGCGAAACAACAGTCATTAGAAGATGTAATGGATTAGCCACGGGTAGAGTGAAGGGAGACAGAGACGAGAGGGAAGAGGGGACAAACCGAGATCGAAGTGATGGAGATTGGCAGATGGGTAAAATGGATTGGATAGACCGCTTTATGGATGAGGAGACAGGACGGAGAGCTGATGCCTACCGCCTCGCCGAGAGATAATGGAAACTGATTACAGAAAAAATCAACAAGGTTTCTCTCATTTCAAGAGCACTGTCTGAAAACACAGGAGTAATATGATTGGCGAGGTCCCAGATCCTGGTTAAAACAGATTGTCAGTGAATTCAGTCCACAGCGTCAACAAGTTCTAAATATAGAAAAGAAGAAAAAACACACACATACACAGGTGGGTTAGACACCTGAATGACAGGAATTTGTTGTTTTCAGGAGTTCTTTATGCTTCCGTGCCGCCTTCTCCTCAGAAACTGCTTGTGTGTTTACTCACTGCCTCCCTGGCTTATATTCATCTGAGGGAGCAGAGAGACAAACAGGATGTCAGTGGGAGGACGAAAGAGAGGGGGGTAAATCTGACGAGGAAGTTTGTGCATGCGTCTGTGTCTGTGAGGGTGTGTGTGTGTTAATCCCAGGAAGGACTTCCTCTGAACGCGAGCGGCTTGGGAGTTCTGTGGGAGTCCAGACGTTGACATGGGAAAAAGCAAGGGAGGAGAGAGAAAAGAAGAAAGCAAGAGAGGTACAAGAGAGTGAGAAGGATCAAGGGCAGTGGCATGACTGAATCCCACTTCCTAAACACACACACACACGC
>JAPQRQ010000003.1:17825365-17837701 GCA_037367365.1 Apogon talboti
TGTGTGTGTGTGTGTGTGTGTGTGTGTGTGTGTGTGTGTGTGTGTGTGTGTGTGTGTGTGTGTGTGTGTGTGGTCTTCATGATGAACCAGCTGCTGGCATTCAGGATCGCATGTGTGTGCATGCATGTGTGTGAGTGTAATCATAGAAGAAAACCTCTCTGACATTAGCAAACTTGCCATGTCATCTCAATCCAGGGAGGCCTCACTGTGATAAAAGAACAAGGAATCCTTTCACAGCAGTGTGTGTGTGCTTTTAACTCTTTGATGTCCTCACCAAGAAAAAAGCAATGGAAATTTTCACTTTGTATTTTTTGTCCTTGGGGCGATAGTAACCACCATCAATGCTTAACAGACTCCACAGTCTGTAAGAAGATAACATTTCATGGTCAACATATTGTCTTGTTTTAGTGTCCACAGATTATTTGCAAAAGGAAACAAAAAACATTCCATGAAATGTACTTTCATAATGCTATTGATATATCATGCTAGTAGTCCAACATATGCCCATTTGTTACCATGGGATATATAGTATTATGGGTTAAAATACATTTTAAAAAAAAGGAAAATTCTAAGAATACATCTTTCATCCATCCATACATCTATTTTCCAAGTTGCTTAGTCTTTGTGAGGGTTGTGTTGATGCACACTGGACGCACAATATATATTAAATATATGATATTAACAGTGAATGTCCATAACTTAATTACCCTACCTTCACTGCCTTTACAATGAAAAGTCAACCATTTACTGACTGGGAGCATGTTTTAGACAGTAGAAAAGAACCACACATACAGTACATCCATATAATTAAATTACTTACCGACAATGAATACAAATTCAAAAACATTTTATTTCATGGCAAATAGTTAATTGTAATTTGTATAGCTTAATGTATATCGGCTAAGGTTCGGTAGTTATTATCATACTTAAAAATATTTCAGCCAACTATAAATATAATGGAATAACATTAAATGAATCAGGAAGTGTTTATAGCAGATAGTGTTAATGGCATTAACTCCATTAGCATAGTTTCACTACTTTACTATAAAACCAATGTCACACTTTCATTTCACCATGTAGCTCTATAATGAACTAACATTAATGTATCATTAATTGTTTGTTTTTTTTCAGTCAAGTGTAATTACATTAAATGTAGCCTCACTATTTTTACCTTAACAGCCAACCATTTGGTAGAGCATTGAGGACAGTATATAAGCCTGTTGTTGACTATTATGACTATATGTGGCATCATTCTGCTGCATAAGAACTAAAACTGTGAGAAACATATGAAGACCCATGAAAATTCCAGTCTCAGTGGCTAACATCCTGTGAGGATATGAACTGAAGCAAACGACTTAAGAACCGCAGCATCATCTAATGGATTTCTTTGGTATAATATGTGTAGAAACTGAGTGGCAGAAATGGTTCAATCTGCAGAGTTAAATAAACATAAGAACTCAAAATGCAGTCGAACAAATGACTGAGCAGTGCATTAAAGGGTTAAATATGTGTGCACGTGAATATTTGTGAGACTGTGTGTGTGTGTGGAGCCTGACTGTACAGTGTGTCCAGGTGTTTTTGGATGTGTGTGTGTGTGTTGTGTCTCAGTATGTGTGCCTCAGTGAGGGTGGTCTCCACCTGTAGATTACACTCCCCAGGCCTGTGTGCAGTAGCTGAGAGAATTTATTTCCCTCCAGAACACAAAGTTCTTCAAGTGAATAAAACAGCAAACCCTGTAATGTATGTTTAAGCTAAACTGAAGCAGCTCAAATATCGTTGGAAGTGTTGAAGAGAGTGAAGAAAGGAGTGAAGAGGAAAGGAAAGCCCCTCACATGGTACATACTAGAAAATCTATTTTAATCCTGTTTGACAACTTTAACTGATTATAAATCAACTGATTCATGCAGGAATGTGTGGGTAAGCTAGTGTTCGCTGGTGGTTTGTGTCTCCTGTGTTATGCAAGGATGTGTTATAAGAACTGGATACTGTGGTCCTTTCATTCCAATTAGAGCTGATCACCAGCATATACTACAAAATACTCTGTGGTTTGCCTCAGTGTAGTGCCACCCACGACACTTGCTCATTAGTGTCTTTCTCTGGCCCGACCTCGCCTGTACTGTATACCTCAACATGACATTGAGGTGACATCACAGGATTTGGATCCATTTTTCTAAGTTTTTTTTTTTTTCTAACTTTTACTAGAAACTTCCTGAGTTTGGACCTTGACTTTTACTTTCTCAAGCTACTGTTTCCAGTCTCAGAAAATCAATTTCATATGAAGTGGTTGAGCTTTTCCTAAGAGGAATTTCCTGACGAGACTTTCACCGAAAACCGTGAATGTAACAGAATCTATGAAAATAAGATGGGGTATATAAGTAGGGTAAGGCTCATTCACAACCAGTTCACTGGGCATTCATTAGACCTCTGGACTTTTCAGTTTGATCAAAACCAAAACCTCCCCCAGATCACAGTCTAGTCCACAAACCTGAACCTAAAACAGGTGGTCTCCAGATTAAACTGAATGGTGGTTTGGATCATTTCTAATGTCAAAACACTTTTTGGATGGTCCAAACAGATATATTCTTCAGCAAGTGAACAATATACAGTAGTATATTTCCTACTTAGTGTTGTATCATTGCCTTCAATATGTCAACAGACTAAGAATGGAAAAAAAACACCAAATCAAATTCTACAGGGACTTGGCTGTGAGGCACCACGCATTACTTTTCTAAGAGAACATGAGAAACTACAATATTTAAACTTTTGTTAAATGTATGCAACTCATAGAAACATGAATTTACATTAAACATAGTGATTTTTCCCATAACCTTCCAAGGTCAACTATATCTCGACACAACATGCTTTATTATATACTGTATATATGTGTACAAATGTTGGTGATAAATTACCATCTAATCAAATATATATAAAAAGGAAGTCAAAAACAGCCATAACTGAACATGAAACTTAAGTGATTCCTTACTGGCTACTGCAACACACAAGAAAATAATGCAAAAACCAGAATTCCCATTGATAAGACTTAAACTTAGCCATGGGCTCAAAAGAACTTTAAACAGTCCTGAGACAGTAATTTGGTGATACTGCCATAATAATAATAATAATAATAATCATCATCATCATCATCATCATAATAATACTAGAAGAGCACTTGGAGAGCGCAGACCTCCGCCAAGGCAGCTCAGTTCCCCACTATACTGCTGTAACATAATACCCTTGAAGTGGGTTACCTAGCAAACAGATAAACAATAGGGCCATGTTGACATGGTGTCAAATGTCATGTGCAGAAACAGACATGCCAGCTGAGAGGTTATTCAACTGAAAATGCCATAAAAAAATCCTGGGGCACCCCCAAAACCGACTTGTCTGTTTCTTGTCCCATTTCGGACATTTCCTGAAAATTTTATTAAAATCCATCCATAACTTTTTACATTATGTTGCTATCAAACAGACAGACACAGACAGGCAGACAAACCCTGCCTTGGCGGAGGTAATAATGGCGATGCAATGAATACATGTGCTCATCTCTGTTTTTGCATTCAGACAGAAAAATCTACCTGCCAAACTGACCACAAGATACATAATCATTTGCAAATGAGTCAATGTCTAGTTTAGGACGACACAGCCTATGTAGGTGATGTTGACAGATTGTAGGTAGTCATGTAAATTTTGGTGTGTTAAGTGGTAAAAGGAAGTGTTAAAAGGCACATGGGTATATAAACCCACACAACTGCTAACAGAACATATAGGTTATATAAAGAATCAACAAAAAATATAAAATGTGGTGAAAAGGGACTTAAACATGCTGAGTGTGTGTGCTGGGCTATGAGTGCCTTTGCCTTAATCCACCTATAAGAATTATACCATAAAGACATCTATTTTGGGGCGTTTAAATGGAAATTGTTACCTTCAAGTCATACAATCACTGAAACATATCAAACCAAAATGATCAGTATTGGCCTTCCAGAACCCATATCAGTCAAACCCAGCTGGCATGTGAGAGCGAAAAAGAGTGAGCCAGCAAACCACATCTTAGCGTGCCAAAAATCACATTTCCCCTCTACAGTATAGCTGGTTTACATTAACTCTCACACATGCATGGCGAAGGCCGAGTCCACCCACTTCACATTTCATTACTAAGGAAAGCTCAAACTGTTATACCAGCCTCTCCAGTACAGCTGAAATCTGTAATGTGATTCATCAAAACTGAAGATGAAAAAGAACTGTAAAAATTGGTGGTTAAGTGGTGTGGAGAAGGTAAAAGAGGAGAGGGAACCATTATGAATTTATCCCCTGGGATTAGGAGCTATGGAAACCAGAGAATCTGGGGTCAAACATGACTGCTACATACATGATCTATTGTCCAGAGCAGTACACAGGCTAATGGCATGGGAATAGCAACATATAACATGTCTATACTAGGGTTTTAAAAAGCACTGCATGTTCTGTTACTGAATCTGGTTCATTGGGTGCACGACAGCAGAAACCTTTTCTGCAGCTTCAAATGTGAAGATATTTTTTTGAAGAAGGACACTCTGACTGAGGCTGCCCTACCATGTTATGGCCATCTTTTACCTGTTTCTACATACAGATTGTGTATATGTGAAGAAAACATCTTAAATTGGGCCAAAAAGAAGTAGTAAATGTGGTTTCAGCACATTTCTATCTAAATTGAAAAATGGACCTATTTTTAATGGCAGAGGAAACCCTCACAGTAGCACAACCTTTAACATTTCAGAGTATAAGCACTGGGAGTCTGATGTTTGTTGACATTAGCTAAGTCCTCCCTAAAGTAACAGCTGTCTTGGTTACATATATGATAATAGCCTGTACACTGAGTTCTTGGTGGCGTATAACACATTTTCAGGTCCAAGGTGTCAACAATGGCATAGCCTATATGCTTGTTTACTATAGCTTATTTTTTAGTGAAGCTTCAGTTAGGGTTCAGAAGAGGAAAAATAACTTTATTTAACTGAAAAACAATAATAAGTGTCATTTTCAGCGCTCCGTGTTTTACCTGCAGTAGATCATGGAGTTGGACACAGCAGAATTGCCATGCAGTATGACTATGAAAATAATCTGAATATAGGCTGCAATTTTACTGACACTTTTAAGGGTCTTGCATATAGTTTAAGCTCCTTGTCTGCTTATAATTGTACATCACTTCGCTTTATGCTTATATAATATAAAACATCGAACTGGACAGCACAGATTAATGGCAACCACAAATGTGTAATGTGTACAAATGACAAATAAAATATCAAGTGTGAAAATGTGAAATACCTCATAAAAGATATAAATATATCAAAGGTATCCACAAAGATCTGAATTGACATACGCAGTAGGAGCTAATGTTTGTTGGCTAACATGCTAATGTTTGTAAACACCAAGCTTTTTTTTCCCATTCTAACTTTATTTCAACTTCATCCACTTTCTGTGCTTTTTATCATCACATTTTTAGTAGTAGAATGGACTCAAGGACAGTACTGAAACATACTGAAGACAGAAAAAGTAGTATCACACTCTAGCTTAGAAATGACCAGCTCCCAGATCAATACAGATTCCAACACAAACGTCATCTAAAAACATGTGAATCTTACACATTGAACCTTAATAAATAAAGTGTCCATGTACTTTTGGCCATATTCTGTCATGTTCTATCCTCTGTCTCTCTCTCTGGTACATTTAATCGTATAATATACTGTTTTGACTTTTAATCAGAAACACTTTTGCCAAAGCAGTGAGCTAAATGTAATACTTCAAATCTACCACGCACCAGTTAATACTGTACTGCTATATTTCAGACTGTGTTAAGATGATAGTCTCTCCTGCTCTCTCACTCTCTTCCACTCGGCCCATATGGATCAGTTTAAACACACCCCGGTTTGGCCCACTTTCAGAATGTCACAGGACATTTATCTTTATTCCTCTCTTCCTCTCCATACCTTGCAGAGAAATGGCTTTTACAGATGTGCTCCCTCTGTACACTCATCCAACTCTCTCTCTCCTGCGCTTTGCTTACATGGTTTTCTGCCTTGTGCTTCATTCTGTGACTGCTTATACAGCCTTCCATCTGGACGGTAAATCTTTTCACCCGATGTATAGAAACATAGGAAGAAATGGCTTTCCATCTTTTCTTTCATCTTCCTGTCTTCTCTTCCTCTTTTAATCATAAAGGGGGAGAGTAAAGAACCAATGCCTAGAACATCCATTTTTGTACATAGATTAACATCCTCACCAATAGTATAGAAGTAGTAGTATAGTATATAAATAGAACAATGTTATGTTTTAATGTACGTCAAATGGTAACCTTTAAAACAACACTGTAATATATTATTAATACTGTGTAATATTACAAGTGGTATAGTGGTATTTGTTTAAAGGCTCACTTTGCAAAACTAATGTTTGTCTTGGAGTCTGTATAATCATTAAACTGTCTCAGCAGCCTGTAAACTCAGTTCTATATAGAAAACATTTTTTTTCGCTTCAAAGCTCTTCAGTGCTTTTCTTCTGTTCTTATAATATGGCAAAATTGTACAAGACCGTTTCAATTTTTATTAGGATTATTACATTCTTGCTGTATATGATAACTTCCCCAGCAGTAAAGCAGGTGGCAGAACACAGAACTTTATTTTAACACACAAGGAAAAAGAGTATAGGTAGCAATCAAAAGTCTAGGACCTTGACTCCAAAATGTTGACAATGCACATACTATATGTTAAAGGTGTAATACCACTAATGACCACTAGGGTTGAATCCAGAACACCCAGGCTCCCCCAGATTTACATTGAAATTCCCTCTAAAAATAACTAGTCAGTACTTTTTTCCAGCACTCATTACAGTCTCTTTAGTTTTATTTGGACCCTTTCTGGCGGTCCATCATTATATTTTCCCTCAGTTAATAAGATCCCAGGTCGAATAGAAGCTTTGGTGTCTGTCAAATCAGGCTTTTATTGACAGGTCTGTATGACAGCTCGCTCACCTTACGAGTCAGACTTTCAGAGTTTCTTTAATAAAACACATTTTCCCCTGACAGACAGCTCCACTGTGGTTGTGGCTAATAAGATACATTATCAAGATGTCATTTGTTACACAATGCTTGATGAAGTTTAGATTTTACTCAGTCTGCTCGCTAGCATTTAGCATTAGCTCACCCATGACCTGTTATGGATGATTCTGACCTGGTGTGCTCCTGCAGCCCTGCCCCCTTTTCTCCAAATATGGTCACTTCCTGCTCCAAAAAAGCCAATATCGTGGCACCCAAATTGGAAATTACTGGCTTCAAAGCAGCAGTTCAGAAACCAATGGGTGATGTCATTCCTCTGTCCACTAATTATATACAGTCTATGGTAGTAATAGTAGCAGAATAAAGAGCAGCATGAATGTATCTGTCAAAAAGGCCACAAGTTTACACAAATGTATTTATATGGAACAATATCAGTTTTGTGGCAAAAACTGCAAGAAATTTCCATTATTCATAAATCCCAGTGTTTATAGATATGCAAAACTATCTACCGTTAGCTAAGGAATAGAGTCAGCTAACATCAACAAATGACCAGCTCCCAGAACAACACAAGACCTGCCTGTGTCCACGGCAGCTGTTTCTACACTGGCAGAGTCCATTTTCCATTCAAGTCCAATTAAGTTCAGTGCAGATGGTGCTCAGTGTCTTCAGTGCAAAAAAAAAAAAAAAAAAAGACCGCAATGCTGCGTTTTTATGCTATTCTCATAGCACATTGAGGCTAAAATTGTTCAACTTGTGAAAAATAACCATTCCTGGCAATGTCACTTGTCTCTTAACCAATCAATGTCAAGAAGGGGGCGGGACATTAGAAACTCACTGACAACTAAGTTCATGATCTAGCATGATGACAAATACTTAAAATTAAAAGCACAGAGACAGATGTGGCTACATGTGTCGGAATGTCTTGAAAGTTATAGCAGTAAATTTTAATATATTGTAACATAGCGTTCATTTATGAAGGACTTATTAGCATCTGGCTGTTCTCAGTGCATCACCAACAACACTGACCACCTTGTCAGGATGACATTTAGCAGAGCATACTGTTGTCCCGTTCCTACATGTGTGAAAATGCCGGACCAAATGAAGTGCACTGTATATTGATTAAATGTCCACAGATTTTCTAGTTTAAACTGGTACTTTCCCACCTGAAAAAAAATGTTAAAACTGCATTCTGTGTCTACACTCATCCAGTAATAAATAGAATGATGTAGTAATAAGTAAGTTCAGATCATGTTTACACCTTGTGTAGCAACAATATGTGCTTGACAGACGTACTCTGAAAATAAGGTCACGGGGGCATGCAGAGCAAAAACAACACAGTCTGTATGTAAGCACTGTTCTTACTTTGGTTACAGATTAGTCAGCTATAACTGACCCCGTGAACAAATGGTTTATCGTGTAGGGAATATCACTGTAAACACTAAACCACACTTAGGACATACTGTTTTTTTTTTTTTTTTTTGCTGTTGTGTAATACCCAAAAGTTATTACCTGCCAAAAACTGCTATTTTGAAAGATATTCAAAAGATATTCATTAGTTAGAGTCATGAGGATCATTGCAAAATAAATACTGTTAAGAACTGTTGGGCTACAGTAGATATACACACACATATAAACAACAGAAACAACACTGTATTTCCTAATTGATTAATCTACAAATTGTAAATACCTCTTTGTGATTATTCTTTTACATGAAATTCCATGACGACATCCTTTACTTTGAACACAACTGACACAGAG
The DNA here is from genome assembly GCA_037367365.1 of Apogon talboti. Classification (NCBI taxonomy): domain Eukaryota; kingdom Metazoa; phylum Chordata; class Actinopteri; order Kurtiformes; family Apogonidae; genus Apogon; species Apogon talboti. The sequence goes on from JAPQRQ010000003.1 coordinate 17,834,148, forward strand.
TTGCAATTTTTACCATTTTTCTGAATTGAACAGTATGATTGTTGGGTATAGATACTGTATGTATATGGCATGAATCATTAACTGCACCTTAAATTTTAAAATGACAACTTGGACTGATGTATTGCTTTTGACCTGCCATATGCTTTAGTGGTGACTGGATCTTTAAGCACCTAAATAAGGAATTTGGATTTCCAATGAATGTTATATTGCCTTACTTAGCATAGACTGACAACCAGGCAGCACTATACCTATGGATATTATATGGCATTATGTGAGGAAAAAAATAACTTCTGTTGTTCATAAGACAACGCCACAGTTTTAAAGAAAGTAGAAACCCAGTGTTTTCTATAAATACAGGTCTATTTTTCTCCAGTCTCTGCCAACATGTAGTGACTCAACCTGCAGCCTAGTTCATGAAAGCTTTAACAGAAAGTGCTGTGTTTTGCACACACACACACACACACACACACACACACACACACACACACACACACACACACACACAAGCAGCAACAGAAACAGTTGGAGGTAAGAGAACCACCTACAAAAATGTAAAACCCATCAAAAGAAAGCTTGACTTCCTGCAGTGAAAACGCTGTTTAGTGATTGAAAGATTACTTATGACGAAAGTGATACAAAAGCATAGCTGCCTTATGCACAGCAGAGAATATGGAAGTTGATATAGTTGAGTATTTGCATAGAACTAGGAAGAAAGTCTGGGTGCAGCTGTATTTCAGTGAATATTCCCATACGTTTGCCCTTAGGACATGTCATGTTTCTATCACTTCCTCAAATCAAATCTAATCTAATCAACGGCTTGAGCTCAACAGTGACAGCTGGATTCAGCTGAACATCAGACCACAGAATTTTAGTCAATCTTTGTCGAGGTTTCTGCCTGTTAAAAGGAAGTTTTTCCTCACCACTGTCACCGAATGGTTGCCCGTGGAGGATTCCGTTGGGTTTAGACTCTCTCTAAATGTAAAATTTCAAGAGATAACTTTTGTTAAGATGTGACGCTATATAAATAAATTTGATTGACTGATTGATTGATTGAGAATTCCACAGAGCTGCGTCAAAGAACGTATTGTGTTTCACATTATGTGTAGCTCCTTGTGTCAAAGTTGAAGTCATCTTAATGATAAAGATTGGGACAGTTAAAGGTTAGGTTTGCAATTTTTCAATCACGTCAACTGCCCATGTAAACACTGAAAGAGGTTTTGTAAGCTGTAATCATTTCTTGTATTCATACCGGCTGTTAAAATGTCACTTCTTTATGCAATTAAGTGATGAGGGAGGATATCCACAGGCACTATTTGAAGCATGTCTGCAAGTTTCATTTTCCAGCAAAGTAAAATGGAGAATTTCATTATGAAAAGATTGTCATTTTTTCTGTAAAGCTCAAATGTGAAATTAGTGAAGTTAGCCTCATTGCCAGTGATATTTTGCTAACATGTTTTTCCTTAGTCTCTTAACCCTTTAACACCTCAGACATTATTCCAGGTAAATGTGCTGCTGTGAATAGTTGTCTGTTTCAGTGTCACAAAAGCTGCTGTGAGTATGTGCTTGTGTTCCTGTTCTTCAGTTGTTTTGCTTTACTGTGTGTTTTAGGGTCAAAACAGGGTGGAATAACAGAAAAAGACAAAGAGAGGAACTGACGTTTTACAGGTTTTTACTAAATAAGGCACTCAATAAGAGATTTAGGATGTTGAACATGAACTGTGAACTGGAACACACTCAACAACAAGGATTTGAATTTGGGCCCAGTAGTTTTTGTTTTGGGCTCTTTTTTTCTAAATCAGTCCAGCTGCTTTTGAACACCTGGTTGAACTCCAAAAAGCAGTTACACAGACAAAACTGGGTAAAAACACAGTAAAAAAAAAAAAAGCAAAATCACAACACTGCAAACAACAGTAAAAACAAAAATGACAAGGAAAATGGTGTAAAAAATAAATAAATAAAAGCGTCTATTTTTATAGTGAGTCAGTCTCACTCCCTGCTCTGTGTTTTTCCCCCCATTCCACAGGCATCGGGGGGTGCACTGAGCATGTCTATGAAAAGAACAAGGTCTATTCTATCAGCACGATTTGAAATTTTTCCTATTGAGCAAACGGTTGAATTTCTATGAATATTTAAAATAAATCATACATTCAGAACGCTCATCACAGACACATCAGGGGTTAAAGGGTTGAAGAGACACTATCATATATTTTTTATGATTGTCTTACAGTTGATCAAGTTCTAGATAATCACTGCATGGGCTGGTAAATGTGGCCCACAGATCATATCACATTCTGAATCACATTTTTTTCCACCACTTATGAAATGTTGGCAAGTTATAACCAAGCTAAACAAGTTTTCCTCCTGTTTTCTCTGGTTTCTGGGGGCTGAGGCTGTGTGTATTGACTTTTTGTTGCTACTGTCTGACTAGAAATGTATAGCTAGAGTTCCATGGATTACCCAGACTGTGGCCAGAGTTTATGTATGTGTAAATCAGACTGACCGCATGTTGAACTTCAGAAGTCAGACCTGCAGCTCACAGACCGTAATTCTTCAGCAGCAGCAAACCAACACATTACACAAAGTCTGCAAGTTAATGTGAACTGAGACCAAACACCTTAGTGTAGACAGACTAAACGCTAAAATATCACTATAAGCTGAAATAAACCCACTAGCCTCGCGATGATAGTGACATTATGGGGTTCAGTGGTCCCTTTAAAATACTGTGATTGCACTGATAAACATTTATAATGAATGTGGGGCAACACGGTGGTGCAGTGGATAGCACTGGGTTCGATCCCAACACCAATTGGTGGGACATTTCTGTGTGGAGTTTGCATGTTCTCCCCGTGTCTGCGTGGGTTCTCTCCGGATACTCAGGCTTCCTCCCACCATCCAAAGACATGCGCTGGTAGGTTAATTGGTTAATCTAAAGTGGCCCATAGGTGTGAATGTGACAGTGTTGCCCTGCAATGAACTGGCGACTCGTCCAGGGTATACCCCGCCTTCGCCCTTAAGTAGCTAGAATAATATTCTATAGCGCTTTTCAAGGCACCCAAAGCGCTTTACATTATTCTTTCACTCTCACATTCTCACTCTGGTGGTGGTAAACTACGTTTGTATCCTGGGGCAGACTGACGGAAGCACGGCTGCAAATTCTCGCCAAACAGCCCCTCCGACCACCACCGAACATTCACACGCATTCATACACCAGTGTGAGTGGCACACTTCAGGCAAGGTGGGTGAAGTGTCTTGCCCAAGGACACAACAGCTCATGACTCAGACAGAGCGGGATTTGGACGACCAACCCTTCGGTTATTGGACGACCCACTCTACCATTTGAGCCAAAGCCACCCAGGATAGTGAGGATAAAGCGGGTTCAGAAGATGAAAGGTAAATGGTAAATGGAGTACACTTACATTTTTTTATATTTTTGTGCTTTTTTTTTGCACTGTAATGGTGCCCAAACGCTTTACACTTTTTACACTGCACACATTCACCCATTCACACACACATTCACACACCAGTGGGCGGCTGCTGCCATGCAAGGCGCTGCC
>JAPQRQ010000003.1:17839924-17855469 GCA_037367365.1 Apogon talboti
ACACTTCGACATGTGGACTGTTGGAGCCAGGATTCAAACCGCCGACCCTTCGGTCATTGGACGACCCGCTCTACCAAGTGAGCCACAGTCACCCATGAATGAATGAATAATGAATGTGAGCTGAGTAGGGATGTTTTGACAGCGCTGCTATTTACTTCTTAAATTGATTGTGTTTGTAGTAATCAATATACGGTATGGGAAAATGGAAAAAAAAAGTTATATTGATGGGGTAAACATTTTTAAAATGCTATATAAAGTCAAAATCAAAAGTATTAAAAAGCAGCTAAAATAGCCTGAGATGTCTGAGGGCTGAAGTGGTTTAGATACGTTCTAATGGCCACAGTGAACAGAGGGAATGATTAGAGACGTGATGAGATATTATGTGGACAGCACACATACTTCACATGCACTCTAAATTCTGAAATAGAAATCTTACTCAATGAAAAATAGTCACCTGAAGAGCGCAAACCTTAAGGTCATACATTTCAACAAAGATCTAATGACAGTCTTCTGAGCGCGGGGATGAGCTGGTGAAAGGAGCTGTTGTGTTCTCACTTCACAGGCCTTTTTCCATTATGCGCCACATACACAGCTCCAGCTGAATGACCCTGCTTTGTGCTTCCAAACTCTTTTCTAAAAAAGTACAAGAACATCACGAAACTCTGAAGAGCCTCTGTGTCAAGTCTCATAAGTTTACCAATATTCAACCTTGATCAGCGTCTAGACGAGCCGTGACACACAAACAAAACCCGAGCGCTTCTCCTGAGTGCACTGTATCAGATGTAATGACCCCGCCTGCCTCCTCTCCACTTATATAAGGAAAGATTACACAAGCAAAAAACACCGCGAGGAGCAGACGAATATAGCTCAGTGAATCTGTGTGTGTGTACATTTGATCAAGCGTGCTACAGTAGAGAAACGGAGTGTGTTTGAAAGAAAGGATGTGCATGAGTCTATATGTCACAGAGGGGTGGAGGCAGCCAGACAGAGATAGAGGGGAAGGAGGCAGGGGGCTGCACACACACTCAGTGGTTCGGGAGAAAGAAAGCAATTTATCATCTCAGCGCGGCTTGAATGTATAAACTGTTTGGGTTGTTAAAAAAATTTACATTTTATACAACTACTTTGGCAGTATTATTCCTGATGAAAGTCACAGCAGTCAAGTAAATGCCTTGAATTAGTGTGAGAACAAAAAGGGAGTTGGAATGGTTCAGGAGACAGGGAGAAGAAGAAGAAGAAGAGGAGGAGGAAGAGGAGGAGGGGGGAGGGGGGGTGAAGGTGTGGGTTTGACTTAAACAGCAGAAGGGCTGCTGGAGCTGCTTCCACACTTCAAGGGCTTTAGTGACAGGGAAGCTGCTCTATTCAGCACCGTCAGCAGTTTTGCTGGCGCGTGTGCGAATGTGTGTGCGCTACATGTGTGGCTATCCACAGGGAATGAAAACTCCCTATGTTGTTGTTCCATAAAGCAAGGACACTTTGCTACATAGGCGCAAAGGACAAGTCACACATACAGTACTATATGGCCACATACTGTTCAGTACAGTGATATACTACTGAGCTTATCCCCTGGACTGATACTGAACACATTACAGTGGATTCCTACGCTTAGTTTACATCATGAAATGCATCTTATTTTTAATCAGTCACTGCTGCAAATATTTTTATCATTGATAAATTTGCAACTAGGGATGGACACAAGATCATATCAGAATGTTTTTTTGTTTTTTTTTTTACACAAGTAGTACACAGACTAGAAACAACTAAACATACACCATCACTGTTTCCGTACCATAATTATTTTTGGTATTACAGTAATGATTGATAAGTTCATATTAAATTAAAAATGAGAAATCAAGCATTCTTTGTTAACTACAATGTATTTTTCAGATCTACAGTCAGGCATTTGTTCTCAATCATCTGTGGATACTTGTTATAAAGGTGTGGAAGACAGGACTGTATAAGTATTCGGGGCTTGTTATTCTGTCATATTATGGACAGTCTACACTAGTATTTTAACCTCCTAGGACCCACTGTCCACGTATGAGGACAAGAAATTCACAGCTTTATACAAAAAAAAACAAAGAAACCACCACAAATGACATTCGATAAAAAATTTTAAGAATGCATCTGAAAAAACTGTTGCGTTATGATGTTTCCAATATAAGCAATTATTTAATTAAAAAAAGCCAAAACTCAAAAACCTGTGGGACTCCCGGGTCTTAGGATGTTAAAGAACCATGTACTCGACCCTGTCTTTGGCCAACTTCAGAGTAAACACTTTAGTCACCTATTGCCTTGATTGGCCACCTTCATTGGACTTTGTTGACTTCTCAACCACCTCCTTCAGTGACGACTGGTTTTACAGGCAGGTCTTCATCCACTAGACTGAAAGTAAACAAGCTGCATTGTTTACTGTACTGTGTGTGATGGTGTGGAAGAAAGACACACGAGAAAACATTTGTCCAATCAGTAGAGCCATTAGACTGTATAAGGCTACACAGCTCAACTGGATTGTCCATTATCTTAACATTAGATGACTCAACCTGTCTGATGATGAGTTAGCTTTAGCAATTACACTTTAGCTTGAGTGTTATATTGGCAACTGTTAACAAATAGTAGTAATCTCTGATGTGATGTGTTTCCATATAATGACTATGAGCAAGCAATGAAAAGTGCTCATGTAAGGAAATGTAATTATAGATTTCTCAGATCTCTAGTGTTATTATCCAACTAAACAAACTACAGACCATAGACCTAGTCGATTTAAGATATTTCACTGTTACATATTACAGCTTAACACTTAATTATAGGTCACTTATAGAAATATTCTGAAATTAAAAATTTTATCCTTAGTGTTATTGGAGGACATAACAAGACTTTATTACTTTTGTGAAATTTTTCACTTTTTTTTTAATTTTCATGTAGAAAATCAAGGTTAATGAAGTTACCATATTTGGTTCCTTACCCATAAGTGGCAAAAAATAAATAAATAAAAATAATCCAAGAAGTAAATATAAAAAATACAAGAAAAACACATATAAGATGAAAGGAAAATATAATTTAGAACATTAGAACATCACTTTTAGAACATTACTACAACATAAGTGCTGATCCAGACACCTGTCAACATACACATTATCCCTTTGAACATCATTACTTATGTTAGTACCCTTACTTCATGGTACCTAACAAAGCAGTTACATTCACTGTTCATGCAGAGGTGGACCTTACAGACCCTGTAGACCTGAGGTTATTACCTCACTGTCCTCACTGTAACTGTTGCTGCCACTGTCTTGTAATGCAGGCAGAAATTACCAAAAATAGTCACTTGTCCGATAAAAGGTTAAGAGGACATGTTTATGGGAATGCACTGCCCACTCCCCTGGGAATCCAAACACTATTGTATCAACTTTAAATGATGGGTTGCATGTATACTCATCTTTTATCTATTATCTTATAATGACAGCTTAGAATTGAAGAAAATGCCTTGTGGCTTCAGCTGTGAAAACCCGTTAGTTAAACCTTACCACATACTGTACAATTTAACGCAGAGACAAACCAGCGCTAGGAGAAACACCTCACACTGTGTCGTGTTGTCAGACTCACTCTGCTACTAAACGATAGCAAAGGAACCATAAAAGAGCGCTTTGTATCATTCAGGAGACTCTGATGAGTGAAGAAAAATGAACGTCAAAACACACAGTTGAGTGTGAGCAGTGAGTCCGCAGTACGGTGTGGCGGTGGCACCCAGCAGTAAAGTGCAGCCATCCCTGGCTGGCACATAGGACACCCATTCACTCTGTGACAGGGTGTCACACCACATGATTTATGATGGGTAATTATGGTTATGGAGGTGACATCATATCCTACTCGCTGGCTCCCGCATGTATCCATGCTGTGTATATGTGTGTCTGTGATTGTGTGTGTGTCTACATGTGTGTTCGTGACTAATTAGTTATGCTGTCTGGATCCAGCAGCAACTGTCTTTGTTTTTCTACAGAACGGAAGACAAGGCATGTCACAACAACATATCTCGCAGTTCCTCCAGACGCTGCAGCAATGCACATGCGTTCACACACACATACACACACACATGCTAAGATCACACAACAACGGCACCTATGGGCCCGTAAAACAGTCTCTGCTTAACTCACACTATCAATTTTTAATGTTTTTCTCAACTCCAAAACAGATTTAATATTTCTTAGCATATAAAAAAGAGTGAACACAAGCAAAGAGAAATCACAGTCTTGACAGTTTTAACCATCAGTTTACCACGGTCTGAAACTGCAGGCAGTGAGAGGCGTACAATTAAAAATTCTTACCCTGCATCTAACCACTGCTGACAGGCATGGGCACGACAAATGAGAAAAATGGAAAGATTATAACACAATTTCCCCCTCATCTCCTAATTCACCTGCCAGTTCTCAATAAAAGCATTTGTTTTAAAATGATTTGACAAACCACAGCTTTCGCTCAGATTACACACATACACACAGAAGCTGCTGCTGTGTTAATTTACAGAAAGTTTTACACAGTTGAAAACAACAGAACGTGTCTGAGGTTTCAGATCTGACATTTGTACATGACCAAGAGCTGAAGTGAAGTTTGTGTTGAAGTGTGTTTTGTGATTTTTTTATTTTTTATTTTTTGACATAGCAAACTCTATTTTTAAGCAAACAGCTACAACCATTGCATGCATCCATGACAACCTCTTTCTATGATGAGGACCTGGGGTTTTTTTTTGTTTTTTGTTTTTTTTTCTGTAACAACAGTAAGAAAAACACCAGCTACTTTTAGCTCTAAATCAAACCTCATATAAGCACACAAGCACATGCAATTATTATTTCATATTGAACCTTTAACACATTACCTTTAACATTTTTTATATATTGTCTAATAAATCTTGACACTTTTACACTATTTGAGGAGTTTTCAGTATTAAAAAACACACTGCACAGGTCATTCTCTGCAGTTAATATGTGGAGGTCACTGAGGGACACATGAAAGCGTCTTTAATAAGCCAATTTGGAGGAAACAAAATAATATAAAAAAGAAAAACATTAGACTGCCAGTGAGTCACCATAATGAGTAGCATTACTGTTTTTTTTGGGTTTTTTTTGTTGTTGTTGTTGACTGAACTCATTTCAGTATTCGCTCAGAAGCATGGCCATAGCCACAGGGGCCTCATTTGAGAATGGATTCAGTAGTCCATATGTGAACTTTAAACTGCTGTTAAGGCAGCAGCAGAAAATCAAAACAGGGGATCAGGATTTAGATTGCGTGTAAAACAAAAAATAATATATATCTTTGCTCCCTGACCTGAAAATATTTTAACCAAAGTGACCTTTTGTAGCTTTTAACCCTTGGCTCAGGCAGGGGTGGAAACTTCATAAAGTGAACAACGGCGCTCCTCACTGTTGTTGTTTCAGCCAGGGCGAGTCAGACCGCGTACCCACAGGCCGTCATTTAAATTCACATAAGGAAATGGTGGTTTTAGCTTTGCTGGGCTCAGGTCCAAAAACCTATGTCCACCACTGTATCACCATTGGTGAGTTAAGCATTAGAATGAAGTATAATAACCACTACTGTACCTGATAGTGGTCCAGTCCTTTTCTAACTGCTTAAATCTTTCCAGTTTGTGAGCTTCAGACTCCACTGCTCAACTCTTTTGCTTTCGCGCTTATGCATCATAGAAATGTTTTTCTGTTCCTTCCCTTCCTCTGCTGCCTCAGCATCACACTCTGCCTCTTGCACTGCTCCCGACAAGCTGTGTAATTTTGTGGATGACACAAACACTGAAGAATTGCTGGTCCATAACACTTTAGTGAGAGTGCTGCCTCTGGGCCATTACAGCTGCAAGAAGAGTTTCAGGGATGGGACCCAGTGGCAGCAGTTACATGGACAGTATTTCCTCAGCTGACTGACAAGACTGAAATCATCCTGATTAGACATTTGACTGTTTATGTGGATGCTAAATGACAGTGATTCAACAAAATGTCAGTGTAGATGTCCAAGATGGACATCATGTTGTGGAAACAATATATAGAAATGTTGGGATCATCTTTTTAAACTATGTCATCATCCAATTGTCAAATCTTTTAAAGGTTCAATATGTAACATATCAGAAGAATTTGACTTACCAATTTAGTCACTTTTTGTTTCTAACATGTGAACAGATTGTAATGTGTCTTAAGAAACCTGCTTCTTCCTCAGCTGTCTTGGTTGTCTACATAACAGCCGGTACACTGATTGCTTTGTACAGGACTTGGGTTGGATTTTCCATGAAAATGCTTTTGCTCACTTCCAAGTTCTATAGTCTTTTTGTATAAAGTAGTAGCAATGTACAATAGCTACCATTATTGTTGAAACTGAGTCAGCTAACTCAGCTAATGAACAGCTTCCAGCACAAGACAGACCAACATAGACTTCCACTGCATCTGCATATGTCTGCACCAATGTCACACACACACACACACACACACACACACACACACACACACACACACACACATATATATACAGTATATATAGTATTTACTGTATAAATAATGTTGCTCTGTTTAAAGGTCTGGTATCTAGTCATGATCTTGTGTGGAACTTTTGCAAATATGTGTGATGTGTTTTATGCACCATGAAGGCATCAGTGTACTTTTAGGGCAGTGTCCAACAGATAAGCTTTAGAAATGTACAAGTCACGGATACTAGAGAATCCAAATTTATGAATGAGAGTCAAAAAGAAGACATCAATTTTAGATTTTTTTTTTTTTTGTAAGTACAGTGTACTATATAATAATAATTATTATTCCTTTTAGCTTGACGGGAGTCTTTAAGGATTGCCGTGTCTGTCTGTCCAAGAAATTCATCCTGTCACCTTATCATTTTCTTTCCAATAAACCAAAAGAATGGATTTGTTCCAACCAGAGACCAATAATCAGATTAAGTGCTGACCTAATATTAGGCACTAATATTCGCTTAATGAGCAGATTATAAAAGGTTTATACCCATGAGCCTTCTCAAGATGGAAATGCCTGTTGATGGTATAAATTGACATGGTTACATGAGTCATTTATATTCTTATTTATTAGTAAAATGCTGCTTCTGGCATATTTTTAGACTACAGTCGTATGTATACATGTAAGTTATGTTATATACGGTGTTGTGTGTATTAAACACCTTATTGTTCAAATGAAACACAAAGATTATCTCTGCTAAGCTGAACACTGAAAGCTGCCAAGACCGTACAGTACTGACTCCTGAAAGAACCTGCCTGCTCATCATGTCTGCAGATGAATGGCTCAACAGCGAACTCAGCCACATCTGTCATGTTTCGATAGTCCACCATCATCCCTGAAATAGCATGGGAACATCTCCTAAAGCCCACCAGAGGATTTTCTTCCTGAAGAACCCGCAGGTAGCTCAGAGCTCCCCCACCAATTCTTAGGTTTAGTAATCAAAAGCATCTTCACAGCCTCCATTCCCGTCTGGCTCTGCTCTAAGCCTCGCTGTATTGCTGCACAGTAGGCAGCCCGCTGAAGGAAAGGACAAGAGAGATTGTCATCGAGTCTCCTATTGCTGTGTGTTGCATGAAAACTTTCATGTGAGAGACAGCACCGATCCACTGAGAGCAAAACAAACCCCAGCACCTGAACGGTTTGCTCAGGTGTTAGTCTGCCTGCCTCCGTCTGTTATTGACAGCCTTCCAACCACCTCAGGCCCCTATAGAGCTGTAATCCTACTACTGGAACTGTTTAGCATATCCTATTTATTAGAAGTCTGCTTTCACACCTTCCTGCCTTCTGCTTAATTGCTGGCTATATCTGAGTTTAGCTCTTTCAGGCTGTTTCATATAGTCTACCCTGCGCTAACACGAACTGACAGCAACATCAGAAACACAAACATCCACAGAATATCAATGCAAATAAAAAAAATTATTGTATGTTTATGTATCTGCATTACTTGTGTTTCTTTTCAAACCCGCAGGATCGTCTGAAAAATGCACGAATCAGTAAACAGGTCTACACTTCTGAATTCTTCAATATATTCTTCCAGCAAGAAAAGGCATATGGAGTCTAAGATGCACAAGAAGTTTCTTAGTACCTGCAGACAAGGAGCTTAACAAGGTTAGTGGGTTTTACACTATGTGACATCGGCATGATTCCTGACGGCTGGTTTTCTCCACAAACAAAACAGTACCATGCGTTCGCCAGCCAAGCCAGATGTCAGACGTTAAATGCACAAGCCTTTCTGTTTGTAAGTAAACTGATTTTTCCACCTGAGTGTTGTTGGAGTCAAGTTTCAACCTGTAAAATGTTACTTTTTTTGTTAAGTCAAACTGAATCGACAACAAATCACACTGTCCCCCCCCTAATATCATTAATCAGCCCAGGTGGCAGAATAAAAAGTGGCCTTTCTATGTTTCCACAAACTGCATATACTGCATTTCTTCAAGAATCGAGAACCTAGATTCAGTTAGAAGTTGGGAGCAAAGTTGAACGAAACAAATAAAAGTTGCCCTTCAAACATAGAACAGGATATGACTAAACTTATGGTATCTGTCATATTATATGCTGCCAGTTTAGCACAATGTACTTCTGTACATCTGAAAGTACAATTTATCACATTTAACTACTTTCAACATTTTCTCATCCTTGATCGCTCATCTGAAGTGTTGTTATATTACCTCAGTCACTGCAGGTGTGTGTCTAACACTTTCAGCCAAACTGTAGTTGGTAGAAATGTAGAAGCGTCACATGAAGGCAATGTTTGTCGTTTTAATTAATGCTCTGCTTTTAACACAGCAAACTGGGGTGGATCAAAACGAGGTTTCATACTAAATAAGACAATCTCTACTCATTAAACAGAAGTCAGAAATAAGGGCCTTTCTACAAAATAAGCTTCCTTTAACCTCCTAAGACCTGGGAGCCCCACAGGATTTAGAGTTTTGGCTTTTTTTAAATTAAATAATTGCTTATATTGGAAACATCATGATGTAACAGTTTTTTCAGATGCATTCTTAAAAATTTTATGGAATGTCATTTGCATTGGACAGTTGTTTCTTTTTTGGTTTTTTTTTTTGTATAAAGCTGTGAATTTCTTGTCCTCATACGTGGACAGTGGGTCCTAGGAGGTTAAAGAAAGGCCTGGGCCACAGTTTGAGTAAATATGGAAAACTGGGGGTCAAGTTTGGCCTAAGCTCCCATTATTTTGGCTCTCCACATCACTTGACATGTTTACGCTTATTTTGGTCTGATATTGTTTTGAACTACTATGGTGTGCATTTAAACAAATGATAATACATCACATTTCTAACGGCATCCTAACTCTGGTACCGTGTAATGTAACTGCCATAGAAACACTGAGATTATATATACAGTTGTGCTCATAAGTGGATGTTCCAACATGACAATGACCCAAAACACAAGGCCAAGTCGACCTGTCATTGGCTACAGCAGAAAACGGTGACGGTGAAGGAGTGTCCATCTCAGTGTCCTGACCTCAATATCATTGAGGCACTTTGTGGAGATCTCAAACATGCAGTTCATGTAAGACAGCCCAAGAACTTAAAGGAACTGGAGGCGTTTTGCCAAAAAGAATAGGCAGCTTCGCCAACTGAGAAAATAAAGTACCTCATCCACAACTACCACAAAAGACTGGAAGCTGTCATTGATGTTAAAGGGGCTGATACAGAGGATGAAGAACTAGGCTATGTAAACTTCGGATCAGGGTCATGTGGATAGTTTCTGTTGTCAGTAGGATTTAAAAAGAGCAAACACATTTGTTTGATAATAAATTGCTTCACCCAACCACTAACCACGAATGAAAGAAAAGTTTTTGTATTATCATTCATATTCTCTGAAAAATGGCCAAATAATCACAAATTCTGCTAGGGTATGTAAACTTATTAGCACAACTGTATATCCTCCATAGAGGCACAATGGTAATATTGCCATTGTGCCAGTTTCCTCTAATTTCACTGTTGTCCCCTATTTTGGCACTGGCGAAGTCAAGCTGTGAGCTGAAATTACAACAACTGTCCAAGGAGATGAGGTAATTTAGGTTGTGTCACAGTAACAATGACACATTCCAATTTGAGCATTTTAAATTCTAGCTGTATGTAGGTCATCTGTCTCAGGATGAGATGTTTTTGTATCTCTGGTCCATATAAACCACACTCTTCATGTCCTGTTTTACGCGGGACACTTTTGTGACACCTTACGCAACGTTGTTTGCAGTGTCCTATTTAGTACAAACTTGACAGACCGCTGTGCCACGTAAGCCTTTAGAAATTAAGATCCCAGTCTCAGTGTTTTCAGAACTTGTCTGTATCTCTTCAGCATGCTACTGTACAGCACAACACCTACTACTATGACTCAGATTGCTGTGTCACGATAAAATGTTTCAGCCCAGTGCTTGACAATGAGTTCTCTTTGTGCAGTACAGAGTGTGCCACGGTGTCTGCATTCACACTGAGGCCCGAGTCTGGATGTAGGTGGAGTGTCTATTGTGTGTCTCATCAGGCTCATGTATTGGAGACCTGCTGCTATTTATTACTGTATATACTCTCGTACTTCTCACATCCCTGCGCCCATGGGTCATAGATAAACTGTTGTAAACTTAATGGACTTAGCAAACAAAGTGACTCAGATACAGATGCAGTACACCGTCCATGCTGTCAATCACCCAGGCAGAAAAACCTCCAGGGCTGAAAAGTGAAGTCAGCGGAGATGTGTACGAAGCTTTACGTTCTTTTAATGGCCACTTGAGGCTGGGTCCAAAAAACATGTCACTCCTCATACAACCCTGTGTTAAAATGTCCAAGTTTATAACAGAAATAAACATCTTTACTGCCTGGTACAACAACAAAACAGTTTTGGTCTCCGTTGCTAAAACCCTGTTAATGGAAACTGTACGGGAGGTTTTTTTTTGTAATATAACACAACTTTTTATCTTAGATGAAGTCTTAAACTTACACTTTGTCATAGGTGTAGCTACACTGGATGGGTGCTGTCTAAGCTGCCCGTTGGGTTTTGAATGAAGCTGACGTGTTGATATCTGGAAGTGTAATACTACTGGTGACCACTGAGGTTGGATCCAAAAAGTACTGATGGCTTTCATATTAACCCCTAAAGACCCAAACATCCACCGGCCACCAAAACCATCTACTGATCTAAACTGTTTAATACCTGTTGATCCACTAATCCTATCAATACATATAAATAACTGGTGTAAAATACAGTTTGTCGTCTTTTCATGGTCATCAGATATGATCCATTTGGACTTTCAGAGGCTCTGTAGTTATCGTGGAAACACTGTCATCTTCTACAACATTGACTCATCAGTAAAACCCATCGAGTTTGACAAATGACAGTGGATGGAGACACTTGGTTTTTGTTCAATTAATGATATATTTTTCAGAAAAAGACACTTTTTCTTCAGTTTTCCCTATTTTTGATATAATAACCCTCAACTTTAATCTGAGGTTTAATGAACAGCTACATGATAAGTAAATTAAATACAGAAAAATACCTATTTATAATATAACAATGCAAAATACAGTGTGTAATATTACAGTACATGGTGATAAATGACTTAAGAAAGGTTAAAGATATAGAGAAAAAAAACATTTGGGAACTGGCACAAAAAAAGCACTGGGTCTTTATGGGTTAAATAGAATATAAAGTAGAAGATTACAGCAGTTAAAAGTGGGGTTATTTTCGGTAAGTTAGCATTAGCACTAAGTTTCTGAGGTTTCACCCTTAGCTCCCCATGATTCACCCTCTTGTCCAAATATGATCACTTGTGGTTCCAAAAATCCAAGATGGCAACAGGCCAAATGCCAAACTCCAGTCTTCAATATGGTTCACAAACCAGTGGGTGTTGACACAGCGACCAGGTCTACCGCCATGGTCTGTGCACCAAGCATGTGGTGCCTCACACATGATTTATTTTACCTGTACTTGTTATTGACAGACATGCTACATCATAGCATGACCGTCAATGTATGAAACAGGCTATGATGAAGTGTGACTGATTTTTATATTGTTTGTTATGATAAGCCGTGCACTAAAGAACCACAGCCGTGTGTTTACTGCCCTGCAATGATTTGTCGATTTGTGTCAGTCCACAGTTTATCTACTGATGCAAGTTTAATGGGTGCAGTACCCTGTTTATCCTGCCAAGAGCCCCGGGGCAAACATGTCCTATGCCCCCATGCACCCACAGACACCATTTAACCCTGTCCTGCAACTGGCCACTATTGGATTGTACTGTAGCCTGCATATGTGTCCACTAAAAGCCCCCACAATGCCCTGCACACTAGATACATGAAGTCAACAAATTGTAATTATTGCTCCATGCACAACTGTTACACACACACACACACACACACATACACACACACTGTCCCAGACAGACGCTGTCCAGCCCTGGCTGTGCTGAAACAGTGCAGACAGCCCCACAAACACCATCTAATCACCACAGTAGATTATAATACACAACTTCAATCTATATTTGCAGCCCTATCTGTTATTGGCTGCAGCGGGAGTTGCTTGTAAAGTCCATAAACAGTGTCCCACGTCCTCTATCTAGACTTTTTCAAAGTATCTTTACTGCACTGTTTTATATAACAATAAAAGACTACATTTCTTCTTTGTCTTTACCAACCCCGCAGTCAACGCGGATCTTATCTTTAAGATGACAGACCTGCACGATAAAACTGTGATTCCCCTTTAATACTGCTGTAGAGACAACCTGAAATACCGAAGTTATTAATAAGAAATGCAGTTACATCTTACCTGAATAGATCTGTCTTTGCCTTCGGAGTGACTCCACATTTCGGAGCGTTACGCGTAAATATCCAAAGTTCAGTTCCTTTCCTATTGTCTCCACTCATGATGAAGACACACGGGATGAAAGTTTAGTCTCATTCCTCAAACTTTTTTTTTTTTTTTTGTCCACTCCTGAGTCGGATGACTGACGGGAAGAGTTTTATACCGAAGCCTCCAGCTCAGCATGCGCGTAAAAGGCTGGAATCTTCTCAAACAAAAGTTAGGCTGTTTGCCATAACTGCGCTGTTTGTATATTTCTTTGTCTGTTCGTGGCTTTTGATTTGTGTCCCGCCTTCAACTTCACCAGCACCGTGCGAAAAATCACTCCAATGTTTCTATAATATGCCTTTAGGGAGGGTAAGTATATGTAAGACGTGTTTATATGGATTCAATGGGCTCTTTATTTCCGCGCGTATTGGATAATATTCTATATTATGTCTATAATATTCCCACGGGGGTTTATAGTATCAGCTCAGTAGTGATCATTTCTCACTTTATGGTAGGTTTATTTCCTCACTTATCACTATAACAGTATTCCTGGGGAGTTTGTTGTGCGTTGTGTAAACTTGGGAATTGTGAAGAAAAAACAAATAACCGAAATAACAGGCTTATTATGAGTGCTGAACATGAATGCTGCAATCTTCTGAAACTACTGTGAGTTAAATTACACCTTGACAAATTCCTATAGAAAATGCATGGATTTAAAGTTGATTTTATTAACATTTCAGAAGAGGTGCAGTGGAGACATGAGTATTCTATCTTGCAGAAGCATATATAGAGATGTGAAGATTATAAATTAAGGCATTAGTAGCAGGTACTGTGGAGGAAGATTGTCTCTGTCTGTGTTTACTGTTACATGTGATGTTTTGGAATGTTTATGCTGCTTTTTACCACTGTAGATAGATAAGACTGACCTCATTTGAACTCCTTTATATACTATTGGGTAAAATAATCTACAGCAATACATCACATTCTATAAGATGATATATTTGTGGCATCATGTATGTCTTAAAAAGTCATTTGTTCATGTTTCATCAGAGAAATAGGACTGTTTTCATCTGTGTGACAATACGTTTTCCACTTGATCCAAGTACTGGTTGATAAAGTTGACTGAAATATTATTAGAATCTGTATGTCAAAGCATTAACTAAACATCTTTTGGTTAATGGTTCACCTTTTGCTTCAAGATTTTCTATCTATATCAGTAATTCTGATTCGTGTACAGCACAGTAAATATGGTGGGCATATTATTGACTGTTCCACAACGCCAACACCTTCTATATTTACTGGTTCAGGGATATCTTTTGCTAAATTTGATCCTACAGTTACACAACAATCAGTGAATGAATTTGGAACCACATCTCACTGTTTATGAATGTATTACAGTTCATTGTATTATTTTGATTAAACATTCCATTTACTTTTTACAATATCTCTGATCTCTTCCAGTAAATTTATTACAATATGTGTTTCTACTGATTCTGAATATATAAGTCACCAGATTCCTTTTTCGGCTTGTTCTTTTCTATGTTTGATTATTTTACATAAAGTCTTTTCTCTTTTAACATTCATTTTGCAAACTTCTTAGAAGAAATCCTAGAAATTCGTGGTTTGTCACCCGTCAATATATCTTCAGTTAGTGTCCAACCTGCATTCACCTTAACTCTATATCATCTACATGAAAATTCCAAGTTTCAGCTTAATCAGGGTCACCCTTGATTAGTTTCAAGAATCTTGAACAATGGTTTAGATACAAGAATCATTTTTTAACAGACTTTCTTGGGAAAAATCTGCTTTGGGTTCAGCATTTTGTGTGAAACCAAATAGTTTCACGCCAAACCTTTTAATAAGTGTAAACAGTTAATTCTATCTGTGAAAACAGCCATGAACCACACAGTCTGTGACCAGGCTGTTATTTTGGGCTGACTTTAACACTTTCACAGGTTAACACAGGAAACACATGAACTGTTTCCATCAGCCGTGAAGGTCAGGTCCATCCTCCCCTTATGTGTTTGCACTCATGCATGTGTCTTAATGTGGGTCACTGAGGGAACATGTGTATGGATCACGCAGCATCTGCATCAGTTTCATCTCCCATCCGATTCAGGAGGGTGATCGGACATATCTATTGAACGAAGCAAAAAAAAAAAAAAAACACCTCAAACACACAGTTATTTCCTGTGTGACACGGGGCTTATTGCAGACATCTGTGGGGCCCGGTGTGTGTCGTCGTCATCAGGATGGTGTGTGTGTGTGTAATGACCATGCCTTATCTTTCTCATTACCCAGCCCGAGAGATGTCAGAGGAAAGCTGGAGACGACCCTTCTCTCCTGACAGAGAGAGAGATGGAAATAATTACCAATGTCTCTTGTGGAATAGGGCGTAAATTGATACACACTAAATACTGTACCTTAGGGGTCTCTCTCTCTCCTCTTTCTCTCTCTTTCTATCTCTCTCTCTCTCTCTCTTTCTCCTTCTTCTTCGTCAGATGTACGAGACAAATGAATGCATCCAGAAGGAATTAATTGGATTTGGGAGCAGTCTCCTGCACAGTCCACCAGGACAGACAAACACTCCCTGTGCACCCCCCCTTTTTGCACACACACCTCCTCCTCTTCCTTTATTCCAGTCATGCCTTGCAGAAATGTCTGACGCCCCCCCCCTCTCTCTCCACCCCACACCGCCCCCAATGGATCAGTCTGTGTCCCATACCC